>CM053773.1:70557515-70575427 GCA_028658325.1 Potorous gilbertii
GAACTTTGTAATAACACAAGAACTTACTGAAAAAAAAAATCCCAATGACCATTTTCTAAGGCAAAATGCCTTCCACACTCAGAGAAAGAAATATGGAAGTCATTTGCAGAATGTAGCAGATCATGTTTGTGTGTGTGTGGGTTTTAGTGTATTATGTTTTGATTTGTTATATGTTTTCTTCCATTTATTTTAGTGCGACTGCATAGCATGACTATAGTGAAAATATGCTCAATAGGAAAGTATATGTAGAACCTATACAGAATTGTATGCTGTCAGGGGGAAGGATGGGGTTAGTGAGGGGAATGTGTGGGGGGGGGATAAAATCTTAATTTTAAGGAAGTGATTGTAGAACATTTAAAAATAAATAAACAAATAAAATAATTTAAAAAAACAATCTTGGTGCTGGTACCCCAATGTTGCCTGTGGTACAACATCTGTGTTGGGATAGTGGTCTAACCAACCTCCAGTAATGTATCCCTTAGGTGGAACTTTTCTGTTTACCTGCTACGTGGTTTTGGCCTATTTGTTATTCAGAATTAAATTTGAAGCACCTTTTAAAATTTCTGGGAGTAAAATTTGGAAGAATTCCAGTGAGCACTGCCTTTATTACTCCACCTCGTCTCCAATCCCCCCAACCCCAACCAGTATAAGCTTTATTAAAATGATGAGTAGTAGTTATCTAAAACAAAAGTCAAGCATTATTTGTAATGTATAATAAATAATTAATAAACTTGAAGACTTACCAAGAAGAATAAGGGTGAAACAGTGATGTCTATTATCACCATTGTTATTTGATGTTGTATTAACAATTTTAACTTTAACAATAAAATAAGAGAAATATATTGAAGGGATAAAAATAAACAATTTAGAATCAAAACTATGACTCTATGCAGATGACATGATAGTATACTTAGAACTCTAAAGAATCAACAAAAAAAAACTATGTAAAATTATTTACAATTTAATCAATCTTGTCAGATATGTAATAAATGCACAGAAATAATTTTTTTTCTTCTGGATTGTAACAATATCTAGAAGGAAAAGACAGAAAGAGACATTCCATTAAAAAATAACTACAGACAGTATAAAACACTTGGAATTTTAACTGCCAAAACAAATACAAAGACTATACAATGTAAATTACAAAACATCTCACAGAGAGACAGATCAAAACAAGTGAAAACATTAATTGCTCATGACTAGACCAAGTAAATATAAAAATAATGAAAATTCTACCTAAGTTAATTATATTATCTCTGTCATACTAACTAAATTGCAAAGAATTAGTGTATATAGAGAAAAATAACAAAATTAATTTTTAATTACAAATGTTCAATACTATCAAGCTAATCAATGAAAAAAATGTGAAAGAAGGTTGCCTACTAGTTCCATATTTCAAACTTTATTACAAAAAAAAAATCATCAAAATAACCTGGTAGTGGTCAGGAAATAGAATGGTGCATCCCTGGAACAGATTAGGTACACAATAAAGAGTAATAAATTACCATAGCTGTTGTTTGTTCATACTTTAATTTCAAAGAGAATTTTCAGTTTTGTTTTTTCCTTCATGTTTGAAGATATTACTGGTGTTATCTTGATTTAGATGAGAATTTGATTTAATTGAGGCAGAATTGTGAAAAATCATAACAATCAAGATAACTAGCTATAACCTAACTCAATACAGTGAATCTTCAATGCCTGACCAAAGCTCTAAGTGCTCCACAGGGCCTGCATCAGTCACCTGTATGCATGTGGTGATAAATTGCTCTTATTGGCCCATTGTGCTGGGGAATCATAGGTTTGATAAACCCAAAGATCCAAGTTTAGTGAGTAAGAACTCAATATTTGACAAAAATTGCTGGGAAAGCTAGAAATCTGTTTGAAAGAAACTAGGCATAGACTAACATGTCATATTAGAAAAGAGTATATGATAAAAAGGGGAACATGATGCAGAAATATATCATGATGTCACAAGCAGCATAGAGGAATATGGACAAATTTTGCCTGTCAGATCTTTGGATGAGGGAAGATTTTGTGATGAAAGAAGAAATAGAAGTGTTTATGGACATAAATTGGATAATTTTGATTACATTATATTTGAACAGTTTTGCACAAACAAACCTAATAAAGAAGGAAAACAGAAAACCAGAAAAAACATCACAGTGTTCTTTGACAAAGACCTCAATGGTCAAACATAACTAACTGAGTCAGGATTACATAAAAATCAAGGCATTTACTATTTGAAAAATCGTTAAAGCAGAAGCATGGAAAGGAAAACAGAAGAGAGAAATCATAAAGGACTTTCTAAAGTTGAACTGTTTACATTCTTACAAGAAAAGATAATATTTGTATCTCTTGAGACATCTCTCAATATATGGGTAGTTGGAGGGATTTTACACACACTTGTACAAGTATATATGTATGTGTGTGTATATATGTATATGTGTGTATGTATGTATGTGTGTATATATATATATATATATATATATATATATTATAAATAGAGAGCACGGGGTGAGTTGAATAAGAAAAGATGATATCTAATAATAAAATTAAAGGGAGAGAGAGGAGTATACTGGGAGGAGAAAGGGAGAGATGAAATGGGGCAAATTATCCCTCATAAAAGAGGCAAGAATAAGCTTATTTAAAGGAGGAGAAAAGGGAGGAGGTAAGAGGGGAAAAGTGAAGCTTACTCTCCACATATGGCTTAAGGAGGGAATAACATACTCAATATCGTATGAAAATCTATCTTACGCAATAGGAAAGTAGGGGAGAAGGGGGAAAGTGGGATGAGGGGGATGATAAAAAGGAGGGCAAATGGAAGAAGGGAGTAATTCAAAACCAACATTTATGGGGAGGGACAAGGTCAAAAGAGAGAAAACAATAAATGGGGGGGCAGGATAGGATGGAGTAAAATAGAGTTAGTCTTACAAAACATGACTATTATGGAAGTCTTTTGCAAAATGAAACATGTATGGCCTACATTGAAGTGCTTGATTTCTCAGTAGGGATGGGTGGAGAGGGAGGAAAGGAGAGAAGTTGGAGCTCAAAGTATTAGGAACAAATGTTGAGAAATGTTTTTGCATACAAATGGCAAATAAGAAATCCAGGTAATGGGGTGTAGAAATCTATCACACCTTACAAGAAAAGGGAGAAAATGGGGACAAGGGAGGGGAGTGGTGTGGTAGAAGGGAGGGCATATTGAGGATAGGGGTAAACAAAAGGAAAAGTGTTATGTAATGAGTGAGGGGAGAAATGGGGAGAAAATTTGGAATTCAAAATTTTGTGAAAATGAATGTGGAAAACTAAAAGTAAATAAATACATATTTAAAATATTTTTATAAAAAGAAAATAAAATAACCCAAAGGACAAAGAAGTCCCAACAAGCCAATGAGGAGAAATATGCCTTAAAAAGCAGAATAGGTCAAATAGAAAAGGAGGTCCAAAAGCTTATTGAAGAAAATAATTCCTTCAAAGTTAGAATGGAGCAAATGGAAGCTAATGATTTTGTGAGAAATCAAGCAAATATAAAACAAAGGGAAAAATGGGAAAAAAAGAAGTAGAAGACAGTGTGAAATATCTAATTGGAAAAATAAACACACACACACACACACACACACACACACACACAAACAACTGACCTAGAAAATGGTTTCAGGAGAGATAATTTTAAAATTAATGATCTACCTGAAAACTGTGATCAAAAAAAGAGCAGAGAATTCATCTTTCAAGAAATTGTGAAGGAAAACTGCCGCTCTTCTAGAATCAGAGGACAAAATGGAAGTGGAAAGAATCCTTTGATAACCTCTTGAAAGAACTCACAAATGGAAAACTCCTAGGAAAATTGCAGCCAAATTCCAGAAATGTCAAATCAGAGAGAAAATTTTGCAAGCAGCTGAAAGATAAAATACAAGTTTTGTTGAACACAAAATCAGGATAGCACAGAATTTATTAACTTCCACACTAAGAGATTGGAGACTTGGAATATGATATTCTAGAGGTCTGGAGACATAGGATGTGTTCATCCTTCATTGCTGAACAAGACCATGCCACCAGAGAAATAACAACATGACTTGCACTTGACTCTGTTTTTGAGTGAGGGAGGGCTGTGCAAGTCACTAGCCTCACTTCTCCTGCAGAGCCATTTGAATCCAGTGACCAAATATTCGTCAGGATGACTAGAGATGACCCAGAGTGAGGCAACTGGGGTTAAGTGATTTGTCCAAGGTCACACAGCTAACGAGTGTCAAGTGTCTGAGAGCAGATTTGAACTCAGTCCCTCCTGACTCCTGCACAGATGCACTATGCACTGCATCACCTAACTTCAGAGGTGAAATGGTTAGGATAAAACCAAGAATAACCTAACCAGTAAAACTAAGCATACTATTTCAGCGGGAAAAAAGGACATTCAATGAAATGGAGGGTATTCAAGCATTCTTGATGAAAATGCCATAGCTGAATAGAAAACTTGATTTCAAAGACAATACCCAAGAGAACCACGAAAAGGTAAACAGGAAAGAGAAGGCATAAGAAACTTAAGGAAGCTTAATTTTTTACATTCTTACATGGAAAGATGGTATTTATAATTCATGAGAACTTTCTCAGTATTAAGGCCATTAGTTAGAGGGAATACATAAATGTGTGTGTTTTTAGGTACATGCATGTATAGGTATGTATGTATATATGTATGTACATATGTATATGTGTATACACACACAAAATACACACATACACATACAGGTGCACATGCATATTGCACATAGATACATGTGAGTATATGCATGTATACATACATATGCCCATGCGTAAATCTATACACATATACATACCCACTGCAGGTCATTATATGTACATATATACACACATATACATATATGTATATATACTCTGCATATAGACTAAATGTATACACACGTGGATATGTATGTGTATGTGTGCATTATATATGTACATATATGTGTGTAGGTGTATTCATGTTATATGTATGCACATACATACAAACATATATACATACACAAATATATACATGCCTACATGCATATGTATATACATACATATATGCATGCATGCAGAGGGCACAAAGTAAGCTGAATATGGAGTATACTTAAAAAATATGATTAACTGTTGAAAGGAATGTACTGGGAGAAAGAGAAAGGTAAAGATAGAATGTAGTAAATCATCTCACACAAAAGAAGCAAGGAAGAGCTTTTACATGGAGGTAAAGAAAAAGGAGGTAAGAGGAAATAAGTGAGCCTTATTGTCATCAGATTTGTCTTAAGAATGGAATAGTACACATTCAATTGGTATGGAAATATACCTTATTGTGTAGAAAGATGGAAGGAAGGGGATAAGAGAGGGAGGATAATGAATGGACAGCAGATTGGTGAAAGAGGTAATCATAAGAAACACTATTGTGGGGGGAGGGGTTGAGAGAATGAAATAAATGAAGGGCAGGACAGGGTAGAGGGAAACGTGGTTAGTCTTTCAAACAAAGTGTTTTCCATAGTTACACATGTATGTCCTATATCAAACTGCTTTGCTTTCTTAGTGAGGGTGGGTGGGCAAAGAAGAAGGGAGAGAATGTGGAATTCAAAGCTTAAAAAGTGAAAGTTAAAAATTGGTTTTGTATATAACCGGGAAATAAGTTGGACAGACTGATGGGGTATAGAAATCTATGACCTACAAAAAATATAAGGGAGGGGAATGGGAGAAAGGGGGTGACATAAGGGAGGGGAGATTGGGAAAATGGTGGTTGAGGTGCACACTTTCCTGCGGCATGAGGAAGGGAGAGATGGGGGAAATTTAGAATTCAAAATGTTGTGGAAGTGAATGTTGAAAACTGAAAGTAAATAAACTATATTTTAAAAAAGAAAATAAAACTTTCACCTTAATTTATGCTCTCATCTTTTTGATTGCTTTTGAAAACAAATTTTCCAAGGTGACAAACACACACATATGCATATATATTTTACACTAACATACATAAACACATACATAACATATATGTGTTTATGTGTGTGTGTTTGTGTGTGTGTGTACACCCATACATATATTTCAAAATTAAGCTGGTAAAAATAAGTTTAGATTATTTCATCTGGTGAAAAACAATGAATTATCCTTAACAAACAATAATTGTGTCCCGAATCTTATTTCATTAGACAAAGGTTTGGTGTTCTTAAATTATATCAGCTGAATTTAAAGTCCATCAATTTATTATCATTCTATCCTAGGTATGTAGAATGAAGGAAAAATCCCCCTATTTCACATTAAAGAAAGGAAAAGTAGATAAAAGAACAGGAAGAAAAATGGGGAAAAAATGCTACATTATTAGATAAAATGTTCTTAGGAAAACATTAAGGTCCTGTGCAAATTAATTTCAAGTAAGATTAGAAATGGAAGTCAAACTTTGCTATCTTTATACATATGAGCTTTAACATAAAATCAAGTAGCATTAGGAGTGAAAAAAAGACCTTAAAATTTATGTAACACAAATCTCTCATTTTTCATGTGAATGAATTGAGGCTTAAAGGTGAAAAACATGCCAAAGTCATGAATTTTCAAACTGACTTATTTTGAAAATAATACAGAGGTCAATTCCATCAAAAATAATGTGCCTTTATTTTTCTGCTGAAGGACTAGAACTAGTGGAGGCTCCTTTGTTTATAACATATACATTATTATTTGGCATATATTAATTTCCATTTAAGCCTCAGATTCCTCACCTGCAAATTGAGGGATGTGTTCAGCTAAATTATCTCTAATGTCTCTTTTTCTACTTTTAATGCTCATGTATATAAAGTCAAAGCTCCATAAATAATATGAATTTTTGTATTTTTCACATCCTAGAAATTCCCTCCCATCAACTTCTTTATCTGATAGTTAACATTAGCTGTTAGTTGTCTTCATCTTACTAATCTCTCACAAATAAAGTTATCTTGCCTCCTTTGATAATTCTTCTGAATACCTTACAAAGCTAGAAACAAGAAAAGCTAATATGTATTTAATTAAAATTTTGAAAGCTTAAAAAAATACTAGTACTTTATACAAAAAAAGTCTCTGTATAATAGACTTGGCACTTGACACTCCTTTGCATTCTCAATAATGCAAGAGTGTTCATGTGTAAATATACCTACATTATGAAAAAAAAAAACAAGATAAATAAAGTATCATCCCACCCAATATCACTAACAATAAAAATATTAAAATGGGCTATTATTATTAGATCTATCTAGTAATGTTGCAGGAGGTATCTACATGGCACAGTGAATAGAATGCTGGTTCTGAAGTCTGAAAGACTCATCTTGCTGAATTCAAATCTATGTCTTCACGTATTTCCTAGCTGTGTGAACCTGGGGAAATCACCTAACCCTAATTGCCTCAATTCTTCATCTATAAAATGAATTAGAGAAGGAAAGGGCAAATAGCTTCAGTATAGTTTAAAAAGAAAATCTCAAATGAGTTCATGAAGAGTAGAACATGACTGAAAAGAATAAACAACAACAAACAGTGGGAAAATACTGATGTGCAGAGAAATAATTTATTGGAGCCCCATTTGGAAGCTACTGATTATTTGGATAGCCTAGTTTAATAAGAAAGCAAAACTTCCCTGATACTTCTCCAATATACAATATTTTCCAAAGAATCATTGCTACTAATATCCTTCAGTGTCATTGCTGTCTATCCTTAAACTGGTAATTGGTTACATGCCCCATTCATGTTAGAGTACATACATACATTAATTGACATGATCACTCTACAAAAATCTGATTTTTTTTCTCTTTACTTCAAGTCAAAATATGATAAATGTACTAAAGAAGAAAAATGTCTGATCTCCCTTGATGGATACCTAGAGTAATTGAATTTTTTTATTTAGCCCATTTTATCTGTATGTATATGGATCTAAACTCTGCCAGCTTTCAGTGCACCAAATCTTTTTTATCTGTTCTACTATGAAGCTACAAAATGGTCTTTGTGAAACACAACATATGATGCAGCAATGCAAAGCATGATCCACTTGTTTAACAAGACAGAAGTTATGTGGCAAGAGAGAACAGTTAATATCATTGAATTCTCACCATTTTTTTATGGTTCCATGATCTCTGCATACCCTTTGTGATGCTAGATAAGCTTCCTCCTTTTGACAATATATAATCAGAATAACACAGTTTTTCCTTCTTTTTTAATCTAAACACCAGTCCAGAGAAAGGGGAAAAATATTTACAAGGCAGGAGTAGCTTGTGATCAAATTTCTTGACAGTTATGACAGGAATAAGTTACATTTAAGCTGAGGTGAGTATAGAATCCTCCACTGTGTTACATAACTATATAACTACTGATGGTCGGATTGTTGTGGCTACAGAGTAAGAAACATGATCAATTTTTCCTTGCAATAACCCCCAAACACCTTCTTTCTAGGCTATTTGACCTAATTATTTAGGCCATTGCCTCATAGATACTAGAAGAGCAAAGGCATAGCTGCGAGTTTAATAGAAGCATAGATTCTAAGGAAATAAAACAGTTATTTGACCCAAACTCCAATATGATGGTTGTTTTTTCAACATCACTGATCAATGTTTATCAAATTTATGCTGTGAAATACAACCAATAACCCTTTATTAAGTGCCTATTTCCCCCAGAAACTGTGGTAGATACTGGAGATGCAAAAGTAAAAAATAAAACAGTCTTGGCAGAGCCAAAACGGAGTAAAAGCATGGATTTCCCTGAGATCTCTCACAAAACTCTCCAAATACCTACAAAATGTGAGTTTAAACAAATTCTAGAGCTACAGAACCCACAGAATTACAGAGTGAAAAAATTCCCTAGCTGAAGACAACCTGGAAAATCAAAAGGAAGGGTATTTCATATAGGCAAGGGAATGGAGTGAAGTTTGGCTTGGGCTGCACCGGCATAGACAGGCTGGAGCAGGTCTCAGGGATTGAATCATTGGCAGTAATAACAATTTCCATACTTCTCAACCCACAAATACCAAAAAAGTCAGTGGGAAAATTCTGTGGGATCTAGATCAAGAGGAGTATGCAGTTTGATTGGGTCTGGTCTCAGACCCAAGTCACTGGTGGTGGTGGTGGCAGCTGGTGGTAGTGGCAACAATGGCAACAAGGAGAAACGCTGCTTTTGGAACTATGGGCCCACAGAAGGTGGGGGACCAAATGGATGGTACAAATTCCCTGAAGCCTGGGACATACATCCACCCCAACTCCTACCACAGTGGAAGCAGAATACTACCTTGATAAAGAGTAAGAAAGTCAAGTGTTTGGCTTGGAACATGAGGAAACACTGTAAAAGAGCTCAGACTATAGAATCTTACTTTGATGACAAGGAAGATCAGGCCTTGCAATCAGAGGAGGACAGAAGAGTCAAAGTTCTTACATCCAAAGTCTCTAAGACACATATGAATTAGTCACCCAGACATGGAGGAATTCAAAAAGGATTTTGAAAATCAAGTAAGAGAAGCCGCGGAAAAAATGGGAAGAGAAATGGGTGTGATGGAAGAAAATCATGGAAAAGGAGTCTTGAAATAGGTGTGAACAACTTGCTAAAGGAGAACCCATAAAATACAGAAGGAAATGACAACTTCGAAAATACGCTAGTGGGGAGGAACTGAGATAGTGGAGTAGAAATATGGACCTCTTCTAGTTCTCCCTTCATAGTCCATAAAATACCTGTAAAAATGACTGTAAACAAATTCTAGAGCAGTAGAAGTCATAAAATGATAGAGTGAAACAGATTTCCAGAAGAAGACAGTCTGGAAGGTCAGCAGGAAAGGTCTATCGCACAAGGCTTGGAGTGAAGCAGAGCCTAGTCTCAGCATGGACTGGACTGGAGCAAGCTTCCAGACATGGAATCATGGGTAACAGCTGCAGTTTCTAAATTTCTCAATCCACAAACACCAAAGATAGCTTCAAAGGTGAGTAAGAAAGATATTTCTCCAGGGTGGGAGGGGAGTGCGATCCAGCCCCAGCCCAGCTCCAGCCCAAGTCCCAGGGTGGTAGCAACCAGTACAGCAGCAGTTTCCACTTTAGGAACCCCCAGACTAAAAGCCCTGGTGGAACCCAGTGACTGCTGTGGGTCTCAGTCCTGAATGACTGAATGACCTCCTCCTGGGGTGAGGAGGAGTGCTGCCTTGACAGAGCCAGTGGGTGGCTGTGGAAAGGGAGCTGCACCCTTACTTCCAGCACAGAAAAGAGTGCTTTTGGTTGTTAACAGATCATAGTGCAGGCCAGGAGAAGAGTAAACTACTCTTCTTGACATCTTGGAGAAACAGATCTTATAGGTCACTAGAAAGGGGACAGCTACACAAAGCCTCTGAAGCCTAAGGTAGTATGCCCTCTACTTGACAAGGACTCAAAAGTCAAGTAACTGGCTGGAAAAATGCCCCAAAAGGGAAAAATATAAGAAAATAGAGGATTACTTTCTTGGTGGAAAGGTGTTTTCTACCATTCTTTCACATGAGGAAGAGCAAGGCATACCATCAGAGGAAGACAGAGAGGTAAAGTCTTCTGCATTCAAAGTCTCCAAAAAATATATGCGATGATATCAGGCCATAGAAGAGATCACAAAGGATTTTGAAAATCAAGTAAGAGAGGTGGAGAAAAAATCGGGAAAGGAAATGAGAATGATCCTAGAAAATCATGAGAAATGAGTCAACAGTTTGATGGAGACCCAAAACTTGTTGAAAAAAACCAATATCTTTAAAAATAAATTAAGCTAAATGGCAAAAGAAGTTCAAAAAGCCAATGAGAAGAAGAATGTATATGTGTGTATGCATGCAGGCATGCATGCATATATGTATCTATGTATATGCACACATACCAATTCAAGTATTGTGGAAATACAATCGAGGAAAACAGGATTTTGCAGTTTCTACACTAAGCGAACTAAGGGCTTGGAATATGATACTCCAGAGGTCAAAGGAGATAGGACTAGAACCAAGAGTCACCTACCCAGCAAAACTGAGTATAATACTTTAGGGAAAAAGTGGAATTTCAATGAAACAGAGGATTTCCAAGTATTTTTGTTGAAAAGACCAGAACTGAATAGAAAATTTGACTCTCAAATACAAGAATCAAGAAAAAACATGAAAAGGTTAACAGGAAAGAGAAGCCTTGAGTAACTCATTAAATTTGAACTGTTTACATTCCTGCATAGAGAGATGTTATTTGTAACTCACGAGACCTTTTTTAGTACTAGGGTAATTAGAGGGGAAAAAATGTATGTGTATGTTTGTATGGGTAAGTATATGTGTTATATACATATGTGTGTGTGTGTGTGTGTGTGTAGGTTTGCATGTGTACATGGGTGTATGTGTGTATGTATATAAATATTCATAGAAAGAGGGTACATGTTGAACTAATATGAAGAGAGAACACCTAAAACAATAAAATTTGCTATTGACTGGAATGTCCTAGGAGTAAGTGAAAGGGAGAGGTAGAATTTTCCAAATCATCTCACAAAAAAGAGGCAAGAAAGAGCTTTTAAAATGGGAGAGGGAAGAGAGGAAAGATGAAAGAAAATCAGTGAACCTTACTCTCATGGCATTTTGCTTAAGGAGGGAATAACACAATCAATTAGATATGGAAATCTATTTTACCTGCAAAGAGGTAAGGAGAAAGGGGATAGGAGGGGGAAGACAATGGAAGGTCTAGTAAATTGGGGATAGGGATTAAACAGAAGCAAACATTATTGTGGGAGGTTATGTCAAGGGAGAGAATTGAATAAAGGGAGGACAGGATAGGACAGAGGGAAATGTGGTTAGTCCTTTGCAACATAACTACTATGGTAGTGTTTTGGGTTGTCACACATGGGTCACTTATATTGATTTGCTTGTTTTCTCAATGAGGGTGTGTATGGAGGAAAGACAGGAAAGATTATGAAATTCAAAGCTTTAAATATTAAAATATTTTTAGCAAGCAAATGGAAAATAAGATATACAGGCAATGGGGTATAAAATCTATTTTGCCCTACAGGAAAATAGAGGGGAAGGAAATGGAAGAAATGAGGCAATAGAAGAGAGGACAGACTGGAGAAAGGGGTGAATGTCGTGCAAGCTGTCTTGGGAAGGAGGGTGGGGAGAGATGGGGAGAAATTTTTGAATTTAGGTTCTTGTGGAAGTGAATTTTGAGAACTGACAAATAAATATGTATTTTAAAAGAAAATACATTAAACAAAATGGCACAAGTCACAAAAGTCAATGAGGAAAAGAGTGTTTTAAAAAGCAGAAATGGACAAATGGAAAAGGAGGTCCAAAAGCTCACTGAAGAAAATAATTCCTTCAAAATCAGAATGTAGCAAATGAAAGCTAATGACTATATTAGAAATTAAGAAATTACAAAACAAAATCAGAAGAATGAAAAAAATAGTAGGCAGTGTAAAGTATCTCATTGGAAAAACTGATCTCGCAGAATGTGTAAGTAGCAACCTAGACAATGATTCCAGGAAAGACAATTTAAAAATTATTGGATTCCCTGAAAGGCATTAAACAAAAGAAGAACCTAGACATAATATGTCAAGAAATTATCAAGGAAAACTGTCCTGATATTCTAGAACCAGAAGGTAAAGTAAAAATGGAAAGCATTCACCTATCCCCAAAATTGAGACTCTTGCAATATTGTAGCCAAATTCCAGAGTTCCCACTTCAAAGAAAAATTTTGCAGGCTTCCAGAAAGAAACAATTCAGGTGTTGTGGAAATACAATCAGGATAACAGAAGATCTAGCAGTTTCTACATTAAGGGACTCAAGGACTTGGAACATAATATCCAGAGGTCAGAGAAGCTATGACTAAAATCAAGAATCACCTACCCAGCAAAACTGATTATAATCCTTCAGGGGGAAAAATGGATATTAAGTGAAATAGAAGACTTTCAAGCATTCTTGATAAAGTCCAGAATAACATAGAATATTTGACTTTCAAAAACAAGAATAAAGAGAAACATGAAAAGGTAAATTGGAAACAGAAATCATAAAAAATTTAATTAAATTGAACTGTTTACATTCCTAAATGGACAGATGATATATGAAATTCTTGAGACAATTCTCAATATTAGGGTCTTTGGAGGAAACAGATAGAGGATCAATAGACAGACGGACAGATAGATAGATAGATAGATGCATGGATGGATTGAAAGGAAGAAGGGAAGGAAGGAAGGAAGGAAGGAAGGAAGGAAGGAAGGAAGAAATACAGATAGATAGATAGATAGATGATAGGTGGCACAGGATGAGTTGAATATGAAGGTATGTTATCCAAAAAATAAAATTGAGGGGTGACAGAGGAACATATTGGTAGAAGGAGAAAAAAAGAGATAGAATGGGTAACTTATCTCACATAAAAGAGGCAATAAAAATGTTTTACAATAGAGTGGAAGAGGGGAAATGGTGAGAGGGAATGAGTGAAACTTACTGTCATCAAATTTAGCTTAAGAAAGGAAAAAACATACACACTCAATTAGGTAACTTACCCTACAGGCAAGTAGAGGGGGGAAGGGTATAAGAGCAGGGATGATAGAAGAGAGGGCAAATTGGGGGGAGTGGATAGTGAGAAGCACACTTTTTAGAAAAGGGATAGGATCAAAGGAGAAAATAGAATGATTGGGGGGCAGGATAGGATCAAGGGAAATACAAATCGTCTTTTACCGCATGAGTACTAAGGAGTTGATTTGCATACCGACGCATGTATAACCTATATTGAGTTGCCTGCCTTCTCAATGGGGTTGTGTGGAGAAGGAAGAAGGGAGAGAATCTAGAACTCAAAGTTTTAAAAAGAAATGTTAAAAAATTGTTTTACAAGCAACTGAAAAATGAGATATGCAAACAATGGGGTACAGAAATCTATCTTGCCCTTTAAGAAAGTAACAGGGAAGGGGATAACAGGAGGGGATGATAAAATGGAGGGCAGTTTGAAGGAAGGGATAATCAGAATGCATGTCATCTCAGGGTGGGGGAGAGGGGAAAGATGGGGAGAATGTTTGGAACTCAAAATCTTGTGAAAACGAATGTTGAAAGGTAAAAGATAAATAAATTTAAATTTAAAAAAGAAACAGTCCCTAGCTTCAAGAAACTTGTACTCTTCATTTGCTTGGATGGCTTCACGAATAAGAAAACACCTGGTATATTTATACACAAATAAAACTGTACATTTCAATCCTGTGAGCAATATTCAGTCAATCCACAAATATTTTGCATGTATCAAGTATTTTAGGTCACATGACCAACAAGTTTAAATATTAGCCTTTTCTCTAACACCCATAAACAATTAAAAATATAGTAAAGAAGAATTATATGTCAGGTATGAAGAAAATGTAGTTGAATCCATAAAAATAGAAAGTGGGAACACTATGAACAGAAAAGCCTTGAGAATTAATATTGGCCAATGTTAACTTTTAAGGAATTCACTCAGACCTCCTTCAATAACCTCAAAATTCATGTCAGGCAAATACATACAAATCCATATGCTAGTACCTAAGACAAAAAAGAAAAAAATTCCTGATGGTGCACATGCTGTCGGTTCATCTCAGTACTTGTCCTCCTCTGTCTCTCTCTCATATTCACTAAGGTATATACAGACTCTACTCAGTCATGTGAAATGTATTAGGTTAGATATCCTGCAGATTGCAGGGATACTTTATTGAATTTGCCTCAAATTCTTCTACAAATATAAAAGTAATAAATATTAATTTAACCCAGACAGAAAAGGAAAAGAAGAGAGCAAGAAAAGGAAATTCTGGAAGAGTCAAAATGGGTGATTGTATTAGAATTGGTGTAAAGGGAAATGACAACCAACTAGTACCAGTCCTGAAACCCCAGAAGTGACTTTGGACAGGGACTAAGGGCAACAAAATGAAAATTCTGCAAATTTGGGGAAAAAAAAATTAGTTTCATCCCTATCAAATTAGAAAGTCAGAAAGTTCCATGGGAAGAAAAAAAAATGCTAATGATTACAATAAGACCAAAATTAGATTTAAAATGGGAAGTTGAAGCTGATAAATTGACAGAGCAGGAACACATATTAGAAGGAAGAACGAATATTGCATTTCCTAAAGGAATTCAAAGTTATATTAAAAAATACTACATAACAAAGGAAAGCAAAACATTGTAATAAAATAGAAAATCCTATGGATTTCTACTAAACAACAAAATATTCCCACAACTGATTTCAAAGAAAAATGAAATTAGAAATGGAAATGGGGAAATGGAGAAAAAAATTTTTAATATTCCTATGCAAATATTCAAAAATTTGTAAAAGAAATCTGCAGCAATTTTCAGCTAAGAAGTCAAGACAGGAAAATAAAAGATTTTCAGCTCATAAAAACTGATGTACAACAGTTTGGAAGTAAAAAATAAAAAGTCAATTATGTCAAATATACAAGCAAAAGACAATCTCTTCAATGATAACGATGATCCAAGAGAGCTTGAGGTTCACAGTTCTCCCAGAAGAACACAAGGAGTCAAAAAACATGACAATCACTGAACAAAAATTAATACAAGGAAATTGTTCAAAACTTCTGATTCTCTAGATTGTTCTTTAGTTTTGTGTATTAGCCTCTCTAATTATATGTGCTCTTTTCATTTCTTCAATATCTTGTCATTTACAGATTCAAGTTATTCTGTTCTTTTCATTTTATTTTTAATTTACAAAATAAAATCATTTCCATAAGGTAATATAAAAGATGATTCTACATGAAACTGCAAATCTGCCATGCACAACTGGCCATTCCTTTTAAATATACAACAAAATTATCATGTCATTCTAAATTTTTCCCTCCTGCCACTCTAGTGATGGTTATAAATAGTAACACACACACACACGCACACACACATGTATGTGGCTAAAAGGTTCTATACATACTTCTTTTTATAACTTTTTTTCTCCAGATGCAGATAACATCATTTTTTATGCTCTTTATGGTTAATTTGGGAATTTTGAATAGAGAAAATAATCATTCACTCGAAGTCATTCTTGAAACAATATGTTGTTACAGTACAAGATGTTCCCTTGGGCAAAATGAGCAAAACCAAGAGATTTGTCCATGCTGTTGTTGTTGTTGTTGTTGTTGTTGTTTTTCTAATATTGACAGGCTCATCATTTCTCATAGCACAGCAGTATTCCACCATGACCACATAACACAACTTTTTCGGCTATTCACCAATTGATGGGCATCTCTGCAATTTCCATTTGTTTGTCACAACAAAGAGAGCCGCTAAACCAATTTAAAGAATATAAGTTCCATATACTTTTCCCTAATCATGTTTGGGGATAGATTAAGTAGTGGTACTTTTGGGTCAAAGAGAATAGGTAATTTAATATCTCTTTGGGAAGAATTCCAGATTACTCTCAGAAACGAATGGATTGGGGGAGGAGCAAAGATGGCAGAGTAGAAAGATTCACATATGCTAGCTCTGAACCCACAGCCCATGAATATCCTGTAAAAAGAACTCCAAACAAATTCTGGAGCAGTGGAAGCCACACAGGAACAGAGTGAAGGAGATTTCCATTCCAGAGAGCCCTGAAAAGCCCACCCCAGGGGTCCGTAGCGCACCAGACAGAAGTGGCGCCCAGTGCTTCCCTGGTTGTGAAGTACCAAGAAAAGCAGACCCGAACAGGCTTCAGGGACAGAATCTCCTGCGGCCACGAAGGTCACTCCACCCACAGGTGCACAGGTCAGTGATAGAGACTTCTGGGCTGGCTGAGAGGGGAGCACCGTGTCTCCATAACTAAGGCGCACTTGGGAGGCAGTGGCAGAGGCAGCAGGAGGGTGACCAGAGGCTCGTGAAGCAGTCAGGAGCTCGGCAGGAGCTCAGGTCCATTACTGAAGGGCTACACATAAACCCCCCAAGGAAACTGGGCCTGGGAGACGGCCCTGCCCAACCTGAGCACTGCAAGGTGGCCCTGTCCCCACCTGAGTACCAGAACTTAAGCTCACATTGAATAGCAGCCCCGCATGCCCCTGAAAGCCCTGAGGTTGGGGAGCAGCAATTGAATCTCAGACGCTAAGCACTAGATGGGTGGATCAAGGTGGGGGTGGAGAGAAATCTCAGAAGTCAAGGGATTGACTGGGAAAATGCCCAGAAAAGGGGAAAAAAAATAACACCATAGAAGATTACTTTCTTTTTGACCAGATAATTCCTCCTTTCCTTTCTGATGAGGAAGAACAATGCTTACCATCAGGTAAAGACGCAGGATTCAACATCTCTGTATCCCAAACATCTGAAATAGATATCAAATGGACTCAGGACATGGAAGAAGACAAAAAGGAATTTGAAAATCAAGTTAGACACGTGGAAGAAAAACTGGGAAGAGAAATGAGATTCAAGAAAATAATGAAAAACAGGTCAATACTTTGATAAAGGAGACCCCCAAAAAAGCTGAAGAAAATAACACCTTGAAAAATAGGCTAACTCAATTGGCAAAAGAGGTTCAAAAAGCCAATGAGGAGAAGAATGTTTTCAAAAGCAGAATTAGCCAAGTGGAAAAGAGATTCAAAAGCTCATTGAAGAAAATAGTTCTCTCAAAATGAGAATGGAACAGAGAGAGGTTAATGACTTTCTGAGAAACCAAGAAATCACAAAACAAAACCTAAAGAATGAAAAAATGGAAGAGAATGTGAAGTATCTCATTGGAAAAACAACTGACCTGGAAAAGACATCCAGGAGAGACAATTTAAAAATTATGGGACTACCTGAAAGACATGATCAAAAAAAGAGCCTAGACATCATCCTTCATGAAATTATCAAGGAAAACTTCCCTGATATTCTTGAACCAGAGGGCAAAATAAGTATTCAAGGAATCCACCGAACACCACCTGAAAGAGATCCAAAAAGAGGACCTCCTAGGAACATTGTGGCCAAATTCCAGAGTTCCCAGGTCAAGGAGAAAATATTGCAAGCAGCTAGAAAGAAA
>CM053773.1:70575927-70603552 GCA_028658325.1 Potorous gilbertii
TGTGATCCTACCACCTACCCAGATACTGAAAAGTTTCAAGAGTTACAGATATTGTCTTTACATATAGGAATGTAAACAGTTCAACTTTAGTAAGTCCCTTATGACTTCTCTTTGCTGTTTACTTTTTCATGCTTCTTCTCATTCTTGTGTTTGAAAATCAAGTTCTCTTTTCAGCTCTGGTCTTTTCATCAAGAATGCTTGAAAGTCCTCTAATTCATTGAAAGACTATTTTTTTCCCCTGAAGTATTATACTCAGTTTTGCTGGGTGGGTGATTCTTGGTTTTAGTCCTAGTTCCTTTGCCTTCTGGAATATTCTATTGCACGCCCTTCCATCCCTTCATGTAGAAGCGGCTAGATCTTGTGTTATCCTGATTGTATTTCCACAGTACTGGAATTGTTTCTTTCTAGCTGCTTGCAGTATTTTCTCTTTGACCTGGGACCTCTGGAATTTGGCCGCAATGGTCCTAGGAGGTCCTCTTTTTGGATCTCTTTCAGGTGGTGTTCGGTGGATTCCTTGAATACTTATTTTGCCCTCTGGTTCAAGAATATCAGGGAAGTTTTCCTTGATAATTTCATGAAGGATGATGTCTAGGCTTTTTTTTTTGATCATGTCTTTCAGGTAGTCAGTCCCATAATTTTTAAATTGTCTCTCCTGGATGTCTTTTCCAGGTCAGTTGTTTTTCCAATGAGATATTTCACATTATCTTCCATTTTTTTCATTCTTTTGGTTTTGTTTTGGTGATTTCTTGGTTTCTCAGAAAGTCATTAACCTCCCTCTGTTCCATTCTCATTTTGAGAGAACTATTTTCTTCAGTGAGCTTTCGAACCTTCTTTTCCACTTGGTTAATTCTGCTTTTGA
Source organism: Potorous gilbertii (assembly GCA_028658325.1). Lineage (NCBI taxonomy): Eukaryota > Metazoa > Chordata > Mammalia > Diprotodontia > Potoroidae > Potorous > Potorous gilbertii. The sequence goes on from CM053773.1 coordinate 70,576,787, forward strand.
AAACATTCTTCTCCTCATTGGCTTTTTGAACCTCTTTTGCCAATTGAGTTAGCCTATTTTTCAAGGTGTTATTTTCTTCAGCATTTTTTGGGGTCTCCTTTACCAAAGTACTGACCCATTTTTCATGCTTTTCTTGCAGCTCTCTCATTTCTCTTCCTAGTTTTTCCTCCACCTGTCTAACTTGATTGTCAAAATCCTTTTTGACCTCTTTCATGGCCTGAGCCCATTTGATATCTATTTCAGATGTTTAGGATACAGAGGCTTTGACTCCTCTGTCTTTTCCTGATGGTAAGCTTTTTTCCTCCTTCTCCGAAAGGAAAGGGGCTAATAATTTTCACCAAGAAAATTACTTTCTATGCTCTTATATTTTTTCCCTTTTCTGGGCATTTTCCCGGCCAGTTACTTGACTTCTGAGATACCTCTCCTCCCCTGCCTAGGTCCACCCAGCTAGTGCTTGGGGTCTGAGATTCAATTGCTGCTCTCCAGCCTCAGAGATGTTGGTGACTGGCAGGCCGCTATTCAGTATATGATTAAATCAGGTTCTCAGGTAGGGGCAGGGCCGCCTCCCAGGCTCAGTTCCCTCAGTTCTTAACTATATTTGCTTTGTTTAAAGAAACTTTTTATTTAATGTAATCAAATTATTTTACACCTAATTTTTCGTTGTCTTATTTATACATAAATTGCTCACCTATACATAAGTCTCATAAGCAGTATTTTCAGTGATCTTCGATTTTCTTTTAAAAATCTCTATATCTATGTTTTTAATCCATTTTGATCTTATGCTGGTAAATGTGAGAAAGTGATCCATACCACTAGTTTTTTCCAAACTACTTTCTATTTTTTTCTAATCATTTTTTAAATCAAATAATGAATTTTTTTCCTCCAATCTTAAATCTTTACACTTGTCAAATGCAACGTTATTATGTTTAATTAGTGCAACAAATTATATATCTACTCTATTCAATTGTTCTACCTTTTTTTTGTCTCAGTTAGTGACAGGTAGGTTTGATAGTTATTTTCTTACAATGCAGTTTAAAATCTGGTACTACTAAACCTTCCTTTATAGTTGTTATCATTATTTTCCTTGGTAGTCTTGATTTTTGTTTATACAAATGATTTTTTTTAATTTTTTTCCTCTAAATTCAGTAATTTTTGGGCGATTTAATTGAGATCTCACTAAATAAATAAATTAGTTCGGTTAAAAGTGCTACTATTATTATATTTGTGCTACCTACTCGTGAAGAATTAAAATCTCTCTAATTATCTAAATGTGATGTCTTTTGTTTAAAATTATTTTACATAATTTTGTTTATATATAGTTCATGGATTTTTGTGGTTCTTTTCCAAGTATTTTATATTATCTAGAAGTATTTTTAATGGGTCAATTTTTAGTATTTTTTCAGAGATTTCTTTGTGATATAGGGAATACTGATGATTTGTGTAAATTTAGTTTATATCATGCTGTTTTGCTAAAAATTTTCAATTGTTTCAATTAACTTTTTACTTGAGTCTTTGGGAATTCCCAATGATATAATCATAGAGTAAACAAAAGTTATAGTTTTACCACCTCATTCCCTATTCTATTACTTCAATTTCTTTTCTTCCTATTGGTATTCCTGAGATTTCCAATACTATATTTAATAATATTGGTGACAATGATCATCTTTATTTCAAACCATATTTTATTGGGAAGGCATCCAGTTTACTCCTGTTACAAATAAAATTTTCTGAAGGTTTTTGATAAATGATATTTTTAATCAATTTTAAGGAAAAAATCCATTTATGCAAATATTTTCAAACTATTAAATGTGTTGAACTTTATCAAAACCTTTTTCTGTCTCTATTGAAAATATCATATTTTTATTATTAATTAAATAACTTATTGATGTTATCAATTATATCAATAGTTCTCCTTAGGATAACGCATCCATGCATTCATAGTGTAAATATCATTACATCATTGTGCATAATTTGTAATATATTCTAATCTTTTAATAAGTAATTTATTAAGGAATTTTACATTCATATCATTAATGAAATTGGTCCACATTTTCTGTTTGTGTTTTTCCTCTTTGCGGTCTATGTATCAGTATCATATTTGTTTCATAAAAAGGAGCTTCACAGAGGCCCTTTATCTATTATTCCAAATACTCTATTTAATATTAGAATTAGTTCATCTTTAAATGGGTGATAGAATTCACTTGTACAACTATCTGATTCTGGTACTTTTCTCTTAAGAAGTCTATTTATGGCTGGTTCAATTATTTTTCTAAAATAAATCTATTTACACAGTAACAGTCACAGTGTACAAGGACTGTTTTTGTTATACGTAGTCCTCCACAGCAAGGCAAGACCCTAAAGAATTTCCAAAGGACTCATAATGAAAATGCCATCTACATCCAGAGAAAGAACCATGGAGTTGAAACACAGAATGAAGCAGGCTATTTTCGCTTTTGTTGTGTTTAGTTTAGTTTAGTTTTACTTGTACTTTCTCTTATTCGTTTTAACTTTTCTATGCAACATATATAATGTGAAAATATGTTTAATAAGAATGCATGTGTAGAGCCCATTTAAGATTGCAGACCTTCCTCGGGAGGCAGAAGTAGGAAAGGGGAGAAAATTTAAAACTTCTCGAAGTGATTGTTGAAAATTGAAAACAAATATATTTTTTTAAAAGATCTATTCAGATATTCTGTTTCTTCTTCTGCTAACCTAGGCAAATTATACTTTTTTGCAAATATTTGTCCTTTAAATTTAAATTGTTATTCATTTTTGATACTATTTATTTGACTTCTATTTTTAAAAAAAATTAAATTAACTGTTTATTTTCTTTGTTTTTCTTTACAAAAATTTTTTTTATTTCATTTACTAATTAATTTTACCTTCTATTTTTAATAATTTCATTTATAATTTCTAGGAGTTCCAATTTAGCATTTAATTTGAGATTATTAATTTGTCCATTTTCAAGTATTTTTTTTAATTACAAGCCAAATTCTTTAGTCTACCTTTTCTCTATTTCATTTGTGTAAGCACTTAGAGATATGTTTTCCTCTAATTAATTTTTTTGCTGTATCCCAAAGTTTTGATTCCTTTTCACAAAATCATCATTCTCTTTAATGAAATTATTGGTTCCATAATTTGTTTTTTTAACTTATTCATTCTTCAAAATTGGTTTTAAAGTCCAATTTGTTTCTAATATATGTTTCTCTGGCATGTTATTACACTTAATTTTTATTACATTATGAACTGAAAATTTAATACTTTTGCTTTACTTCTTTTAACTATATTATTTTATGTCCTAATATATAGTCAATCATTGTATAAAGTATCATGAACCTTTGACAAAATGGCATATTCCTTTCTATTTCCATTCAATTCTCCCCAGATAGCTATCATAACTAGTTTAATTAAGATTCTGTTCATTTCCTTAACTTCTTCATTATATAGTTTTTTGGTTTGATTTTTCCAGTTCTAAGAGGGGAAGGTTAAAGTATACTACAATTATAGTACTCTTATCTATCTCCACCTACAATTCACTTAACATTTCTTTTTATTTTGAATGATGCTACATCATTTGGTGCCTATAGGTTCAGTATCAATGTTGCTTCGTTCTCTATGGTACCTTTTAACAAAGTACAGTTACCCTGTTAATCTCTATTAATTAAATCTGTTTTTGCCATAACCTTTTCTCAGATCATAATTGTTGCCCCTACCTTTTTTGCATCAACTGAAGCATAATAAATTCTTCTCCAACCCTACATTTTAATTCTTTGTTCATCTCTCATTTTTTAAATGAGTTTCTTGTAAACTTATTGTTGGAGTCTGATTTTTATTCCACTCTGTTTTCCATTTCTATTTTATAGATGATTTCATTCTACTCACCTTTAAAGTTATAATTATTATTTGTGAATTTCCCTTCTTATTTTTTATTTACTAGTTTACTTCTCAGGCTCTTTTTTCACCCTGTCCCTGTTAACCTTATTTTCTTCCCTTATTTTTTCATTCCTTATTTTACCTAGCTCTCTATTAGTCCCTCCCATATCCATAAACCCCACCTTCCTAATTCTAATCTATATAAACCCTCTAAAAGTCCTTCTCCTCTATCCCTCAGTTTTCTTCTTCCCTTAAATTCAGAAGACTTTTAAATTCTTCAGATACATACATTGTTTTCTCTTCAACCCAGGTGAGAGTAAATTTCCAATATTACCAGCCCTCCACACCTTCCTGCTTTCACTGTATCCTTTTATTTCTATTCCCATTATTATAAGGTAATTTCGCCTTTTCATCCCTCTCCTATCCAATTATTGTAGAATCACCTCATCATACCTAACTGAGCTCCAATTTTTTTGTCAAACTACTTTAGTAATGATGAATTTTGAGAATATTATTACTACTACTAAAAACTAACAATTACTAATATTAACAACATTTTCATTGATCATAAGCAAATAATTTGGCCATGATTGGTGCCTTATTATTAGTCTTTAATGGTTTATTTATATTTCATCTGGAAACTTTTATGTAAAATTTTTCAGTAAATTCTGCTTTCTGTTTTCTGCTTTTATTGTTTTGTTTTGTTTTTGTTTGTGTTTTTTTTTTTACAAATACCTGAATGTCTTTATATTCTTCAAATGTCCATTTTTTTTTATTCAGAATTTTTCTCAGCTTTGCTGCATAAGTTATCTTGGGTACAACCATAACTCCTTTGCTCTTTGAAATGCAATTTTCTGAGAACCACAACGTTTCTTTGTAAAAACTACTAGGTCTTGTGAAAATTTGATTGCTTTTATGCAATATTCAATATTTTTTCTCATTGGCTTGTGATATTTTTCTTTGATCTGGAAATTTTGAGACTCAGCTAAGACATCCCTGTAAGTTTTCTTCCTATGATCTTTTTCAGTCAGTGGATTTTTTTATTTGTACTTTACCTTCTGTTTTGTAATTTCAGAGTGATTTTCCTTAGTAATTTCATATAACATTTTATCCACATTCTTTGTTTAATCATAACTTTCAGGTAGTCTGACAATTCTTATCTTTTCTCTCCTTGATCTGTTCTCTAGATCAGTTGTTTTTATTATGAGATGTTTCAGATTATTTTCTATTGTTCCTACTTTTATTATATCTTGGTGTCTTTTAATGTCATTCCATTTCAGTTGTCCAATTCTAGTTTCAAGTAATCATTTTCTTCCTTAAAATTTAGTATCTCTTTTTCTAAATGAATAACTTTCTTTTCATACTTTTCTTGGATTGTTTTTACATTTTTCTATTTTCCCTTGTTTTCTCTTACTTGAATTTTGATTTCCTTTTTATTTTCTTCCTTAAGATTTTGTGTCTTAAGGGAGGACTTTGAGAAGACAGGGGAATAGGTCAGAAAATTCCAAGCTCTCAAGAGAACCTTTGTTGACACTACTGACAAGGAATGCCAGACCAATTTGTGTTGGGAAGAGAGATGAAAGAAGCAGGGGAGAGAAGGAAAGAGCAGGCCCATGGGTGCAGAAACAGTGGGGAAGAATGCCACTCATTATGATACATACAGGAGTTTGGAAGTTTAGCTTTGGTTCCAGGTTAGAGGAGAGAATTGAACAGAAGATCTGGAGCACTGTCCACCATACCATAGGACTAGAGGTTATTACAAAAACTAAGCTATTAACATTAAAAAATGCTTAGCCAAAAGAGAATCTAACCACAGAAACATAGGAACAGAGAAGACTGTGGTTCATCTTCAGAAAAGGATATTGAAACAAAGAAACCCCTTCCTACTCCAGAGATTAACATCAAATGGTCATATGCCCAAAGAGAATTCATGGAAGATCTTTTAAAAAGACTTTAAACATCAAATAACAGAGATGGAGGAAAAACTAAAAAAATAAGAATAATCCAAGGAAAACAAGAACATGAAAGGAAAATTAACCAATTAAAAAGGGATCTATACTCTTAAAGAAGAAAATGACAACTTGAAAATTAGAACCCAACAAAATTATGGGAGATCAAGTAATGATAAAAGAAAATATGAATAATGAAAAAAATAGAAGAGAAAATGCAACATATTATAAGAAAAACAAAAGATTTGGAGAATAGATCAAGAAGAGAAAAACATAAATATAATCAGACTAATGGAAAGTTATGATAAAAAATAATCTTGGTACAATAATTCCATAAATAATTAAATAAAATTGTCCAGAAACATTAGAACAATGGCAGAAAGTACAAAAAGAAAAAAAAATCATCAATCACCACTTAAAAGAGATGCTATGAGGAAAACTCTAAGATTATTGCAGTCAAACTCTAAAACCCCCAGTTTAAGGATAAAGTATTAAAAGCAACAAAAATTAAACAATTTAAATACGTTATTGCCATAATTAGATACACACAAGATGCAGCAGAGGAGATATTAAAGGAAAGAAGGTCTTGGAACACTATATATCAAAGAGCAAAAGAACTGGGACTCTGGTAAAAATATTATATGTAACCAAGTTTTACATATCCTGAATGATAAAAATGAACATTTGGTCAACTGTCAGACATTTAAAATTTTGTTAAAAAATTCACTGAACTTAATATAACATTTGACATACAAGAGCCAAGAGAAACAATCATAAGGTACCTATCAAAGATTGATTATAAGGAATTCAATAAGGACAAACCTTTTACACTTTATATATGTGAAATACAAAACATATGTCTAAAATTCTTATTAAAAATTGAGTAGCTCATAAGAAAGAGTGGCGTAAACAAGAGTATGATGTGAATTTAAAAAGTAAAACCATTTAGATATAAAGAAAAAGAGTAATTAGTTCATATAAATGGGTGCAAGAGAAAGAATCAATACAGAGTAATTAGATGGGTAAAGAGGGCTAGTTCTGGTATACTACTTTCATCGAGAATTAGTTTAATAGGGAACAATACATACAAATGTGCATACATATACACACACATATATGTATATGTATATACATACACACATACACCCACATTTAGAAGGGTATAAAAGTCTCCTAAATTCAGAAGAAATAAAACAGTTAGGGGGTAGGGAGGGAGGAGAAGAGAGAAGGCAAGGAAGGCCTCTTTAGAGAGGAGGGTGAGGGAACAGAGAAAAGAGGTATAGAACAGTGTTAAATCAATGGAAATGGAAGGATAAGGGAGAGGTTTTTAGAGGTTTTTGTTGTTGTGTTTGTCCTTCATTGGCGAAGAAGACCATGCCATCAGAGAATTGATGACATGACTTGTACTTTGTTTTGAGTGAGGGAGGGCTATGCAAGGTCACTAGTCTCATTTCTCCTCCAGAGTCATCTGAATCTGATGATCAGATAGTCATCACGATGACTGGAAATGTCCCAGGATGCAATGGGAGACTTTGGCCCTTTTAGGTCAAGGTCTATTGAGATTCTCACTTAGGGAGAGATAATACCCATTCAGAGAATAGGCCTGTTTGAAAAGCAATCAGGGGATGGCTCCTTCCCCTGCAAAGAAAAATAACTACATCAGGCTGGGACAGAAACAGCAACAGTTACTATTGACAGTCATTCTTTACCCAGGAGGGTCCAGAAAACAGCCCGTAAGTGGAGCTTGGGCAGGGGCCTAGTTTTGTTCAATTCTTGGGTCTCAGAGTGCAGTAGGTTTAAGGGGAAAGGAAAGGAAAGGAAAGGAAAAAGAAAGCAAAGGAAGGGAGAAATCTAGCCAGTAAAGCCCAAGTTAACTAGGCATCCTCTGGCATCACAGAAATGATAGAGGAGAGCATGAGGGAATAGGTAATAGTGGGCTATAGAAGGGTGTGTAACTGTGGGAATGGGAGGATGGAGAGGGATGTTTGGAGGGGGATGAGCAAGTAATAGGAGGGCAAGATATTGAGTAGAAGTAAAGTAGAGGAGACAGAAGGTATAGGAAGCAAGAGAGATGCATAAACATAATGACAAAGATCAGTAGTAGAATGTGTTTTGGAAAGTATATATGTATAAATGTGTGTGTGTATATATGTATATATTTATCTGTGGCTATAGAGAAATGTGTCCACACTTACCCTTCTCCTTGGTGGTGGTGGTGGGGGACAAAGCAAACAAGTGAGCAGCAGAGAATAAAAGAAAACTTACATGGAAACAAAGAGGAATAACACTCAACAAAATGAGTAGTATTTATCATGCAAACTTTCTTGAAATGGAAATTTAATATTACATATTTTTAATCTTTTCTTGTGTTCTTATATTCACACGACACGCTTCCCCCCTTTCTTACTTTGTATTTAAGTTCCAATATTTAAGTTTATAATTTTTTTCTGAATTTGTGTTCTGCTGTGTGAACCAAAAAAAAATAATATTTTAAAAGATTTTGCATTTCTTTTTACAATTGGCTAACTTTCTTTTCATAATTTTCTTGAATTGTTTTCCCTAATTTTCCTCAATCTCTCTTATTTGATTTCTGAATTTCTTTTTAAGTTCTTCTTAATTTTTGTGTTATGAACATTTGATGTTACTATTTATGGGAGGAGTTTTTTCTCACTGTTATCCTCTGAATATGAAGGTAGATCTTCTTTTATACCAAAGTAGCTATTTGTTCTTATATCATTTTAATTTTCTTAACTATTTTCCACTTACATGTAAACAAGTAATATACACACATATTTCTAATATTATGTTAAAGATTTTCTTCTTCCTCATACTCTTCTATCTTCCTTGAGAAAGCAAGCTATTTTATATTAATTATATTTGTGAAGACTTGTAAAGCAGATTTCCCTGTTAGCCAGGTTTGAAAAGATTAAAAAATATATAAAAATAAAGTATAAAACATGGATGCTTCAATTTGCATTCAAAATTCATCAGTTCTATCTCTGGACGAGGTCAGCATTTCTCATGGTCAGAATTTTTCATAATTGGTCTTTTCAATTGTCTTGAATCCTTGTTTTGATCAGTGTAGTTAAGTCTTTCACAGTTCACCATCTTTACAATATTGTTATTTCTATGTACCATGTTATCCTGATTTTGCTCACTTCAGTTGGCATCAGTTCATAAAACCTTTCTCAGGTTTTTCTGAAACCATCCTGATCAGTATGCCTTATAGTATAATAGGATTCTATCATAATAATATGCCAAAATTTGTTCAGTCATTAACCACTTGATGGGCAGCACCTCAATGTCCTATTCTTTACCACCAGTATTTTATATAGTTCGGTCCTTTTTGCTCGCTTTTGATTTCTTTGAGATTCAGATTTAGTAGTCATATTCCTGGGTTAAAAGGTATGCACATAGGTCTTTGAACATAGCTCCAAATCATTCTACAGAGTGTTTGAACTAGTTCTGTACTTCAGCAATAGTTAATGGGTATACAAACGTTTTTCACATTCCCCCCAGAATTTGCCATTTGACTTTTATTTAAGTTAATTAATTTGCTAGGTGTGAGGTAGTTTGCCAAAGTTGTTTTAATGAGTATTTCTCTAATTAGGGATGATTTAGAATATTTTTGTGTGACTATTGATAACTTTGATTTCTTTATTTCAAAATTGACTATTCATATCATTTTACCACTTATCAAATATAAAATAGCTCTTATTTTTATAAAGTTGGCTGTGCTGCCTATATATTTCAGAAATGAGGTCGTTACCAATTTGCTGTATTTTTCCTTGTTTTCTGTTTTACCTCTAATTTGGGCTACAATAGTTTTGTTTGTGCAAAACTTTTTAAAAAATTTCTTCCAATCAAAATTAGTCATTTTGTATCTTGTAATACTATCTAGCTCTTGTTTGGTCACAAATTCCTCCCTTATGCATAGATCTCCCAGATATATGTTGTCATGCTTCCCTAATTTACTTATGATATGACTCTTTATATTTAAATCATTTTTCTAGCTTTACTTTATCTGGGTATATGATGTGAGATATTTGTCTATACCAGTTACTGCAAATTGTTTCAAGTTTTACCAGCAGTTTTTGTCAAATTTTGAATTCTTATCTCAAAAGCTTGGAACTTTGGGTTTATCAAGCCCTAGACAATTATGGATATTTAGTACTTTGTTTTGAGGACCTAATCTATTCTACTGATCCACTAATCAATATCTTAATACCACATTGATCTGATGATAATCATTTTGTAATATTGTTCCTTTATCTGTTGAAATGGAAAATATTTTGTTTAATATAGTCATATTGGACATAACTCATGAGGCCTTTACATTTAATTGACATGACAAAATCAAAGTTGAAAGAACCAAGGCATTATGTTAATAGTGTTTCCTTTTCATTCTCAGTGATTGCCTTGTGAGGTGTTTTTACTTTTTGCTTTATGTTTATTGTGGTTCAGATTTCTTTCTAAAAATAATTAAAGATCATTCAAATTGCTGGTAATGTCAGGCATTTTCTAATAAAGAGAAATGTAGACTAAAAGGCAATATATAATATTTGAGAGAATAAATTGATGAAATACTATTTCATAAATGTTTGATGTCAGTGCAAATCACCACTTTCAACTTAGAAAGAATTGCAAGGGACATAAATGGAAATTAAAGAGAAGCTAACCCATAACAGATGTTACCAAGATTTTTTTTTCCCCACTCAGAACATAATAAACATATGGAATGGCCTATCAGGCACGTTTGCTGAGGAAAAACACAAGGATCATTCAAGAAGCAATTAGAGGCTGTTCTAAAGAAATGGAATACTTTACAGGGATGAGCCCTGGTGGGGCTATAGTCCTGATGGGCAAAAAGCTCCAGCTAAACCATTTTATGTTCCTATATTCATTTGAATGTAAATATCACCACAATGGAGCTTATTTCTAGGTTTGGGAATGCTGTGGAGACCCTTTTTTTTTTAAAGAAAGGAAAGAATGTTTATAGTTTTTCACATCTAGAAAGAAAAACACCCACATGTTGTGACTTTGTGTTCACTGTCTTTAAAGTTGAAAGAAAAGCTATTTCGCTCCTTCTAGACTTCTTTGATTTGTGATAGCATAAAATTGAAAGGCATGTAGAGAATGTGACCAGGAAAATGAGGGACATGGAAATTATAACTTAAGATGGACCTTTGAAAAAAACTACAGTGTTTAGATTGAGGAAAAAAAAGACTTAGCAATGACAAAAGGGAAGGGGTAAGAGGAATGAAAACTATCATTAAGTATTTGAAAGTCTGCCATGCAAAATGATTAAATATATTGAGTTGGTCCCAGGAGGCAGAATTGTAATTAATTAGTGGAAGCTTCATAGAGGTAGACATTTGTTCAAAATAAAGGGAAAAAAAACTTTTTGACAATTATGATCATTGAAAAAGATGACAAGCTGTTTTGGAAGCTAGTAAGTTTGTCCTTACTAGAAATTTTCAATGAAAAAGGAAATGACAACTTGTTGGGAAGGTTACAGAGAAAAATATCATGTCAAGGGACAAAATGAGTTACAGGAGATTCTTTCCAACTCTGAGATTCCGTAAATTCTGGGCATAACAACATTATTAATTCACCAAAACCACAAAATTCTCTATGAATAGCAGACCAGTGTTCATATAAAACCATTTCTATGTCATTCCAAAATTTTGATTTTTCAGCAAATCATAGTAACCAGTGCAACTTTGGCAGTTTGTATATGTCAGTAATGAATTAATATGCAAAGACATGGTATGAGAAGGAAGGCAGATATTTTCTTTGAAAAACAAAAGAAGTCTAATTTGAGTACATATGTGTTTGTGTATGCCTGTGTATATACGCATATTTACTACACACATGCACACTCGTACATGTGCATACATGTGCATATACACACATACACACACATGCACACACCTTTTCATAGGATTCTCCTTTTTTAATAGAAATTTATTTCAATTCTGCCTGTCTACTTGAGGAGTGGAGTTAGTGAGAGCTAGAGGGAAGAGAAATCCTGGTCTTCTGGATTCCAACTTCACAGATGACAAATTATTTCAGACTTTCTTCAAGTCTTTGGAGGGAAAGAAAGAAGCTGGGAAGAATGTAATAGGTAGAGGAACAAGTAATATAATAGTGCTGATATCTCCAGCTTAATAATGTTAGGGCAAGCCAATTTCCACTTAGATGAAATCTGAGACACTCTTGTTTGAACAGAGTTATCTTGCTTACAGTAAGAGGGCTTTTTCACTCTGCATATTGATTGGTGTATAATTTTATATATAAATTTATTTGATTTCCTTTTACTATAAATTTGCATAAATTATTAATTTCATATTTGCTATATGTGTTCTTTGTGATTCTGTATTTGTTGTGAAGGAAAACAAGGCTTGGAAACATAGTTAGGGTTCCTCTTATTGAACAGTGAAGAATAGGAATACACTTTGAACCTAAAAATTGCTTCCCTCAGACTTACAATATTTAAGGGAATAGATAGATATAATTCCAACCAAGTAGCTTCTTACTCCGAGAAGAACAGAACAGGCAGCCTCTATTTTAAACATCCTGCTTCCTTTCATTGCAGGAATCAAATTGCTTTTAGGCAATGTTAAGATGAAGAGACTCTAGCAGAGGTGGGAATCCTATGTCCTGGAGGTCTCATGTGGCCTTCCAGCTCTTCAAATATGGCCTTTTGACTGAATTCAAACTTCACAGAACAAATTTCTCTTTCTCTCTCTCTCTCTCTCTCTCTCTCTCTATATATATATATATATATATATATATATGTATATACATATATATGTGTGTGTATATATATATAAACTCCATAAATTCACCATACTATGAGCACATGTACATGTGTGCATATATTAATGTTTTAGATATTTTACATATACTTCTTGTCTTCTCCACTAGAACATAAGCTTGTTGAGAGCTTGTATCATTTCATTATTTTTCTTTGTATCTTCAGTCACTCATGCAATATGTCATATATGTGTATACATGTTATTTGTATATATGCACACATACCTGTACACATGTGTGCACACATGTGCATATATACACATGCACACATATGCACACACATAAAATCTTCAGTATAATGGAGGTCTCTGAATCAAAGTATATGTGTGTATGTGTTTATACATGAATATGCATGCATATGTACATGCATGTGTATATGTATATATGTACGCATATCTATGTGCATGTATGTATATATAAAGTGTTTATGTGTATATGCATCTATTTATGTATGTGTATGTGAGTGCATTTGTGTGTGTGTGAGTGCATTTGTGTAATCCCCAGTATGGGGATCTCTGAGTCAAAGTGTTTGGATAGTTTAGTAATTTTTCTTATACAGATCCATATTTTTCTAGAATAGATTAATCAATCCCTAACTCCATCAGGAATATTCCAATCTGACTCACTCTGTGTCATCCCTTCAACGTTACCTATTCCCATTTTTCATCATCTTTGTCACTTTCTGTGGTATGAGGTGAAATTTCACTGTTGATTTAGAATGCATTTCTCTTGCTATCAGTGGTTTTAAGCAAGATTAAATTTGCACACTTATACTTTGCAATTCTTCTTGAATTAATCTTTTTATTCTTTGTCGACTTAGGTTTTGGTGACTACCTCCTGCATGTTTTGGTAATACCCTATATTTTTTGAGCTTTAGTATTTGGTTGTGATGTTCATTGAAAAGATTTTCTTTTAATCTTCTTTGATTTTACATTAAAATTTATAGCTACATCTCTCTACTTCATCTGTTTATTGTCTTCTATATCTTTTCTTTGGCTAAAAGTTCTCTTCTTGTTACATGAGTGAATGTTACCTGGTTTAGTTTCCTTCTATTTTTTGCTTCTATATGTTGGCACTATGAGCCATTATGTTTAGGGAAATTCTCTATTTTGGGTTTACTGAATTATATAGTGATACTTTAGTTGACTTCAATTTTTGTGAAACTGTTTTTGAATTTACCATGAAGTTCTTATAAAAAATAATTCTTAGAGTAACATGTTCTTGTTATTATCAAACGCTAACCCTCTATTGTCAGTTGCATCTGTTTCTTATGTACTTTTATTCTTTCCTTATCAACTTTTGTGTTTCATTTTCTTTATATCCATTATGAATAATTTTGCTACTGTTTTATACTGAAGTGTTAAGTCTGTTATTCACAACCCCGACATACTTTTTGCCTTGAGATTTTGCAGATTTTATTATTCCAGATAAAGAGACTTTCCCACTTAATAGAAAACATGAAAGTGGTGACATTACATGATAACTTTGGAAGAGGAACTCTGTCACTTAAAAACATTATTCATAGCCTTGCCCTGGACTCAAATATATATTCCTAAGTTGATTTAATTATTCTCTGAATGCATTTGAATCTCAAGAAGAGAAAATTTTACTTATTCCATGTTGAATGGTTTTACTTAATTTTTCTTTTCACACACACTCAAAACCTTTTGTAACTTCTATTGGCAACTACTGTGGACTAATAGTTGTGTGTCAGTTTTAAGTGGAACAAAAAAAAATTTAAAAAACTTTTGCTCTTATGGAGAAAGGCTGACTGAATAGCACTTACTTAAACTGAAGGACATACCATTGTAGGATACTTTTAGACTACACAAAATAGGTACTTAGACAATGCTAAATTGGATTAGATAACAATGTTCAAGCATTATTGAAAAAGAAGCAAATATGAGGATGGTATTGTTGATACTGGAGGTGGATAGCTTTAAGTGCAGTACAAAGAAGAAAGCTCTTACAATCTGCTAGAAGCATGCACTGTTCAACGTGGATACTTCCAAGTTCATCCATAAATATTGTATTAAAAGGGCCAAAGACATCAGAAAGGTGATGTCCTAACTTGCAATTGCATTGAATTTAAGTGAAGTAGCGTTGTGTAAAATCACCAGTTCCACTTTCTCCTCCAAACCCATCTGAGTCCAGTGGCAAAATATAGATCAGGAAAACTGTAGCTAGCCCCACATGCAGTGGGAGACTGAACTTTCTAAGCTAAGATCTTTTCCAAGTCTCAGTTCGTCTGAAGCTACACTCATAGAGTGATTAAGGCTAGGTAAGAAATGAAGCCAAAAATAGCCTCCTTTACTCTCTCTCTCTCTCTCTCTCTCTCTCTCTCTCTCTCTCTCCCTTTCTCTGTATACACACCCACACACACTCACAGTATTAACTCTAAGCCAACAAAACCTGGTGAACAGCCAACTGAGGTTGGGTTCAGACTTATTATTGGCCTAACAGTGAGAGCCAGGCTTATTTGGGTCAAAGGCATGGCCCAGTAGCTCCATTTGAATCCCAATGGGTTTTGCCAAAGACTAGTTTCCCAGAATACTACTTCAAGAAATTTATATATTCCTTTGGGCAGAGAACCTACATGTAAGTTTATGATTCCCCAGAAATCATCGGAATGGGAAGGAGGGAGGGAAAGGAAAGGAAGGGAGGAATGGAGAAAAGGAGGGTTGGAAGGAGAAAGGAAGGAAGAACCAAATGCAAAATAGATGAGATGGCCATGGGACATAGATGGAAAAAAGATATTGAGCTTTATTACAGTGTACCCACTTTTCCCATGAAATCACTAAATCATCATGTATTTTTTATTTTACTAAATTTAAAAGATCTCACAGTTTTTTTCAGTTTATCTATCTCCTAGTGCTTCATAATACATGTTAATGAAATAGATACCCTTTTAGATATTATGAATTTTCATAAATGATTTCCTGTTGTTGCCCATTTGTTTCACCCATGTCTAATTCTTCACAGCCCTATCTGGGCTTTTCTTGGCAAACATGATGGAGAGGTTTGTCATTTCCTTCTCTAGCTTATTTTGTAAATGAAAAAACTGAGAGAAACAGACTTAAAAGACCTGTACATCATTACATATCTAGTAACTGACTGAGGCCAGATTTCAACTCAGGAATATGAGTCTTGCTGACATTAGGCTTGGTGTTCTAAGGGTACCACCTAGCTGAAAAAAAACATATACCCCATGAATTCAATAAATGAGTTAAACACTTAGTTAATAGCTAGAATTCTTCTGTTACTGCATTTTACCCTTTCAGTACAAAAACAGAAATAAAAAGAACTGTCTACCAAAAAAGGGTACATTCTCCTGAAAGGGTAGAGAGTAACATTTATATAGCAACTTATGTGGCAAGTTTTGTGTTAATTGCTTTTGTACCTATTATCTCATTTAATTCTCACAACATTGTGAAGAAGGTACTGTTATTACTTTGGATTTTACACTTGAGGAAACTGAGGCAAGAGAAGTTTATCTGACTTGCCCATTACTTCATGTGTGAGGTAACATGAACTCAGGTCTTCCTGATTATTGACCTAGTTCTTTATACACTGCACCATTTGGCTACCTCTGGAAGAATACCTGTCCACAGGTAAGCAAATTCAGAAGATATGAATAAACTTAAAGTGATGAAGGCAAGGGAAAAATAAAATAGATTCAAGGGGGTGATCATTGACCTCTGCCTTCAAGCAA
The DNA here is from genome assembly GCA_028658325.1 of Potorous gilbertii. Lineage (NCBI taxonomy): Eukaryota > Metazoa > Chordata > Mammalia > Diprotodontia > Potoroidae > Potorous > Potorous gilbertii. The sequence goes on from CM053773.1 coordinate 70,593,140, forward strand.
ACTAATGGTCTGTATAGGTACAAGTAAGAAGAAAGATTATTCCAGGCACAAGGGAATAAGATTGTCATAGTTCTTTCCATATGGACAGAAAGTGTAGATAGACAATTAACTTGACCCAGAATTGCCTAGGAGAAAGATAATGAGGTCCATGACATTTTGCAAATTGTTCAGCATGTTTAATGACCTTAAATTTATCACTGAAACAAAAGCCTAGCTTTTTTAACTCCAATATTCTTTAATAGTGGTGCTATAAGTTGTAAAAGGCCAAGAAGTAGGGGATAGAATGTTGTATGTAAGGAAAGGCAAGTAGGCTAATTTGACTATTGGTAAACAAGAAAGTAATACTGTATAATAAGCCTGTAAAGGTAGAATCAAGCCATATTTTTGGGCTATTTTAAATGCCACAAAACTATAGGAAATACAGAGAATTAAAAAACTGGCAGGAGACTTTAGATTTCATTTATCTCATTTGAATAACAGTGCTACCATATATTGGCTATGTTCTTGAACAAGTCACTCCTTGTTTCTGAAAATGTATTAAACATTTTGTAAAACAGGGAACATATTAGTTTGACTATGTATTTCACAGTATCATTATGAAGGAAAGCTCTTTATAAAGATTACTCTGCTATTCAAACATGAAATGTTTCTTTAAATTCTACCAAAATGCAAAACTTGAATAAAAGTATTTATTTTGGCTCTTGTCAGAATGGCAAAAGTCCTATGATTAACTTATTCCAGTGAGATCTCTGCATTGATAACTGCACATAGATCTCAAATTTGGAATTGCAACAACTAAATTAATGTTTAAGGATGATCCAAATATGATTCTTGGTATTCTCAACTCCCTTTCCTATACATTGAAGGAGAAGAAGAGGATCATATGGTATCAAAACATATATTGTAATTTTCTTGACTTCGTGGGTTTTTGTGGCTTAAGAATTCATCATCAAATTTATAACATATTGATCAAGAGAAAGGGAATACTTTCAGATGCCCTGTTATGAATTAGGCACTGTTCCGAACACTTTACACATATTAATTCATTTGGACCTTACAGCAACCCTCTGAGGTAGGTACTACTTATTATTAGGCACATTTTGCATTTAAGTAAACTGGGGCAGAATTTAAGTGACTTGCCGAATGTCACAAAATGCGAGAATTGAACTGCTCTGTCTATTGTACTATCTAGCTGTTTGTGTGAGCAATTTTTATTTATTCAAAAAACTAAAACTACCAACCACTTGAAGCATGCTCAAATATATTTTAGCATTTGTTAGAGTTTATGTTCCATAGGCAGAGATTTCAAACACTCAAGGTCATCTTCATAGTGATGTGCAGAGGTGTGCATGCTGTAACCACTACTGAATCATCAGAGAAAAATAATTGAGTAAAATTGGAGATTTATTTAGAGGATGAAAAAATAAATTAAATTCACATTTTGGAGCACACAGAAACACTAGAGCTAGATGAGGTCTGCTCCTAAAGTTCTTTCTAATCACGTAATTGATACACTTGTTCATTTGTTTTACTTTGTCTCATTGTTTTTATTTTTTAACATTTTATTTGTTTTCAGTGTTTTGCAATCAATTCCATATTCATATGCTATTCAGCCCCCTTTCCGAATTCCTCTGCCCTCCCTCTCTAAGACGGTATACCATTTTATATAGTTTCTACAATACGTTTCCATTAAACACATTTTCACCTCTGTCATATTGCATAGAAGAATTAAAATGAATGGGACAAATCAAAAACCACACTGAAATGAAATACAAAAGAAAATTTTCTGCTACATTCTGTGATCAAATTCCATAGTTCTTTCCTTGGATGTGGAAAGCATTTTGCTGTAAGGGACAACTGGAAATTTTCAAAGTCCTTACATTGCAATGAAGTTCTAAGTCTACCAGAAAAAATCCTTGCACATAGTGGTTGTTGCTGTGTACAAACTTCTCCTGGTTCTGCTCCTTTCACTCAGCCTCAGTTCATTTAAGACTTTCCAGGCCTCTCTGAAATCTTTCTATTCATAATTTCTTATGACACAATAGTATTCCATTACATTCACATGCCACAATTTATTCAGCCATTCTCCAATTAATGGGCATCCACTTGATTTTCAGTTTTTGGCCACCACAACGAGTGTTGATATAAATATTTTTGTACATGTGAGACCAATTCCCCTGTTAATGATCTCTTGGGGATAGAGTCCCAGAAGAAATATTGCTACATCGAAGTGTATGCACATTTTCTAGCCCTGTGGGCATAATTCCAAATTGCTCTCCAGAATGGTTGGATCAGCTCACAGATCCACCAACAATAAATTAGTGTTCCAACTATCCCACATCTTCTCCAACATTTATCATCTCCCTGTTTTGCCATGTTAGCCAATCTGATAAGTGTGATGTGGTATCTCAGAGTTGTTTTGATTTACCTCTCTCTAATCAACAGTGATTTAAAGCATTTTTTCATATGACTATAGGTAGCTTTAATTTCTTCCTATGCAAAGTAACTGTTCATATCCTTTGACCATTTATCTATTGGGGAATGCTTGTATTCTTGTACATTGGACTTTGTTCTCTATATATTTTAGAAATGAGACCTTTATCACAGACACTATCTAAAAAAATTCTTTCCCAGTTTTCTGCTTCCCTTTTAATCTTGGTTGCATTGGATTGGTTTGTGCAAAACGTTTTCAATTTAATGTAATCAAAATTATCCATTCTGCACTTCATAATGTTTTCTATCTTTTGTTTAGTCACTATATCTGATAAATACACTATTGCTTGCTCCACAAATTTGCTTATAATATCAATCATTACACCTAGATTATGTACCCATTTAAAATGTATTCTTGCGTTCAGTGTCAGGCATTGGTCTATGCCTAGATTCTGCCACATTGTTATCCAGTTTTTGCAGCAATTTTTGTTGAACAGTGAGTTCTTATCACAGTAGCTGGGGTCCTTGGGTTTATCGAACAGTCAATGGCTATATTCATTGACTACTGTGTCTTGAGTATCTAACTTATTCCACTGGTCTACCCTTCCGTTTCTTAGCCAGTACCAACTGGCTTTGATAATTGCTGCTTTATAACACAATTTGAGATCTAGTAGAGCTAGGTCACTTTCCCTAGCATTTCCTTTCATTAGTACCCTTGATATTCTGCAACTTTTGGTCTTCCGCATAAGTTCTGATATTATTTTTTCTTACTCTGCAAAATCTGATAGTTTGATTGGTATGGCACTGAATAAGTAAATTAATTTAGGTAGAATTGTCATTTTTATTATACTGGCTCAGTTCATCCATGAGCAGCTAATATTTTCCCACTTACTTAGATCTGACTTTATTTGTGTGAAAAGTGTCTTGTAATTTTGTTCATATAGTCCCTAGGTTTGTTTTGGTAGGTAGACTCCAAATATTTTATAGTGTCTACCATAGCTTTAAATGTAATTTCTCTATCTTTTGCAATTGAGCTTTGTTATTAATGTATATAGAAATGCAGAAGATTTGTGTGGGTTTATTTTGTAACCTACAACTTTGCCAATGTTAATTATTTCAGGTAGTTTTCCACTTGATTCTCTGGGATTCTCTAAGTATATCATCATATCATCTGCAAAGAGTGATAACTTAGTTGCTTCTTAACCTATTTCAATTCCAATTCCTTCAATTTCTTACATTTCATATTGAACAATATTGGTGATAATGGATGCCCTTGTTTCACCTCTGATCTTATTGGAAATGTAACTAGCTTATCCCTATTGCATATACTTCTTGCTGAAGGTTTTAGGTAGATACTGCTTATTATTTATTGGAAAGTTCCATTTATTGCATTGTTTACCAGTTTTTTCAATAGGAATCGTTGCTGTATTTTGTGAAAAACTTTTTCTGCATCTATTGAGATAATAATGTGATTTTTTAATTTTCTTGCTGATATGATCAATAATGTTAATATTTTTTCCTAATATTGAAGCAGCTTTGCATTCCTGGACTAAATCCTACCTGATCATAATGAATTATTCTCATGATGTCACTGTATTCTTTTTGCTAAAATCGTATTTAAAATTTTTTCATCTATATTCATTAGAGAAAGTGGACTATAATTTTCTTTCTCTGTTCTGACTTTTCCTGGTTTAGGTGTCAAAACTATATATTTGTCATAAAAAGAATTTGGAAGGACTTCTTCTTCTTTCCCAAATAGTCTATATAGTATTGCAATTAACTGTTCTCTAAATGTTTGATAGAATTCACTTGTGAATCCATCTGGACCTGGAGATATTTTTCCCAGAGAGTTAATTGATGGATTACACAATGTTTTTTTCTAAGATGGGGTTGGTTAAGTATTCAAATTCCTGTTTTATTAACCTGGGCGTTTTATATCTTTTAAAAAAGTCATTCATCTCATCTAGATTGTCCAATTTATGGGCATAAAGTCGGGCAAAGTAAATTCTTATTTTTGTTTTAAATTCCTACTTTTTATTTCTCATATTGGTAATTTGGTTTTCTTCTTTTTTTAAATCAAATAGACCAAAGATTTATCAATTTAAATGATTTTTCACAATACCAACTCTTAGTTTTATTTATTAGTTCCATAGTTTTCTTAATTTCGATTTTATTACTCTCTACTTTGGTTTTCAGAAATATTTAATTTGATATTTACTTTGGAATTTTCAATTTATTGTTTTTGGAGTTTTTTCAGCTGAATGACCAGTACGTTTATCTCCTCTTTCTCTATTATATTCATGTAGGCATTCAAAGATTTAAAACTTCCCCTGTCTCATTATTGTCATTTTCTTGAATGAAGTTGTTGATAGTTTATATAATTTGTTGTTTAACCCACCCATTCTTTAGAATTAGATTGTTTAGCTTCCCATTAGTTTTTGGTATATATTCCCATGATCTTTGATTACATATGAGTTTAATTGCAATATGATCTGAGAAGAATGCATTGAGTGTCTCTGCACTTCTGCATAAGATTGTCAGGCTTTTATACCCTAGTCCATGGTCAATTTTTGCATATGGTCCATGCACTGTTGAGAAACAGGTATACTCCTTTCTATCCCCATTCAATTATCACCAGAGACCTATCATATTTGTCTTATCTAGAGTTCTATTCACCTCTTTAACCTTTTTCTTGTTTGTTTGTTTTGCTGAGGTCATATTTATCTAGTTCAAAGAGGTGGAGGTTGAAGTCCCCCACTAGTATAATTTTGCAGTCTATTTCTTCATATAAGTCCAGTAATTTCTTCTCTGACAATTTAGATGATATAACACTTGGAACATGTATATTTCATAATGAGATTACTTCGTTGTCTATGGTGCCATTTAGCAGGATATATTTTCCTTCCTTATCTCTTTTGATTATATCTATTTCTGCTTTTGTGTTGTCTGAGATTAGGAATGCTACCCCTGTTTTTTTTTTACATCAACTGAAGCACAAAACAATCTCCTCCAAACTTTTACCATTACTTTGTATGTATGCCCCAGTTTCAAATATGTTTCTTGTAAACAACATATGGTTGGATTATGGTTTTTAATCTGTTCTGCTATCCTCCATAATATGGGAAAGTTCATTCCATTCACATTTACAGTTATGATTACCCTCTGTGTCTTTCCATTCCCTTCCCCCTTTTTTGTGCTTTTAGTTCTCCATTCTCCCTTCCCCTCCAAAATAGAATTTTAATTTTGGAGCAATACCTCCCTAAATATTCCCTCCCTTCTTTCAGTCTCTCTTCCTTTTAGTATGCTTTTCCCTTACTACTTTTTCCCTCCCTTTCAGTCCACTCTCCCTTTCCTTTCCTCCTACCCCTACTGCATATAGAGATAATCACATTTCTATGCTTAACTGAGTTTGTTGTACCCTCCTTGAATTCAATCAGATGAGAGTGCCTCTCAAACAATGGTCATCTCCCTCCCCTCTTTCCCTCTACTACAATATATTTATTATGCCACTTCCTGTGATGGAATTTACTTTTTTCTGCCACCTCGTTTTTACATCTCTCTTTACAATACCCTAAAATCACATTTGTTATCACATCATTTAATTTATAACCACTCCCTCTCTCTATGTATGTCCCTTTTATATCTCATAATAAATTCACACTGCTCAATATTAACAAGTGTTATATTCCCTTTTAAGAGTGTAAACAGTTTGCCCATACTGTGTAACTAACAAGTTTTTATTTTCCCTTGTTTATCATGTTATGGCTTTCTTGAGATCTACATTTGAAGCTCATATTTTCTACTGAGTTCTGGCCTTTACATTAGGAAGATCTTGAAGTCCCTTTTTTCATTGAATGTCCATCTCCTTCCATGAAATATTATGCTCAAATTTTCTGAGTTATTAATCCTTTGGTTGTAGTCCCAGCTCTTTAGCCTTACAGAATATCATATTCCAATTTCTTCGATCTATTAATGTAGATTGGTCTTCATCTGGCTGTGTGCTTTGATCTTTCTAATCTGAAAGGTACCTTTTCACGAAGATAGAAACCTTCTATAATCTTATCTTTCCTTTTTTTGGACATTTTCCCAACCAATTACTCGACTTTTGGGTGCTTTATCAAGTGGAGGGTATATTATCTCAGGCTTCAGAAGTTTTGTGCAGCTGTTCTCTGAGATATCTCTAAGACCTACAAGTTCTCAGTTTCTCCAGAGCAGCATAGTCAAGGTAGAGGTGCTTACTCCTCTTCTGACCTGCACTCTGGTCTCTGAGCAACTACAAGTACTCCTTTCTACCCTGGAACTTATAATAGCATTCTTTCTCCACAGCTGCCAGAAGTTCCACCAAGTCAGTGCTCCTCCTCATGCCAGCACTGCCAGGACTGAGACTCAGATATGTAGCTTGAGTCTTCACCCTCTGTAGGATGATAGCTCCAGAAGTACTCTGTGGAAGTAGCTGTACATGCCCTTGGGCTGGGTTTAGGGATGGAGTTGGAACATGCTCACCTCTTACCCAGGTGAAAGAGTTTTCTCCCTGACCTTAGAAGTTGTTTTGCATTTGTGGTTTGGGAAATCTGGAAACTGCAATAACTGCCTGTGATTCAGCACAAGCCTGTTCCATTTTGTCTGTGCTGGCACAGCCCATGCACGGTCGTGACCCACTCTGACTCAGGTGCTATAGACATTTCCTCTCAGTCATCCAGGGTGTCTTGGGCTGCAAATTTGCTTCACTCAGTAATTTTATGGCTTCTGCTGCTCTACAATTTCTTTGGAGTTATTTTTTACAAGTATTTTTAGGACTTTGAGGAGGAGCTTGAGCAGATCCATGCTTCTACTCCACCATTTTGGCTCTGGCTCCCATCCCTTCATTTGTATTTCTCTTGTAAAGATACTTGAGTGTTTTGCCTTTTCCTTCTCCATTTCCTTTTACAGATTAGTAAACTGAGGCAAACATGACAGAGTGATTGCTAACGGTCATACAGTTAGTAATTGTCTCAGATGATATTGGGACTCGGTAAATGAACTGCAGATGCAGCACTCAGTCCAATGAGCAATGTAGCTATCTCATTCTCTCTAGCAATATTTTCAATTAACTACTTTATATAAACACATGATGTATCTAAAGTACACTTAATCTTATAAGGTCGTAATATCATAATAATATTACAAACCACAAAATTGTTTTAATGAAAATAATGTCAAGGGGATATTAATTACAAATCATACAAGTTAGAATATTGAAAATGGGGAAAACATGGCATCTACTAGATTTGATGAGAAGCTATTCCATATTTTCCTTCAGAAAATCTAAAAACTTTTCCTTTAATATTATTTTTAGCCTTGTGCTGTAGAGTAGATATAAATGGTAATAAACCAATGAGATAGAATTTTTAAAAATAGCTTACTGTCACAGTAAGGAACAAGATATTCTTAGGACTAAGAATAGCCTCTACCTTTGAGGCATCCTGTATAGGTCATTTTCAGGGATAGAATATATAATATTGGTCAGAATATAGGACACATATTTTTAAAAAGTCTGTTGTTATGTACTTGAGAAGGGTCTATAATTTCATTCCAACCCTCATAAATAGAGAATTTACACTTTGAGATAGTAACTACAACTACATATAGAGTATCTATATTCTTTGGTAGTTTTCATTAAAAAAGGTGACAGTTCTCAAGCAGTGTCACAAAAAGTATACTATATTGCTCACTGTGGGTTAGTTTTAAAAGTTGAGTCAATTTTTTTCCAGATTATCAAAATAAGGTTGATTTTCTTTCAACCTATATGGACATATTACTTTTGGCTTGAGATTAATTTGTAAGGTGAAATGTGAAATAGAAAAGATTATTGATGCTAAAATTGCGAACAACCAGAAAACAGAAATAATAAAAACAATTACTTTCATAGCACTTTTAAGGTTTGTGTAATCTGTTCCTCAGAACCAATTACCACGTAGCTGCATGACGTAATGTCATATAATCTCCAATAATTATCAAAGCAATGGAAGGGCTGACCAAACATCCATGTTTCAGGAATAAAAGCAATAATACAAGGAGGATCATTTTAACTTGGCCATTCTCTCATCTCTGATTAACAGTTTTTAAGGTAACTGGAACCAGACTCACTGTTGGGGTCAAAGAAAGTCATTAGTGGTCTGCAAAACTGCTATGTATTCCAGTTAATCTTTTAGGATAATTTAAAAAATTTATTTATCCTTTGATGAGGCTTGAAAAATGTATTTTTTACAGTCTTAAGGTACTTATGCTAAGTCAGAATGAAAACTAGAATCTATGGACTAAGTCAGAGACTCACAGATTTATTGTTGTTTGTTTATCTGCTTTTTCTGCTTGCTTGCATTTGTGCTGCATCCTTCCTCTGTCCCCAAATAAAAAATGGTAGTTAGGAGTAGATACAATTAAAAATCAAGTTTCCCTGTAAAAATGAATTAAAGGGCATCACCTAAATCAGATTCCAGATTACTCCACCCACTTCTTTTATAACAAAAACTCATAACATAGTGGATGTAAATGAATAGTCATAAAATTTTAAAACACACAATTTAACAAAAGAAATAATGTATTGTTGTAATAAACTATTACCAAAATTAAATTTTAAACTGGCATTTTATTTCCCAAAGGTAATGAAGAAAATCTTTCTTGGCCATTTCAATTTGTAGGTGAATTTTACCAGGTATTCAAAGATTGAATAATTTTAATACCATATTAACTGTTCACAATTATAAGAAAAGAAAGTACCTATGCTATATCTTTCTATGATGTAAGTCTGATCTTAGTAGCTAAAGAGAAATACAGGAGATAATTAAATCTACATGCCAATAAGCAAAATGAATTTTGACACAAAACTAAGTACGATACTTGGAAATAGATATGAATAACGCAAAATACAATTAGACATTGAAACAAGACTGGACTTATGGAATACATTCAGAACTGTTTCAACACAAGAATTACTATTAATATGTCAGTTCAATAATAAAAATAAACATATATATATATTTGTTAATAGAAGTTGAAAATGTTTTTGATATAATCTTATGCTTGTTTCTATTAAAAATTCAAGAAGGAATAATTATAAATGGTATTTGCCTAAATCTGAAAGTGGACACTCTATACCAAGGAGGAAAAGTAAAGGTCTTTTTTCAAAGATGCCCGTTTTAGCACAAGTATTTTAAAATGCTAGATATACCAGGTAAAGATAAGAAAACATAAAAGTAAGAATAATTAACCAAGAAATAGATTCACCTTTTTTAACATGATGGGATGGTATTCTTCAACATGACAAGAGAGTTGTTGAAAATTAATAGAAATAATTCATAAATACCACAAGATGATAGTATATGAAATCAATCCATATAAAGGATCACTGATCCTGTTAACAATAACACCAAATCAAAACAAAACTAGACTCAAAAAGAGATAAGAGAAAGTCCATTCAAAATAATTACAGAAACTATAAAATATTGGTTAGCTTATATACAAAGATTTCCACAAATTACTATATTATTCTACCTATAAAATACGTTTTATAAGAACAAAATAATTGGAGTAATATTGTCATTAAGTTGAGACACATGTTTAGTACATACTAAACATACTAAAAATGGTCATCCTTGTAAAATTAATTTGCTTATTCAGTGCCAGGCCAATAAAACTTTTATACATATAATCACAATAATTAATAGTAACAGTAATGAAATTCACATGGAGGAAGTAATGATTCAGAATCCCAAGCAGAAATGAAGTGAAAATGAAGAGTGTTTCTCAGCACTGAATCTCAAAATATAATACAAAGCAATGGATGTTAAAATGATCTGCCGTTAATGTGGTGCTGAAATGTTGAAGGTAGGGGTAGACTTAGACAAAGAAAGGGAGGGAGAGAGAGAGAGAGTGAGAGACAGAGAGAGAGAGGGGAGGTAGAGAGGGAGGGAGGGAGAGAGAGAGAGAGAGGGAGAGACAGAG
>CM053773.1:70603652-70633960 GCA_028658325.1 Potorous gilbertii
AGAGAGGGAGGGAGGGAGAGAGAGAGAGGGAGAGACAGAGAGAGAGAAAGAAAGAGAGAGAGAGGGGAGGTAGAGAGGGAGGGAGGGAGAGAGAGAGATTGAGAATCAGTGGAATAAATAGTTCAACATATGGTAATTAGTGGGGAAATGACTATTTTTAAAAAGTTTTATGGAAAACTAGGTGGTAGTCTGGCAGAAATTATGAGAAATAAAGTTGATACCAATACCTTAAACCATATGCCAAGAATAACACCAAATGACCTATATATAAGTGGTCACATCATAAACAAATTAGAAAAGCAGATGCATGGATAAGAGAAGGTTTAATTATTGTAGAAGTGAGAGTATTTCAGAAGAGAAAAATGAACAATTTTAATTGTGTTACACATTTCATACCAAAAAATTAAATTTAGTAAAATTGAATTGGAAAGAGGCAACTAGGAAAAGATTTGTTGCAAGTTTCTCTGACAAAGTTATATCTAAAATAAACAAGGAATTGATTCAAATTTATAAGACAAAGGACCATTACAGGTAAATAATGGCACAAGGGAAGAGGGCTGGGTATGGAGTCAGGAAGGTCTGGTTTCAATTACCACCTTAGGCACTTAGGCACTTTCATAGCTCGACCCTGGCCAAGTGACTTAATTTTCCTCCCATTCCCTAATTTCTCAACTGCAAAATGGTAATAATAACTGCACTTCTATTTGTGAGTACCAAATGAGGCAATATTTGTAAAAGTCCCTTAACACAGTCCCTGGAACACTGTAGATGCTTTAAAAATGCTTATTCTCGTCCCTGTTCCCCATCCTTCAACAGTGAACTGGACAAAACATTTCAGCTATCAGGATTCCAAGAAAAAAATTATCAATTTTTTGAAAATGTTGTAAATCACTAATAATCAAAGGAATTAAATTAAAGCAACATTTTGGTTCTACCTGATACCAATCAGATGAGTAAAATTGATTATAGACATAAATGAGATTTCCAGCTCCCAAGAGCCAAGATGATGGAGTGATTGGTCATTGATATCTCCCTCCCTTTGTGGACCTTGATGAGCCCAGAAAATATCTCCCCAGGAAAAGCCCTGGAACAGTGAGGGCAGCAGAAGGGGTAAACACACTTTAAACTCAGAAGGGTAGAAAGATTGCTAAGGAGGGTTCCTCTTGCTGTGGCCCAAGGGGACCATTGCAGGTTCAGAGCTCTCCTAGATAGCCCTATCTCAACAAACTGGAAGTAGATCCTGAAATCCAGAGTGGTGAAAGCGGCAACTTTCAACACCAGAATCCCAGCAGTACCTCAGGACTCCAGGGCAATCAGGAAGAAACTTGCACAGAGAGCTGAGATTGCCTATGCTCTACCTCAGCAGAGGAGACTTCCAGCATCCAGATCAATTCTCCCCCACACTTAATGACCTAGCTTCAGAGAAACTGAGGGGAAGTCCAAAAAGATCTCACCTGGCCTACGATTTCCAATACTAGCCAGTTCAGCACCAGGTAAGCTGCAGTATTTTAGCTTCTAGCTGAAATAACCAGAAGCCACAACACACAACGCCTCAAGTTTCAGGCACAAGAACTGTGGAACAGAGCTCCCTGTGCCACAGATGAAATGCTTTTGGAGTAGATGAGGAAAAGGGTTATTATCATGAGTAAGAAGCAAACCAGGAAAGAAAAGACCATAGAATCTTACTGTGGGGACAAAGACCAAAACATAAATACCAAAGATGTCAACATTGAGACTGGACTTCCATATGAAACTTCAGAAGAGAATGTGAACTGGTCTGCAACAAAAAGAGCCCTCTTAGAAGAGTTCAGAAAGGATTTTAGAACCAAAATTAGAGAAACAGAAGAAAAACTAGACAATGATTTTGAAAAAAAATATGAAAAGAAATTCACTAAAAAGAGCAGCTACTTCAAAAGGAAAATTTGACAAATGGAAAAGGAAGTAAAAAGCCTTACTGGTGAAAACAACTGCTTAAAAGGAAGAACTGGACAGAGGGAAAACGAGATGCAAAAGTTAACTGAAGAAAAAAATTTGATAAAAATTTGAATCTGGCAAGTAGAAACCAATGAAACTGTGAGAGATCAACAAACAGTCAAACAGGGAGAGGAGGCAAGATGGTGGAGTAGAAAGATTCACATATGCTAGCTGTGAACCCACAGTCCATAAATTACCTGTAAAGAGGAGCTCCCAACAAATTCTGGAGCAGTGGAAGCTGCAAAAAAATGGAGTGGAGGAGATTTCTGAAACAAACAGTTCCAATGCTGTGGAAATACAATCAGGATAACACAAGATATAGCTGCTTCTACATTAAGGGATTAAAGGGTGTGAAATAGGATATTCCAGAAGTCGAAGGAACTAGGACTAAAACCAAGAATCACCTACCCAGCAAAACTGAGTGTAATACTTCAGGGGAAAAAATGGTCTTTCAATGAAATAGAGGACTTTGAAACATTCTTGATGAAAAGACCAGAGCTGAAAAGAAAATTGGACATTCAAACACAAGAATGAGAAGAAGCATGAAAAAGTAAACAGCAAAGAGAAGTCTTAAGGGGCTTACCAAAGTTGAACTGTTTACATTCCTACATGGAAAGACAGTATTTGTAACTCTTGAAACTTTTCAGTATCTGGGTAGTTGGTGGGATTACACACACATGCACACACTCACACACACACACATACACACATGTACACACACAGAGAGACAGAGAGCACTGAGTGAATTGAATAGGACGGGATCATATCTTTAAAAAAATTAAGGTAAACAGCGAGAGAGAAATGCATTAGGAGGAGAGAGGATGAATTGGAATGGGGCAAATTATCTTTCATAGAAGAGGCAGGCATGAGACTCTTTAGTGGAGGGAAAAAGAGGAGAGCTGAGAGAAAAACATGAAGTTCACTCTCATCACATTCGATTAAAGGAAGGAATAAAATGCATGCTCATTTTGGTATGAAAACCTATCTTACAATACAGGAAAGTAGGGGAGAAGGAGATAAGCAGGGTGGTGGGGATGATGAAAGGGAGGGCAATGGGAGGAGGGAGCAATTTGAAGACAATACTTGGGGAGCAACAGGATCAAAAGAGAGAATAGAAGCAATGGGGGGCAGGATAGGATGGAGGGAAATATAGTTAGTCTTACACAACACGACTATTATGGAAGTCATTTGCAAAACTACAGAGATATGGCCTATATTGAATTACCCATCTTCCCAAAGGGAATGGGGGGAGGGAGGGATGGGGAGAAGTTGAGACTCAAAGTTTTAGGACCAACTGTTGAGTATTGTTCTTGCTACTAGGAAATAAGAAATACAGGTAATGGGGAATAGAAAGTTATCTGACCCTACAGGACAAAAGAGAAGATGGGGACAAGGGAAGGATGGATGATAGAAGAGAGGGCAGATTGATGATAGGGGAAATTAGAATGCTCAGTGTATTGGGGTGGGGAGAGGGGACAAACGGGGAGAAAATTTGGAACCCAGAATTTTATGAAAATGAATGTAAAAATTTAGATAAATAAATTTATGTATTAAAAAGAAAAGAATCAGTCAACCAGAATGTAAAGAGAAACTATGCACCTTTCACCTCCTGAAAGGGATTCCAAACTAAAAACACCAAGGAATGTCATTGGCAAATTCCAGAACTATCGAGTGAAGGAGAAAATACTGCAGGCAGCCAGAATGAAACAATTCAAATATTGAGAAACTACAGTCAAGATCACATCGGATCTTACAGCTTCTACATTAAAAGATCAAAGGAAGTGGAACATGATATTCCGTGAGGCAAAGGAGCTGAGACTACAACCAAGGATTAATTACCCAGCAAAGTTGAGCATAATATCTCATGGAAGAAGATGGATATTTATTGAAATAAGGGATTACCAGAGCTTCCTGATGAACTCAATAGCAAATCTGATCTTTAAACACAGGTTTCAAGAGAGACATAAAAAGGTAAACGGGGAGAAAAAACTTATTACAAAATATGGGCAAACTGTTTACATCCCTATAAAGGAAGATAATACTTGTTAATCTTGATAATTGTATACTAATTATGAAAAGCTAAAGGGATATACATAGAGAGAGGGAGTGACTATAAATTAAATGATTTGATGATAACAAATGTGATTTAAGCGTGCAAAGAGATTTTAACAAGAGATGTGAAAAGGAAAAATCAAAAAAATAAATTCCATCACAGAAAGAGCCACGAAAACGTATTCTGGTTGAGAGAAAGCAGAGAACAAGATGGGCATTGTTTGAGAGGCATTCTTCTCTGATTGGATTCAAGGAGGGTACACCAAAATTGGTTAAGTAGAGAAAGCTATTAGCTCTATAGGCAGTAGGGCGTTTAGGGCGAAAGAAAAGGGAGGGGAGAGTATAAAGGAGAGAAAAGATAGTAAGGGAAAAGAAGGGAGGGGGGCTGAGAGAAGGGAGGAAATACTCAAGGAGACAGTGGTCAAAAATTAAAATTCTATTGTGGAGGGGAAGGGAGAAGGGAGAATTAAAGCATAAACAATAGGAAAGGGAATGGAGGGAAAGACACAGGGAGTAAATGTAACTGTGAATATGAATGGGATGAACTCTTGCATAAGCCAGAGATAGATAATAGAATGAATTAAAAACCATAATCCAACAATATGTTGCTAACAATAAACACATTTGAAACCGGGTGAAACACACAGGGTAAAGGTAAAAGGTTGGAAAAGAATATTTTGTGGTTCAGCTGACGTATAAGAAGGGTTAGCAATCCTAATTTCAGACAAAGTAAAAGCAGAAATAGATCTAATCAAAAGAGATAAGGAAAGGAACTGTATCATGCTAAAAGGCACCATAGACAACTAAGTTTCATTACCAAATATATAAGCTCCAAGGGATAGAGCACCCAAATTTTTAGAGGAGAAATTAAGGGAATTACTGGAAGAAAGACAGCAAAACTTTATTGGTGGGGTCCTTAAACTCCCTCTCTTTGAACTTGATAAATCTAATCTCAAAAAAAAAAAAACCAGATAAGGAGGTGAATAAAATTCTGCATAGTGTAGATATGACAGATCTCTGGAAAAAAATGAATTTGGATAGAAAGGAACATCCTTTTTGTTAGTGGTACATGAAACATACACAAAAACTGACCATGCAGTAGACCATAAAAACCTCACAATCCAGTGCAGAAAAGCAGAGATAGTCAATGCATTCTTCTCAGATTATAATGCAATAAAACTTATATATGTAATCAAAGGCCATGGAAGTATAAAACAAAAACTATTGGAAACTAAACAATCTAATCCTAAAGAATGAGTGAGTTAAACAACGAATTATAGAAACAATCAACAACTTCACTCAAGAGAATGACAATAATGAGACAAGTTATCAAGTTTTATGGGATACTGCAAAACAGTTCCTAGGGGAAGTTTTATATCTTTGAATACCAACATAAATAAAATAAAGAATGAGCAGATCAATGAATTGGGCATGCATCTGGAAAACAAAGAACAGGTTGAAAATCCCCAAGTAAATACCAAATTAGAAATGCTGAAAATCAAAGTAGAGATTAATAACATTGAAATTTGAAAAACTATTGAACTAATAAATAAACTAGGAGTGGGTTTTATGAATAAACAAATAAAATTGATAAACCTTTGGTGAATTGGATTTTTAAAAAAAGAAGAAAACCAAGTTACCAATATCAAAATAAAAATGGTGAACTCACATCCAATGAGGAGACAATTAAAACTATAATAAGAAATTCTTTGCCCAACTACAAGCTCATAAATTCACCAATCTAAATGAGATAGATGTTTATGTTGAAAGATAAATATTGCTGAGATTAACAGAAGAGGAAGTTGAATACTTAAATAATTTCATCTCAGAAAAGGAAATTGAACAAGTCATCAATGAAATCCCTAGGAAAAATTCTCCAGGGTCACATGGATTTGCAAGTGAATTCTATCAAACATTTAAAGAACAGTTAATTCCAATACTATATAGACTATTTGGGAAAGCTGGGGAAGAAGGAGTGCTCCCAATTTCTTTTTATGATACAAATACGGTTTTGATACCTAAACCAGGAAGATCCAATACAGAGAAAGAAAATCACAGACCACTTAGTCTAATGAATATAGATGCAAAAACGTTGGATATGATGTAGCAAAAAGAATACAGCAACTCATCACAAGAATAATACTTTATGATCCAGTAACATTTATACCAGGAATGCAGGACTGGTGCGATATTAGGAAAACTAATGACATGATTGATCATATAAACAACAAAACTAACAAAAATCAAATGATTATCTGAATAAATGGAGAAAAACTTTTTACAAGACACAAAACTGATTCCTATTGAAAACAATGGAGAGCATTGGAGTAAATGGAACTTTCCTAAAAATAATAAGCAGTATTTACATAAAGTCTTTAACAAGCATTATATTCAATGGGGTAGTTACATTTCCAGTAAGATCAGGGGTGAAATAAGAATGTCCATTATCACCCCTGTTATTCAATATGGTACTAGAAATTTTAGCTATAGCAATAAGAGAAGAAAAAGAAATTGAAGGAATTAGAATAGGCAAAGAAGAAACCAAATTATTGTTCTTTGCAGGTGATATAATGACATACTTAGAGAATCCCAGAGAGTCAAGGAAAAAAATTCTTGAAATAATAAACAACTTTGACAAAATTGTAGGTTACAAAATAAACCCACACAAATCTTCTGCATTTCTATATATTACTAACAAAATCTAACAGCAAGAGATAGAAAGAGAAATCCTATTTAAAGCTAGGTCACTGTAAAACATTTGGGAGTCTATCTTCCAAAACCAACCGAGGGACTATATGAACACAATTACAAAACACTTTTCGTACAAATAAAGTCAGATCTAAGGAAGTGCAAAAACATCAGTTGCTCCTGACTGGGCTGAGCCGATACAATAAAAGTGAAAACTCAACCTAAATTAATTTACTTAATCACTGTCATACCAATCAAACTATCAGATAATTATTTTGCTAAGGTAGAAAAAATAATATTGAAATTCATCTGGCAGAATAAAAGTTCCAGAATATCAAGGGAAATAATTATAATATTATATTAATTATATTTATATTACTATTTTATTATTATATTATATTATAATTATATTAATGAAAATAAAGTCAGTTAACCTAGCTCTACCAGAATTCAAATTGTATTATAAAGCAGCAATTATCAAAACATCTTGGTACTGGTTAAGAAACAGAAGAGTAGATCAGTGGAATATGTTTGGTACTCAAGACACGTTAGTCACTAATATATCAATCTACTGTTTGATAAACCCAAGGACCCCAGCTACTGGGAAAACTGGAAAATAATGTGACAGAAACTAGGCATAGAAAAATACCTGACACCATACACAACAATAAAGTTCAAATGGCTATCTTATCCAGGTAAAAAGACTGATACTATAAAAACACTATTCAAGCAAGGAGTAGTTTATTTCTCAGATTTATGGAGAAGCAAATAATTTTTGACTAAACAAGAGATAGAAAACATTATGAAGTGCAGAATGGATAATTTTGATTACATTAAATTGAAAAATGTTTGCACAAACAAACCCAGTGCAACCAAGATTAGGAAGGAAGCAGAAAACTAGGAAAGAATTTTTGCAACTAGTATCAGTGGTAAAGGCTTCATTTCTAAAATATGTAGAGAACAAAGTCAAATGTACAAGAATACAAGCATTCCCCAATAGATAAATGGTCAAAGGATATGAACAGGCACTTTTCACAGGAAGAAGTTAAAGCTAACTATAATCGTATGAAAAAATGCTTTAAATCACTATTGATTAGAGAAATGTAAATCAAAACAACTTTGAGATACTACATCACACCTATAAGATTGGCTAGCATGATAAAAGAGGGAGATGATAAATGTCGGAGATGTGGGAGAGTTGAAAGATTAATCCATTGTTGGTGGAGCTGTGAGCTCATCCAACCATTCTGGAGAGCAATTTGGAGCTATGTCCAAAGGGCTAGAAAAGTGTGTATACCCTTTTATCCAGCAATACCACTTCTAGGACTGTATCCCCAAGAGATCATAAAAATGGGAAAGCATCCCACATGTACAAAATATTTATAATAGCACTCTTTGTGGTGACTAAAACTGGAAATTAAGGGCATACCCATCAACTGGGTAATAGCTGAATAAATTGTGGTATATGAATGTAATGCAAAACTATTTTGCTATAAGAAATGTTGAACAGAACATCTTCAGAGAGACCTGAAATGACTTATATGAACTGATGCTGAGTGAAAGGAGCAGAGCCAGGAGAACCTTGTACACAGCAACAACCACAGTGTAAGAGGAACTTTTCTGGTAGACTTAGAACTACATTGTAATGAAAGGACTTTAAAAATTTTCAATGGTCTCTCAAGGCAAAATGCCTTCCATATCCAGAAGAAGAAATATAGAAGTCGATTGCAGAATGTAGCAGATCATTTTCTTTTGTATTAGATTTTGTTTTGTTTTATGATTTCTCACATTCATTTGAATTCTTCTATGCAACACTACTAAGGTGAAAATGTATTCAATAGGAATGTATGTGAAGAACTTATATAAAACTGCATGCTGTCCTAGGCAGGGAGAGGGGGATGTAAGGAAGAAGGGGAGATAGGAAGGGGGAAAAATCCAAATTATATGGAAGAGAGTATAGAACACTGAAAAGAAATAAAATAATAAAAAAAGACATAAATGACAAACACTTTAGATGACGTAGAAAAATATGTACGTTAATTCTCTGTCAATGGAACTGTGAATTGGTCTCCACAAGCTGAATCTAACTTGAAAGCCTGCCCAGAAAATTACCAAACTTTGCATTCTCTTTGATCTGGCAGTGCAACTGTTAGACCTATACCACCAAAAGAATAAAAAACCAAAATAATTGTATTTATAGAATTATTTACATTAACTCTTTTCATAGTCGCTCCTAATTGTAAACTATTCAGATGTCTTCTTACTTTGATGTATCTAGACAAATTATGGTATATGAATGGAATGGAATAATATTGTGCCATACTAAATTACAAAATGAATAATTCCTGAACTGGGAAGAATTGTATGAAATTATAGAAAACCAAGAGAATACAGGACACAATGATAAAAGTATTAGAAATAAAACGTTAGAAAGTTTTGGAACTCTGAATAATGCAATGAAAAATATCAGGTCAAAAGAATTAAAATAAATCATAACATTAATCTCATAACAGTGAGCTGTAAATATAAACTGTTAAGAGAGATAATACATTAAGACACAATACATAAGAAAATTTGCTTTGGTGGATTGCTGGAGTATGCAGTTATGCCTTAAGTACTTATTTTTCAGCATTTCATTTTTTCCCTCAGTGGAGCTGGAATAGTGGAAAGTGTGTTAAATTGTTTATTCAATAACATAGTAATACTTAGAAATTGAAAACCAGGCCCAAGAGAAGATACCATCATACCTACTAGTCTCTAATGAGGTTTTGAAACCATTCTTAAAGACCAAATAGTGTTTTAGGACTTTTTAAAGGAAGGCGCACACTAAATCTAGGTAGAAAATTAATCACTAATAAACCTAAAATACAATATAGGAAAAGGGTTTAAATCCCTTATCTATGACTTCAAAAATTATCTTTTAGATCAAAGTGACATTTTGTGGTAACATTAACACAAAACCAATAAAAATACCACTGAATAGCAATACCAAAGTAGTGAAAAAAGAAAGGAAAAAAAGGAACAATATTTTTCTTTGAAATAAAAAGCTACAATACCTACAAATGATTTCTATGGTAGTTTTGTGTAATGATTTTTCAATACAGAATTATTTTTTCTTCACAAAGAAGTTTTATTTCAGAAATATGACCTGTATGCTAAGGTGCCCCATATTCAGACCGATATTGCATTCTATTTTCCATTGAATTATGTATTGTCTTTCATGTAAACATAGAGTAATGTGTGATATCTATACCCCAAAAAAGGTACATAAAGTTTGACATTTAGAAAAAAAAAGCTATTTATGGTGAGCTCTTATTCATTATCTGTCTGGTGAATTACATATGACACCATTAAACAATTTGAAAATGGAAGATCTTCAATAGGGTTGCTTGGGACCACCTAATAATGAATAACCTAATCCCAAACAGGATGAGAAGGGACTGCCTACTTAAATGGCTGCCACACTAAAAGCAACGGTTATATCTCTAAAAGTACTTTAATTTTCCTTGTTTTCTAATAGATGTTAATAATTATTAGATATTGTGACTAGACCTGTGATTTCATTTATTAAAGGAAATCTCAAATAAGAGAACTGTTTCAGTGCAGGTTGAAAAGGTATTTTCCACTTATGGTCTCAGAGGGTTTCCTAAAGCACTGATAATTGGAACGATTTATTCAAGGTCACACAAAGAGGTATTTTGTCAGTGGTAAGAGTTGAACATAAATGTTTGAGTCTCTGAAGTCAAGTGTAAAATATCATATTCTGATTCTCTGTGATGCTAAGATACTGGGTTTTTTTTCAGCACTAATGCTTCGACAAGTGGAAGCTATGGAATATATGAGACATCAAGAAGCAGTCAGCAAAATCAAAAGAATGAAAAACTGAAAGCAAATATAAACTACTTTACTGGAACAACTGATCAGAAAAACAGATTAAGGAGAGATAATTTAAGAGTTATTTATTGGACTACTTGGAAACCTTGATAAAAAAATAAATAAAAGATTAACATCTTTCAAGAAATTATCAAGGAAAACTGCCTTGATATCATAGAAGCAGAGAGTAAAATAGTTATTGAAAGAATCCACCAAACACTTTCTGAAACAGATCTCAAAAACACAACTCCAAGGAATATTCTAGTCAAATTCCTGAATTATTAGGTGAAGGAGAAAATATCACCAGCAACTAGAAAAACACAATTCAAATATTAGGAAGCCACAGTCAAGATTACACAGGACTTAGCTTCAATATTAAATGATCAGGGACTTGGAATGCAATATTCCAGAAATCAAAGGATGTTGAATTAGAACTGATAACTAACTACCCAGTAACACTGAACATAACCTCTCAGAGAGAAAGTGGGCATTCAATTAAATAGAGGACTTTCAAACTTTCCTGAAGAAAAGACCACAGCTGAAGAGAAAATTCAGTCTTCAAGTATAAGACTCAAGAAAAGCATAAAAAGCTAAATAGGAAAAAAAGAAAACCATGTTATTCAATAAGATTAAACTTTTTACATCTCTACCCAGAAAGATGATATGTATAATTCATGAGAACTGTATCTTTATTAGGGCAGTCAAAAGGGGTATACGTAGACAGTGGGTATAAATTGATTTTGATGTGATGATATATAAAAAAAACAAGGGATGAGAAGTAATTGTACTAGAAGAAGAGGAAAGGAGGAAGCAGAATAAGTTAAATATATCATATTTAGGGGTGCAAAGGATCCATTACAATACAAGGAAAGAAGGGAAGGAAGTGAACATTGTTTCAATCTTACTGTCTTCAGATTTGACTGAAAGATGAAATAACATAAATATTCAGCTATAGATATTTACCTGCCCCTTAGGGTAGTAGGAGGAGTAAAGGGAAAAGAAGGGAGTAGTTGGAGGTGCAATGAAGATGGAGGGTGACAGGAGTCAGAAGTAAAACACTGTTGAGGAGGGACAGAGTGAAAGGAGAGAGGAAAGTATAAACAAGGGGAAAAATAGTATAAAAGGAAATGAACTGATAGTAATAGTAACTGTGAATGTGAATGAGATGAAATCTCCCATAAAATGTAAGTGGATAGGAGAATGAATTAAAAACCAGAATCCTACAATATGTTATTTACAAAAGACACCTTTGAAGCAGAGATAAAACCAGGTTAAAATAAGGAGATGTGGCAGAATCTAAGATTCTATTATGCTTCAGGTATACAGAAAAAAAAATCAGGGGTAACAATTTTGATGACAGACAAAGCAAAAATAAATCTAATTAAATGAGACAAAGAATTAAAACACGTCTTGTTAAAAGACACAACAAAAATTAAGTAATAACAATACTGAGCATTTATGCACCAAGTGGTATAGCATTCCGATTTTTAAAGAAGATAAGTGAGCTACTGAAGGAAATAGACAGCAAAACTATACTAATGGGGAATCTCAGATTTCCTCTCTCACCTACCACCAGTGAAAAACTAGGTAAATCTAACCACAAAATAAATAAGAAAGAATAAGAAGGTGAGTAGGATTTTAGAAAGTTAGATATGATTTAATGATGGAGAAAATTAAAAAGGGATAGAAAGAAATATAACTTTTTCTCAGCAATAGATGACAACTACTAAAAAATGACCATATATTAGAGCATAAAACCCCTGATCATCCAATGTAGAAGGATATAAATACTAATTACATGCTTTTCAGATCATGATGTAATGAAAATTACATGTAATAATGAGTCATGGAAAGATAGAATAAAGATTAATTGGAAATTATATAATCAAATTAAAAAGAATAAGTTGGTCAAACAACAAATCTTAGAAACAATCAGTTTTATCAAAGGGAATGACAATAATGAGACAGCATACCAAAAATCTATGGAATGCAGCCAAAGGAGTATTTAGGGGTTATTTTATTTCTCTAAAAGATTGAAAAAATAAAATAGAGAAAGAATGAATTTGAGAGAATGAATGGATTTGGCATGCCACTAGAAAATCTAGAAAAAGAAGAAAATAAAAATTCTCAACTGAATATGAAAAAAAATTTTGAAAATCAAATGGGAGATTAATAAAATTTAAAATATGAAAACTATTGAACTAAATAAGCTAAGAGCTGGTTTAATAAAAAAGAAAAAACAGAAAAGAATAATCTTTGGTTAATTTGATTAAAAATAAGAAAAAGGAAAACCAAATTACCAGCACAAAAATGAAAATGGTTAAGTCACCACCAATGAAAAGGGTGGTAAAATAAAAATTAGAAATTATTTTCTCAAGTGTATGGTAATAAATCTGACAATCTTAGTGAAATGGAGGAATATTTACAAGTATTTACAAAATTATTTACAAAATTTGCAAATATTTTGAAAAAGCATAAATTGCCCAGATTAACATGAGCAAATAGAATTCTTAATCCAAGCTTGCAAATAGAAGTTAAACAAGCCATCAATGAATTTCCTAAGAAAAAAAAATCTCCAGGTCCAAACTAATTTACAAGTTAATTCTACCTAACAGTTAAAAAAAATTAATTTCAATACTGTATAATCAATTTGAAAAATAGATGGAGTCCTACCAAATGTATTTTCTGACACAAATATCATGCTGATAACTAAACTAGGAGGAGACAAAATGGAGATAGAAAATTACAGACCAATTTCTCTAATGAATATTGATGAAAAATTTTAAATAAAATATTGGTAATAATAAAATATTTAAATAAAATATGAATCATCAGCATCTTTATATATTGCCAAAAAAGCCCAACAGCAAGAGAGACAAAAAGTAATTCCATTAAAACAATTGTAGATAATATAAAATGTTTGGAACCAACTGAAAACTATATGAACACAATTATAAAACATTTTTTCCAAAAATGAAGTAAATCAAAAAAAAAAAATTAAAACATGAATTTTTCATGAGTAGGCTGAGCTAATATAATAAAAGTGACATTTCTATGTAAATCAATTTACTTTTTCAGTACAATGCTAACCAAACTACCAAAAATTATTTTAAAAAGCTAGAAAAATAATAAAAAATTTCATCTGGAAGTAAAAAAGGTCAAGAACTGGTCAGATTAATTAAAAAAATACAAAGGAAGGCAACCTAGCTTTACTAGACCTAAAAATAAAGCAATCATTAAAATTATTTGTCATAAAATAAGAAGTCAAATAGCTGATCAGTGAAATAGGATAAGTACACAAGACACCATATTGTATGACGAGGGTAATTTACTGTTTGATAAACCCAAGGGCTCCAGCTTCTAGGTTAAGATGTCACTATTTGATGGCAGAAACTAGGCATAGACCAACATCTCACACTGCGTACAAGGTAAGATCAGAACAGGTACATGATTTAGACATAAAGGGTCGATAAAATAAGCAAATTAGTTTTGTAAGAAATAGTTTGCCTGTCACATCTATGGAGGATGGAAGATTTTATAAGCAAACAAGAGATAAGGAAAATTATGAAATGCAAAATGGATAATTTTGATTACATTAAATTAAATTTCTGTGCAAACAACACCAATGTAAGCAAGATTAGAAGGAAAGCAGAGATGAGTGAAATACTTTTTACAATCAAGGTTTCTGATATAACTAACCTTTATTTCCCAAATACAGAGAGAACTGAGTTGAATTTATAAGAATACTAGTCACTCCCCAATTGATAAATGATCAAAGGATATGAACAGACAGTTTTCATATAAAAATAATCAAAGCTTAACATAAATGTATGAAAAAAACTCTAAATCACTATTGATTAGGTAAAAATAAATTAAACCAATTCTGAGGTGTCACATCATTTCTATCTGATTGGCTAATATGACAAAACAGGAAAATGGTAGATTTTGGATAAAATGTGGGAAAATTGGAGGAATAATACATCGCTGAAATAGCTGTGACCTTATCCAACCATTTTGGGGAGCAATTTGGAACCATACCCAAAGGTCTAGAAAGCTGTGCACTTAGCAATACCATTTCTAGGCCTCTATCACAAAGAAATCATGAAGAAGGAAAAAGGACCCACAAGTACAAATATATTTTAGCAGATCTTTGTGTGGTGGCAAATAACTGGAAATTGAGGGGATTTCCATCAGTTGATGAATAACAAAACAACTTTTGGTATATTAATATAATGAAGAACTATTATTCTATACAAAATACGGGCAGGCACATTTTAGAAACAACCTGGAAAGACTCAGATGAACTGATGCTGAATGACGTATGCAGGACCAGGAGAACATTGTACACAGTAACAGAAAGGTTGTGCAATGATAAACTATGATAGACTTAGCTCTTCTCAGCAATACAATGACGATCCCAAAAGATTCATCATAGAAAATGTTAACTACATCCCGAAGAAGAACTAAAGAATCTGAAAGCAGATTGAACCATAGTATTTTCACTTTTTGCTTATTTGTTTTATTATGTATTTTCCCTTTTGCTTTGAGTCTTTTTTCAAAATATGCACTACTTTTAATATGATTGTAAATAATTAACCTATATTGGATTGTTTGCCTGCCTGGGGAGGATTTTTGAGAGGCAGGGAGAGAGAAGAAAAACTGAAACTAAAAATCTTAGAAAAGGCAATGTTGAAAACTCTTTTAAATATAATTGGAAAACATAAAATACAGATGAAGTGAAAAATAACTCACTTTAAATGAAGTACTCCAAAGGCTTTTCATTTCTTGAAAGTGAATCTAGCTTGCTCAAAGATAATATAATAGATTTTGAAATTTGAGAGTTTATTCTAATCTGAGAAATCTTCATTTCTAGTTCTGAATACATATCTGAGCATCAACTTTATTTTTTTTAAAGCTGAATAATGAAATAATAAAACATGAAATGTCATTCAACTCCTTTTCACTTCTGTAGTTATAGTGGCTGTGTCTGTTGTTTATTTTGGGGCTGAGTGGAGGGGTAAGTGTTATTGGAGGAGCTATAAAATAGATTATTAGTATTAATATTCTAAATTTGAAATCATCAAAACAGAGATACAAGAAATTGCTACCAAAAGAAATGCATTATGGTAAAATCAATATTTTCAGTATAAATGAAGAAAATAAAATGTAAGGAAATTTTAGCTAAAGAAAAAAATCATGGGAGCACACAGAGGGTAGCCTGACTTCACAGGGACAGGACTCAAAACAGACTTCAGGGAGCCACCGGCAGCACCAGTTCATGGATTGAACTTCAAAGATCAGTGGGAGGGCCTCTTCACTCAGGAGAGGAGAGCGTGGTCTGGAGCCCTGGGAGTGGCAGTTTTCATTTTTGGAGCCCTCT
The DNA here is from genome assembly GCA_028658325.1 of Potorous gilbertii. Taxonomy (NCBI): domain Eukaryota; kingdom Metazoa; phylum Chordata; class Mammalia; order Diprotodontia; family Potoroidae; genus Potorous; species Potorous gilbertii. The sequence goes on from CM053773.1 coordinate 70,619,620, forward strand.
GCCTAGAAACCCTGGGGAAATTAAGCAGCTCATCTGAATCTCAGCCCTGAGAGACCTCTGCCTAACGTCCCTGAGGAAACTGAGTCACTAATCTGAATCACAAGCTTGAGCTCAGTGCTGACAAAGAACTCGAAAGTTAAGTAACTGGCCGGAAAAATGTTCAAAAAAAGGGAAAACAAGAATGACAATAGAAGGTTACTTTCTTGGTGAGCAGGTATTTTCTTCCATCCTTTCATGTGAGGAAGAAAAATTTAAGTCTTCAGGGGAAAACCTAAAAGTCACGGCTTCTGCAGTCAAACACCTGAAACAAATATGCAATGGTCTCAGGCCATGGAAGAGCTCAAAAAGAACTTTGAAAATCAGGTAAGAGAGGTGTAGGAAAAATCTGGCAGAGGAATGAGAGTGATGTAAGAAAACTATGAAAAGCAAGTCAACAACTCGTTAAAGGAGACCCAAAAAATGCTGAAGAAATTAATTCCTTAAAAATTAGACTAACTCAAATGGCAAAAGAGGCCCAAAAAGCCAATGAGGAGAAGAATACTTTAAAGAGCAAAATTAGCCAAATGGAAAAGGAGTTTCAAAAGCTCACTGATGAAAAATCTTTTAAAAATTAGAATGGAACAGAAGAAAGCTAATGACTTTATGAGAAACCAAGAAATTACAAAACAAAACTAATAGAATGAGAAAATAGAAGTTAATGTGACATGTCACATTGGAAAAACAACTGACCTTGCAAATAGATCCAGGAAAGACAATTTAAAAATTATGGGAATATCTAAAAGTCATGATCAAAAAAGAGCCTAGACATCATCTTTCATGAAATTATCAAGGAAACTGCCCTGATATTCCAGAAAAACAGGGTAAAACAAATATCGAAAGGATCCACTGATCACCTCTTGAAAGACATTCAAGAAAAAGAAACTCCTAGGAACATTGGAGCCAAATTCAAGAGTTCCCAGGTCAAGGAGAAAATATTGCAAGCAGCTGGAAAGAAACAATTTGAGTATTGTGGAAATACAATCAGGATAACACAGGATTGAGCAGCTTCTACATTAAGGGTTTGAAGGGCTTGGAATATGATATTCCAGAAACCTAAGGAACTAGAATTAAAACCAAGAATCACCTACCCATCAAAACTGAGAATAATACTTCAGGGGGAAAATGGTTATTGACAGATATAGAGTATTTTCAACCATTCTTGATGAAAAGACCAGACCAAAAAAGAATTTTTTTCTTTCAAACAAAAAAATCAATAGAGGCATGAATAGGTAAAGAGGAAAGAGAAATCATAAAGGACTTCCTAAAGTTGAACTGTTTACATTCCTACATGGAAAGACAATATTTTGGCTCTTGAGACTTTTCTCAGTATTTGGTAGTTGAAGGGATTATAAACACACACCCTCACACATACATATACATGAACATATACATATACATATATATTGAATTGTTTGCCTTCTCAGTTGCAATGGATGGGGAGAAAGGAAGGGAAAGAAGTTGGAGTTCATGGGAAATAAGACATACAAGTAATGGTGTCTAGAAATCTGTCATGCCCTAGAGGAAAAGGGAGAACTTGGGGATAAGGGAAAGGAGAGGTGTGACAGAAGGGAGGACATATTGAGGGAAGGGGTAATCAAAATGCAAGATGTTATGGGGTGGGGGAGGGGAGAGATGGGGAGAAAATTTGGAACTCAAAATTTTGTGGAAATGAATGTTGAAAACAGAAGCTTAATAAATAAACATTTAAAATTAAAAAGAAGTAAAAGATCACTCAGTTTCCTGACAAATAGTTAAAGAAAGGAATTGGTGAAATTCACATACTATTAACTCTAGGATTATAACTTTGTCCTCTAGATTAAAAATGTTTTAAATAGTGGATAGATTACATGCTAGGAGAAAAGGTTTGTAACATAGAAGAAGAAATGACATTGATGGAATAAAAAGAAAGCAGTGATACTGAAAATTGAATAACTGTTTCAAGTGAAAGGTAAAATATTTTTTCATGAACAGTGACCAAGACTACTGATTTTTGACTCTCTCTACTTCCCAAAACCAAGAGGCACTAACATAAATCTAATAATCAATGAAGTATATTTTAAGGGATATTCTTTTGCAAGTTATCAGGAGTGAAAGCCATCATTTAAAAAGCAGTTAATCAATGCATTACAGGTCTTGGTTTTGAAGTCTGAAGGATGAGGAATGTTTTATCTGGGCACTCTGTTAAAGAGAAGATTATATGAATTCCACAGTGGTAGATGGAATCTATAGGGGCAGAGGGTAACAAGCAACTGAGGAATAATAGTAAAGTCCAGACAATGAAGGAGGATACCTGGTTTCTTTTGAAATATATAATTTCTGGTAAGACCACACCAGTGGGAGAAGTAAGGAGAAATAGGAGGCAACTCAGGCATGATTGTGAAGTGTAGAGCATGAAATATAGCTGACCCAAACCTTCACAGAAATGAAATTTCAATCAACAATTAGAAAAGATAAGAGAGAGAGAGAGAGAGAGAGAGAGAGAATCTTCTTCAATAGAACTCAATATCTTTGAAGTCTGGAGGTTTTTATTATTTTGTTTTGTCTCTCTCCATCACTGAGCAGCTCACTCCTGGTATATGATAGGTACTTAATTGATACATGCTGAACGCATTACATCAAATAAATGGCCCTAGATACAAAGTCTGTCCTGATTTCCTCAATTTCTAGTGACCTACCTACCAAACTATCTTATATTTAATAGCTTGGCATATATTTAATGTTTTAAATTCAGAATTATGATATATATGTTTATATACATGCACACACTTAACACACATACACATTATATATCACTTGCTATTTCACCTTTGAAATATAAACTCTTTGCAACAGTAATTTTTTTTATCTTTTTGCATTTCTATGTCCGCTGCTCAGCACTATGCCTAGCACACACCAGATAGTTATTAACACTTCTTGATTCATATAATTCTGATTGTGGTTTGTACAATTTTAATTAATCAATTACAGGTGCAATGACTTTCACTCATCCTATTGCATTCATAAATAACCATTAATTCTAAATTATGCACAGATGAACTCACCATTTCAAAATTAGTTTCCTCCCATTTTATAATTAAATAGGTTTCTATGACCTGTTTGAATTTCAAATATTATAATATTATGGTACATTTATAATATCACTTGCCAAAGAAAAACCTTTTCACACTGTCAGAGAGAAAAGAATATGTTGCTGATTCCCAGTATTCTGTCTTCCTAAACAGTGCATTGTGTAAAAACAGATCTAAGTGGAGTGCTATTCACCTTTAACACTGAGCCAATTTCTTGTGTTATTGGAATCCTATCTAGTTGAACTTTCAACTGCTTGGCTATAATGGGATATTAAGAGAAAGAATTTACTCCATGAGAAGAAAGACCACTGGCCCTGGTCAGGTTGTGATCTAGAGAAGTTAGTTACCCAACAAAGAAAGAAATCATAGCATCTAAAAGTAACATTGTATATAGTTAAAAGCTCTGGGGCAACAACTGACATATGATACGCTTGACAATCTATAAATCACATTGTCTACATCTTACTTTATCCTCTCATTGACCTAGGCAATGTGTAAAATATAATTATCTTCATTTCATAAATATGGAAATTTTCATTCAGAGAAATTAAAGGACTTAAATCATAGAATCACCTGTCTAAAGCAGGAAAAATCATCATTTAATTCAATCACTTCTTTTCATAGATGAGGAAATTGAGGTCCAGAGAGGCTTATCTAAGTTTACTGTTATTAACAAGGAGAACTAGGATAAAAATGTAGGTCAGGAAGGCATAAATACTTTAATTTCTCCACAACTACACAATGGTATACATACTCATTGCAGGTAGGAAGTATTGAATATTTATTGCTGTTGATTTCATTTAATTCAATTGCATCAACTTGAATTATAAGTGAATCCTTATGAAATATAGAAAACCTTCCAGATTGTCTTCAAGTTCCCTCTTCAAGTTGTGAATAAGTCTAGTGGAAAGATGAACAAAAGAGAAGATATAGAATGAAACAAATCACTTAATAAACTATAATGAAAAGATTTGTGTCATCTAAATAGGAATTCTAAAGAATACATACATACACACATACTATATATATATATATATATATATATATATATATATATATTTCTTTTCAGCAACACATGAAAAAATTGAAAATTGATCATGTATTATGATTTAGTGATATGACAAGCATATTAAAATAGATAAATTATTGACATGTCATTTATAGACAGTAGAAAAATCAAAACAATCATCAGTTCAGGGAACACACACAAATGACATAGACTAATAAATGGAGAATTAATAGTTAAAGTCTTATCAAGCCATTACACTATTTCCAAAACTGTTCTCTTAAAACTGACAAAGTATATGAAGAAAGCTAGATGGAGATTTTTATTATTTTAAAGTAAATATCCAGTATTTTATAACTTTTAAAGATGTAATTTGTCATCTGGTAATTTTATGCTCCCTTTCCCCTGTATTCATACTTCTCATTGTTTCCCTTCATATTCTGTAACTATTGTTATTCCAAATTTTTATTTATTAATTCACCTAGCTTTATTAACACCTTGGCTTTATTTTACTTAGGTAGTGGTGAACCTATTAATTACATTAGATATTTAAGAAAATTTTATTTTATTGGACCAGTCTAACTAGGCTGAGTAAATTTTCTTCATTTACGTACCCTCCTTTTTCCTTTATCTAATTAAATTTATTTATTTATTTTAAGTTTTCAAAATTCATTTCCACAAAATTTTGAGTTCCAAATTTTCTCCCTATCTCTCCCTTCCCCCACCACAAGACGATAAGCATTTTACTTACCCCTACCACCAATCTGCCCTCCCTTCTAAAATCCCTCCCTTCCCTTATCCACATCTTCTCTTTTGTCCTGTAGGGCCATATAAATTTCTATACCCTGTTACCTGTATTTCTTATATCCCACTTGTATACATGAACAATACTCAACAGTTGTTCCTAAAACTTTGAGTTCCAACTTCCATTCCTTCCTCTCTCCCCACCATCCCCATTGGGATGGCAAGCAATTCAATATAGGCTATATATATAGTTTTGCAAATGACTCCCATAATGTTCATGTTGTGTAAGACTAACTGTATAGTTCCCTCCATCCTGTCCTGTCCCCCATTTCTTCTATTATCTCTTTTGATCTTGTCCCTCTGCAAGAGTGTTGACTTCTAATTGCTCCATCCTCTCAACGCCCCCCTTCCGTAATCCCCCCAACCCTGCTTATCCCCTTCTCCCCCACTTCCCTGTATTGTACGATGGGTTTTCATGCCAAAATGAGTGTGCATTTTGTTCCTTCCTTGAGTCAGTTGTGAGGAGAGTAAGCTTCACATTTCTCCTCTCACTTCCCCACTTTTTGCCTCCATTGAAAAGCCTTTTTCTTGCTTCTTATGAGAGATAGTTTCTTCCATTACATTTCTCCCTTTCTCCTCCCAATATATTCCCCTCTTACCACTTAATTTTATTTTTTTTTAGATATGATCCCTTCCTATTCAACTGACCCTGTGCTCTCTGTCTCTCTCTGTCTAGCTTTCTCTGTCTCTGTCTCTCTCTCTCTGCGTGTGTGTGTGTGTGTGTGTAAACCCACCAATTACCCAGAGACTGAAAAAATTTCAAGAGTTACAAATATTGTCTTTCCATGCAGGAATGTAACAGTTCAACTTTAGTAAGTCCCTTGTGATTTTTCTTTCCTGTTTAACTTTTCATGCTTCTCTTAATTATTGTGTTTGAAAGTCAAATTTTCTTTTCAGCTCTGGTCTTTTCATCAAGAATGCTTGAAAGTCCTCTATTTCATTGAAAGACCAGTTTTTGACTTCTGGAATATCATATTCCATGCTCTTTAATCCTTTAATGCAGATGCTGCTAGATCTTGTGTTATCCTGATTGTATTTCCACAATACTCAAATTATTTCTTTCTAGCTGCTTGCAATATTTTCTGCTTGACTTGGTAACTCTGGAATTTGGCTACAATGTTCCTAGGAGTTTCTCTTTTTGATCTCTTTCAGGAGATTATCGATGTATTCTTTCAATATTTATTGTCCTCTGGTTCTAAAATATCAGGAGAGTTTTCCTTGATAATTTCATGAAAGATGATGTCTAGGCTCATTTTTGGTCATAGCTTTCAGGTAGTCCTGTAATTTTTAAATTATGTCTCCTTGATCCATTTTCCAGGTCCATAATTAAAAGAGAACCTATAACCTTGGTCACAGGATTCATTTATTACTGGGAACCAATGGAATGGATTTCACAGGGGTCTATTTTTGGTCTGTTAAATCTGTAGCAAGATAACTTTGAAAGTTGACATGTATAGCTTGAACTCTGGAGAATATGATAACACTGGGAATCAATACATGATAATTCTGTAGTTACAAGATAGTCCTATTTTTACAAGAGAATTTCTTCAGAGGTCAGTTTGTTCTTTTTTTATAAATTTATTTATTTAACTTTTTACATTCATTTTCACAAGATTTGGGGTTCCAAAATTTTCTCCCCATTTATCCCCTCCCCCCTCCCCACTACACAGAACATTCTAATTACCCATATCACCTCTCTTCTTTCATCCCTCCCTTCCCTTACCCCATCTTCTCTCAGATCTGCCACAGTCATCCTTGGAAGTCCCGTATTTCATTGAAATTCATTTTTTCCCCTGAATAATTATATTCAATTTTGGTGGGTAAGTGACTCTCGGTTTTAACCATACTCCCCTTTACCTCTGGAATATTATTATATTCCAAACTCTTTAATCTTTCAGGGTAGAAGTTGCTAAATCTTTTATTATCCTGATTCCATTTCCACCATACTTGAGTTGATTCTTCCTGGCTGTTTGTAATATTTTCTCTTTGACCTGGGAACTCTGGAATCTGGCTACAACATTCCTAGAAGTTTTTCTTTTGGATTATTTTTCAAGGGGTGAATGGTGAATTTTTTCCATTTCTATTTTACCCTCTGGTTCTAAAATATCAGTACAATTGCCCTTAATAAATTCTGGAAGATGATGTCTAGGCTCTTTTCTTAAAATGTAGTTTTATTTATTTATTTTTAGATTTTGACATTCATTTCCACAACATTTTGAGTTGCAATTTATCTCCCCATCCCTCCCCTCCATCCAACCCCATAACACCTTGCATTCTGATTACCCCTTCCCTCTCTGTGCCCTACCTTCTCTCACATCTCACCCTTCCTTTATTCCCATCTTCTCCCTTTTCTTGAAGGGCAGGATAGATTTCTATACCCCATTACCTGTATTTCTTATTTCTCAGTTATATGCAATAACTCAACATCCCTTTCTCATACTTTGAATTCCAATTTCTCTCCCTTCTTCTCTCCCTACCCATTCCCACTGAGAAAGCAAGCAATTCAATATAGGATATATATGTGTCATTTCGCACAAGACTTCCATAATAGTCACGCTGTGTGAGACTAACTTAATTTCCATCCTACTCTGTTCCTCGTTTATTCTATTCTCTCATTTGACTTGTCCATTCCCCAAAGTGTTTACTTCTAATTACCCTCTTCTCCCATTTGTCCTCCCTTCTATCATTCCCCTCACCCCATTTGGCCCCTTCTCCCCTACTTTCCTGTAGTGTAAGCTAGATTTTCATACCAAATTGAGTGAGCAAGTTATTCCCTCCTTAAGCCATATGTGACAAGAACACGTTTCACTTTTCCCCTCTCATCTCTTCCCTTTTCTCCTCATCTGAAGATTTTTCTTATCTCTTTTATGAATGATAGTTTGCCCCATTCCATTTCTCTTTTCCCCTCTCAATATATTCCTCACTCACCCCTTAATCTTATTTTTATAGATATCATTCCTTCTGAATCAACCCAACTTGTACTGTGTGTGTGTGTGTATGTGATCCCTCCAACTATCCAGATATTGAGAAAAATCTAAAGAGTTACACATATTTTCTTTCCACGTAGGAATGTAAACAGTTCAGCTTTAGAAAGTCCTTAATGATTTCTCTTTCCTTTTTGCCTTTTCATGCTTTTCTTGATTCTTGCCTTGGAAAGTCAAATTTTCTCTTCGGTCCTGGTCTTTTCATCAAGAATGCTTAAAAGTCCTCTATATCATTGAATAACCATTTATTCCCTTGAAGTATTATACTCAGTTTTTTTCTGGGTAGGTGATTCTTGGTTTTAATTCCAGTTCCTTTGACTTCTGAAATATCCTATTGCAAGACTTTTGATCCCTTAATGTAGAAGCTTCCAGATCCTGTGTTATCCTTATTGTATTTCCACAACACTTGAATTGTTTCTTTCTACCTCTGGCAATATTTTCTCTTTTACTTGGGAACTCTGAAATTTGACCATAATATTCCTAGGAGTTTCTTTCTTCAGGTCTCTTTCAGGAAGTGATTGGTGGATTCTTTCAATATTTATTTTGCCCTCTTGTCCTAGAATATCAGGAAAGTTTTCTTTGATAATTTCATGAAAGATAATATCTAAGTTCTTTTTTTGATCATGAATTTCAGGTAGTTCCATAATTTTTACATTATCCCTCCTGGATCTATTTTCCAGGTCAGTTTTTGTTTTTCCAATGAGATATTTCACATTATCTTCTACTTTTTCATTCCTTTGGTTTTGTTTTGCAACTTCCTCGTTTATCATATGGTCATTAGCTTCCCTAAACTCTCGTTTTTAAAGAACTTTTTTCTTCAGTGAACTTTTGAACCTCCTTTTTTATTAGGCTAATTCTACTTTCTAAAGGTTTCTTCTCCTCATTGGGGTTTTGGAAGTCTTTTTCCTATTGAGTTAGCCATTTTTAAAGGTGTTATTTTCCTCAGCCTTTTTTGAGTCTCCTTTAGCAAACTGTAGGCTCACTTTTTGAGCTCGTCCAGACCTAGGCCCATTGTGTATTCATTTTGGAGGTACTGGAAGCAAAAACCTTGACTTCTTCTAATAGTATGCTTTGTTTTTCCTCATACAAAAGGAAATATCTATTCACCAAGAAAGTACCCTTGTATGGACTTATTTTTCCCTATTTTGGGCATTTTCACAAATAGTTACTTGACGTCTGAATCCTTTGTCAAGAGGAGCGTCCTAGTGCTCCTGCTCTCCTCAGGACTGTGCTTAGGGCTGAGATTCAGATTAGCTGCTCACTTTCCTCAAGAGCCTTATGCTCCATGCTCCAACAATGTAACAACAGACTCCAGCTGCTAGCTGCTGCCTTGGGTCCAGGATCAGGGATGAACTCTGCTCCCTTCTTGTTCAGGTTGAAGAAACCCTCTCACTGACCTTTGATGCTTGTGGGCTGAAGGATCTCCAAATTGTTGCTGCTTTGCGGGAATTCGGCCCCAAAGCCTGCTTCAGTCTTGCTTCTCCCAGAGTCATGCTGCCAAGGCTGGTCTGGGATCTGCTCCATGTCTGGTGTGATAGACTTCCTGTCTCCCTTCCAGGTCACCCTGAGCTGGAAGTCTTCTCCTCTCCATCTTTCTGTGGCTTCTGCTGCTCTAGAATTTATTGAGAGGCTTTCTTTACAGCTACTTTTTGAACTGTGCGGGAAGAGCTAAAGTATATACATCTTTCTACTCTGCCATCTTGGCTCTTCTCCTCTGGCTCTTTTTTGATCATTGTTTTCTGGAAGATCAATTATTGTGTTTTGTTGTTGTTGTTGTTTTTTAATTTATCTATCCTGGCTCTATTTTACAGGCTAATTGTTTCTCCAATGACATATTTCACATTGTCTTCTACTTTTTTCATTCTACTGGTTTTGTTTTGTAATTTCTTGATTTCTCATACAGTCATTAACTTTTATCTGCTCCATTCTAATTTTTAAGGAATTATTTCCTTCAGTGAGCTTTTGGATTTCCTTCTCCATTTGGCCCATTGCTTTTTGAAGCATTTTTCTCCTCACTGGCTTTTTAGGCCTCTTTTGCCATTCCAGCAAAAGTCTATTTTTAAAAGTGTTATTTCTTCAACATTTTTTGTGTCTTCTTTAACAAACTATTGACTTGCTTTTCATGAATTTCTTGTATCACTCTCATTTCTCTTCCCAATTTTTCCTCCACCTCTCTTACTTGATTTTCAAAATCTTTTTCCACCTCTTCCATTATCTGGGATCATTGCATAAATATTTTATAGGTTTTGGATGTAGAAAGCTTTACCTTTTATATCTTCCTCTGATGGTATGCTTTGTTTTTCCTCATCTAAAAAGGTAGAAGAAAATATCTGTTCACCAAGACAGTAACCATCTATGTTCTCATTTTTCCCTTTTTTTGGCACTTTCTCAGACAGTTATTTGACTTTTGAGTCCTTTGTCAAGTGGAGGTTATACTTTAGAGACCTGTAATTTCTCAGTTCCTCCAACATGATGCAATCAAGGGAAGTCAGTTTACTCTCTCCTAGCCTGCACTCTGATTGGGGAGTGGGATCCCCTCTCCAGACCCTCCACCAGCTCTATCATGCCAGCACTCCTCCTCACCCCAGGAGAGTCAATTAGAACTGAGACCTAGACTAGCTGCTTGATTTCCCCAGGGTCTTTGGACTGAGCATTCTAAAAGTCGATGCTGCTGCAACAGTAGATGCTGCCACCCTTGAACCAGGGCTGGGTCCAGAACGGGTTCCCTTGTCATCCAGGTGAAAGAGTTTTCTTACTCACCTTTGAAGCTGTCTTTGGTGTCTGTGAGTTCAGAAATCTGGAAACTGCGGCAGCTACCCATGATTCCAAGCCCTAAAACTGGCTCCATTCCTGTCTGTGCTGTTCCGTATGGCTAAGACTCAGCTACACTCTGTTATGAATCTGGTGTGATAGAGCTTTCCTGTAGGCCTTCCAGTCTGTCTTGGGCTGGGAATCTCTTTCCCTTGTTGCTTCTGCTGCTCTAGAATTTGTTTAGAGTAATTTTTACAAGTATTTTATAGGCTATGAGGATAGAACTAGAATAGGTTCTTCCTTCTACTCCACTATCTTGGCACTGCTGCCCTAAAGAACTTACATTCAAATGGCAAATAATAACATAAAAGTGAGCAGAAACGCAGTGTATTGGGGGAAAATTATATTTCCACAAGACAATGGATGCAAAATCCAAAGAATCATGAGAGAAATTAAGAGGATAGTGTGAGCAATTCCTCATAATGAAGCATCCTAGAAGAACTCACTTTTGGGAGATGTGTGTATATGCAAGTATGTGCCAGTAAAAATGAAAATTTAACAGAAATGGAGGTTATTCTATGTGTATTTTAAAATATCAAAATTAAGTGAACATGAAATGTTATTTATTAACAACACAATTTTACATAAAGAAATTGAACACAGTTTGTAAACAAATTAAAAAGTATCTATATAAAAGATCCTATTCCAAATATTTTCATTGAGATTCTCTCAAATATTTAAATGACAATTAAACATTTTATTGTAAAATTTCATCTCAGATGATGAGAAAAAAATTACTAAATCCCATTTTTGAAAGTGATATAATATTAATACGTAAATGATGAAAGGTGAAAGTGATGAAATCTATATATACCTATCATTTTAAATTCCAATACAGTTATATTCATATCATATCTCAAAAAGGTTATTGAGTTCCCTTGTCATTTTTTAGTTATTTGAATGTCAAGCCAAATAATTATTCACTATGATCAAGTTGGATATGATTCAGGGATGTAAGATGGCTCAACATTAGGAAAACAACTAAATCATACTGAAATCAATTTCCAAATTCCAGATTACATGGTTTTTTTAGTAGACAAAGATATCTCTCATTTATCCTTGAAATCCTATAAATCATAGGCATGGAATAGTCAATTTTAATTTGATAAAAAATATCTAAAACTGAAATTAGCATTTTTTTCAAATGAGAAAACTGTAAAAAAACTTTTTGTTTTTCAATAAATACAGAATAAAAAACCTCTGTGGTACTACATCGCGCCTATAAGATTGTCAAACATGACAGAACAGGAAAATGATGAAATGTTGGAGAGGATGTGGGAGAGTTAGAACAGTAATTCATTATTGGTGGAGCTGTGAGCTCATCAAACCATTCTGGAGAGTGGTTTGGAACTATGCCCAAAGGGCTACAAAAATGTGCATAGCTTTTGACCCAGCAATATCGGTACTAGGACTGTATCCCCAAGAAATCATAAAAATGGGAAAGGGTACCACATGTACAAAAATATTTATAGCAGCACTCTTTTTATTTGCTAAAAACTGGAAATCATGGGGATGCCCATCAATTGGGGAATGGCTTAATAAATCATGGTATATGAATGTAATGGAATACTTTTGAGCCATAAGAAATGATGAACAAGAAGACTTCAGAGAGGCCTGGAAGGACTTATATGATCTAATGCTGAGCCAAAGGAGCAGAACCAGGAGAACTTTGTGCACAGCAACGACTACAGTGTGCGACATTTTTTTTTTCTGGTAGACATGGAGCTTCATAATAACGCAAGAACTTAAAAAAAAAACAAACTTCCCAATGGTTTTCTAAGGCAAAATGCCTTCCACACTTACAGAAGGAACTATGGAATTCATTCACAGAATGAAGGAGATCATGTTTGTACGTGTGCATGTGAAAGTGTGTGTGTATTATGTTTTGATTTGTCATATGATTACTTTCATTTATTTTAGTTCATCTACACAGTATGACTAAAATAAATGTATTAAATAAGAAAGTATATGTAGATCCTATATAGAATTTTATGCCATCTTGGGGAGGGAGGTGAATGATGAGGGGTAGGTGGAGGGGGTAAAAATCTAAGTTTTGTGGTAGTGATTGTAGACCATTAAAATTAATTAATTAATTAAAAAAAGATAAATAAAAAAATAACCCTAACATTATCTCTTTCCCCAAAATTTTTCAATATTATTTTGAGAGTAAGACAGGATGAAGAAAATTTAGATAAAGAAAAATTGCAAAAAAAATAGACAAAATGCTCCATTTTTGCTAAAAACATAAGTGTTTACTTAGAAAACTCTACACCATCACTTGAAACAAAATATAGTTGTGAGAGGCTATAACATATGCTACTAAAATATTTAGTTTTCTCTTTAAGAACAATAACATCCAAGAATAAATAGTAGCAAACTTGGTTGAAAAAAATTTAAAAATACATAAAATATTGACCTGTAGAGTGATGAAGTAAAATTCAAGACCTCTACAGCTAATTATAAAACATTTTTAAAGAAATAATGACAAATAATTTGAAAGATATCCACTACTGTTGAATCTCATCAAACCAACATAATAAAAATTACAATACTATGTAAACTATCTTTATATTTTTATTTTTATGCATTCTAAACTTTTAGAAAAGTAATTTACATAAAAGATTTTTCATCTTAGGAACTATTTATATTGCTTAAAAATATTATTGAGGGGGGCGGAGACAAGATGGCAGAGTAGAAAGACACACATTTGCTTGCTCCGAATCCACAGCCCATAGATTTCTTGTAAAAAGAACTCCTGACAAATTCTGGAAGAGTGGAAGCCGCCCAGCAACAGAGTGAAGGAGATTTCCGTTGCAGAGAACCCTGAAAAACCGACTGCAAAGGTACTCCAGATGGGAGCAGAGCCCTGCCCTGCGGAGCGCTCCCCTTGCCCGCCCCGGCCACGAGGCACTGAGAGGAGCGAGCAGACCCCAGCAGGCATCAGGAGCCGTAATCTCCCGTGGCCGCGAAGGTCCCTCCACCCACAGACGCACAGGTCAGTGAGAGAGAAGGGCTGAGAGGGGAGCGGGGTATCTCCGGGACTCGGAACCCCTCAGGAGGCTGCAGCCACGGCAGAGGCAGAGGCCGCGGCAGAGGCAGAGGCCGCTATGGCCCACAGAGCAGCCAGGAGCTCCACCCCAGCAACACTACAAAAGATCTCTGCATAAACCCCCTGAGGGAACTGAGCCTGAGAGGCGTCCCTGCCCCCACCTGAGAACCAGCAGATAAGCTTCCATTGAAGAACAGTCAGGCCTGCCCCCAAAACCGCTGAGGCTGGGGAGCAGCATTTGAATCCCAGACCCCACGCACTAGCTGGGCGGATCTGGGCCAGGGGGTGGAGAGGACTCTCAGAAGTCAAGTAACTGACTGGGAAAATGCCCAGAAAAGGGAAAAAAACTAAGACCATAGATGGTTATTTTCTTGAGAAGATGATTCCTCCATTCCTCTCTGACGACGATGAAGAGATATGCTTACCATCAGGTAAAGGCATAGGAGTCAAAGCCTCTGTATCCCAAATATCTGAAAGAGATACCCCATGGGCTCAGGCCATGGAGGAGCTCAAAAAGGATTTTGAAAATCAAGTCAGACAGGTGGAGGAAAAACTGGGAAAAGAAATGAGAGAGATGCAA
>CM053773.1:70634460-70671602 GCA_028658325.1 Potorous gilbertii
GCTAACTCTGCTTTTGAAAGCATTCTTCTCCTCATTGGCTTTTTGAACCTCTTTTGCCAATTGAGTTAGTCTATTTTTCAAGGTGCTATTTTCTTCAGCATATATTGGGCCTCCTTTATTAAGGTATTGATCCGTTTTTCATGCTTTTCTTGCATCTCTCTCATTTCTTTTCCCAGTTTTTCCTCTACCTGTCTGACTTGATTTTCAAAATCCTTTTTGAGCTCCTCCATGGCCCGATCCCATGGGGTATCTATCTCAGATATTTGGGATACAGAGGCCTTGACTCACATGTCTCTACCTAATGGCAAGCAGACCTCTTCGTCGTCAGACACAAATGGAGGAATCATTTTCTCAAGAAAATAACCATCTATGGTCTTAGTTTTTTTCCCTTTTCTGGGCCTTTTCCCAGCCAGTTACTTGATTTCTGAGAGTCCTCTCCACCCCATGGCCTAAGTCCGCCCTGCTAGTACTTGGGGTCTGGGATTCAAATGCTGCTCCCCAGCCTCAGGGCTTTTGTCGTTAGGCCTGACTGCTCTTCAATGGGAGTTTATCTGCTGGTTCTCAGGTGGGGGCAGGGCCGCCTCTCAGGCTCCGTTCCCTCAGGGGATTTATGCAGAGATCTTTTGTAATGGAGCTGGGGTGGAGCTCCTCCCTGCTCTGCCAAGGGGCCCCAGCCTCCTGAGGCGGTCCGAGTCCTGGAGATAACCCGCTCCCCTCTCAGCCCTTCTCTCTCACTGACCTGTGCGTCTGTGGGTGGAGGGACCTTTACAGCCGCCCGGAGATTCAGGTCCCTGACTCCTGTTTGGGTCTGCTTGCTCCTCTCAGTGCTCCGTGGCCAGGGCGGAGGAAGGGGAGCGCTCCGCAGGACAGGGCTCTGCTCCTGTCCGGAGTACCTTTGTGGTCGGTTTTTCAGGGCTCTCTGCAGCAGAAATCTCCTTCACTGTGTTGCTGGGTGGCTTCCACTGTTCCAGAATTTGTCAGGAGTTCTTTTTACAGGAAATCTATGGGCTGTGGATTCGGAGCTAGCAAATGTGAATCTTTCTACTCTGCCATCTTGGCTCCGCCCCCGATAAGGTGTATTTCCTTTGTGTCTTTATATTCTTTCTCCCTATTACAATAACTGGTATACACTAGGTGCTTAATGAAGGTTTTTTTTTTTAATTTAATGGAGCTGAATTGATTTACTGACAATAATTGTCTAATATATTTTATTTCCTTTTCAGTTAAAACCAAATGTCTGGACTTGTCAAGGCATAGTGGATACAGATGATAGTATCATTAGGCATCGAACAGGAAAGTTATAGGTCATCTAGTCTAAAACCCTTATATAATAGATGCAGAAACTAAGACCCAAGAAGGATACATAACTTTGCCCAATATTACACATACAGAGATTGCACAGCAAGGTTTCAAGCTCAAAACCTGTGTTTCCAAATTCAGAACTCCAAATTCAGCTTTGTGTGTGTGTGTGTGTGGGTGTACCACTTTGATTCCCATCAGGAAGCCCAGATTTCAAGTCCTACTTCTGACACTGTAACACCAATGTGATAGTCACAGTGCTGATGGTGGCAATTCTCAATCACGAAATAAAACAGACACTCCACATGGAAAATAGAACCAAAACCTTTATTCAGATACCAGAAAACCAAATCCATCGCAGTAACAAAAATCTATACACAATAACAATGCAGAGGACAACATCATCCCCAATCCTTCCCCCTGTTAGGCTCTGCACAAACCAGCTCCATTAAACAAATTACAAATAGGCTCTCTTAAAATCACAAACAAGTTCTTTCCCTCATGCTAGCCAGCTGCCTGCATCTTCCTACCTGACTAGAGTCATGACCAAATTTTCTCTCACCTCTGTTCTAGCTCTGCCTCTTCCTGGTCTACCCTTCCTGTTTTACCTATTCAGCAAAGTCCTCCAACCACAGGCTTCATGTGAGTCTGACTTCCACGTGATTTTAGCAGGTCACATGGGTCTATTAATGGATGGAAAATATCTTCCCTTAAGCAAAAATGTATTCACAATAGAGACACATACTGTGAGTGCAGCTCTAAGCAAGTCACTCTACCTTTTTGGCCCCCACGTTCTTTCTCTAAGGTCATAGCTAAAAGAGGAATTGTTGACCTACCTTGATAGAATGAAAACCTTATCCTGTTTACAATTTTTTATAAAAGAAAAAATACAATGATATAATAATAATTTTAAGTGGGACAGGTTTTATTTCCGAAGGAAGAAACAGTTGAACATCTAAGTCTATTTATGATGCGTATATTTAGTGGTCACTGTGATATTATGTATTCTGGCAAAAGGAAAAAGTAGTCATTCTTACATTTTCTTAGACTTCTAGAAAATAAGAATTGAAGGGAGCTTAGAGATAATATTTTTAACTCCTTCTTTTTAAAGAAATCAAAAGAGGAAAGAGGTTAAGTGATCTGATCAAAGTCAGCACAGAACCACAGCATTTTAATTCATGATTTCTTTTTGACTACACTGTGAGTAGCATCATTTGCCAGGATATTATCAAATGCATTTTATATATACATATATATATATATATATATATATATATATACATATATATACATATATATACATATATACGTATACATATGTATATATGTATATATATATATATATATATATATATATATATATATATATATATGTATATATATTCCCCTACCAATGTTCTCTTTTAGAACATAAAAGAAAGGGAAATGATGAAGAAAATAGATTTTACAATTCTTCAACTGGTGAAGGAGCTGTGAAGATTGGTTAAAATCACACACAAGCCATTTAGTTTACTCTATTGTGTGCAAAATGATGAACTGTCAATTGATATGAAAGGGCACTAAACTGAAGATATTCTTTTTTCGTCATTTACTACCTCTGTCACCTTGGGTCATTCAAGTCATTTATCTATCAATTTAGTTATCTGTAATGTAAGAGAGGATGGATAAGATGGAATCTAAGATCTCTTTTTGTTTATAGTCAATAATCCTGTGATTTAGACTCTAGTGTGTTCTCTGTGACCTTGACTATATTTAATTTTTTTCTTCATCTTTTTTCTTTTCCTCAAAAAATTCAAGAATATATTTATTTTTTCTCTGACATCTCTTCCCAGACCCCAATATCATTCTTGATTTATCTAGATAATTTTATTTTGCTTGTTTGGTTTTTGTTTCTTTGTTTTGATCTGGAGCCACTTAACTTCTCTCCCATAAGTTTTCATATTGTAGAAATATATGATTAAGTTTTGAATTGGTCAAATATTACCTATAAATAGTTAATAATTATTAGCAAACTCCTTAATTCATATCCTATTCAAAATTTATGAATTAATATCCTTTAAAATACATGCATGCATATATATGCATATATACATACATACATACATACATACATACATATATATATATATATATATATATATATATATATATATAGAGAGAGAGAGAGAGAGAGAGAGAGAGAGAGAGAGAGTGAGAAACAGAGAGAGACAGAGACAGAGACAGAGAAACAGAGACAGACAGTAAAATAGGAGAGAGTTAGCCTAAATACAAAGCTGTGCTTTTTAAAGAAGTATTGCATTGCTTTTTCTTTATCTTCTTTTTTAAGTTTGTGTTGTTTCTAACCATCTTGGCAAAATCTCCCTCCTAGGAAAATAAGAATGGATGTACTTTACATGTAAGGTGAAATGAGAACTCACTGTCTTTTTTGAAAGGCAGTAATAATTATAAGAAACTGTGGCAAACCTGATTTCCAATCCATAGATTATATTGATTGAATAGAAAACAAAACCTAATTATTTTTAAATCAACTATTTTGGGGGTTCTTAAACTATGACAGTTAAGAGAGGAGTGGGCTGGACAAATCCAGCTTTGTCAACTTATTCAGTGTTACGTATTGTGTGTACATATATGTTGCTCAGCATTTTATAAATAGAGGTTTGTTTCCTAGTAGAAATAAAGTCCCTTCAGAAAACTTTTAAGGATAGTTAGATGGTGCAATGAATAGAATGCCAGGTATAGAGTCAGGAAAACTCATCTTGCTGAGCTCAAATCTGGCCTCAGACGCTTACTATCTGTGTGACCCTGGGAAAGTCACTTCAATTTGTTTACCTCAGTTTTCTCATCTGTTAAATGAGCTTGAGAAGAAAATGGCGAACCACTCCAATATCTTTGCCAAGAAAAACTAAAAAAGGGATCACAAAGGGTCAGATGCCACTGAAATGACTGTGCAATGACAAAAAACAGAAGCGCTTTTACCAAGCTTTCTTTTTCCAACAATGGGAAAATATTTGTGAGTCAAAACTTCCAAGAAGTCATGTGGCTAGAGAGAGTCCACTTTTAGAAAAAGGAACTCATTATTCCTATGGGATATACATAGGTTTTCTTGATTCTCATTCGAAGTTTGTGGAAGAATAAATCTTTCAGAATCAATTATACATTCACTCATTTTGAAAAAAAACACTACTTTTCAAAGTGACCCATTCCCATGGCTTTAACAACAGCATCAGTGATGTGTCAAAATTTCTACTAGAAGTAATGAATATCATACTACTATGCATATAGGATGGAAATTTCAGGGAAGCTAAAAATAAATATATTAAGTGGAGACTCACTTATCAAATCACATAACTATATAATGGCCAACTAAGTGAGGATGTCTGAAATAAATCCAGTAGGATAATCATTCCTGCATTGAATAATGGACTGCAGGTGAAGCAAAGAATGAAAAAAACATCTGTCTTCTGGCCAAAGTGGTAGAATGTTACTCTTTTTGTTTATGCCAAATATTATAGTTTGATGAAGATAAAATGATTTTAAATGGATCAGGTGGTGTAGCTTGGCTACAGCATCCTCACAAGTTCTTTTAGTTAACATATGGGTAGAACAATGGTAGGACTTACTTAGCCAACCTTGAGAAATTACTGGATAAGTACTATGGAAAGACAAAGAGCTACTTACTAGGAATCTATGGGAGTTTTCAAGATTCAATCCTGTTCCATATCACCCTAAAAGATTTTCATCAGTCCGAGGCAGCAATATGACAAAATGGATAGAATTCTGCATTTGGAATCTGGATGATCTGAGTTTGAATCCTACCTTAGTTGCTCAAGTTATTTAAACTCTTTCAGTCTCATTTTCCTTATTTCTAAAATGGGGAAATAGCAGCACTTAATTTCACAATGTTATTATGAGAATCAAATAAGGCAATATATGAAAAATACACTGCAAAATAAATACAAGCTAATTGCTATTTTTTCATTCTTTTCATCATCAGCACCATCAGATACCACTGTATAAGCTTCAAAATGATAAATACCGAGTAATAATATTAAAAAGATTATTGAGAATTATATTCATATGTGGGAATGAATGCATTTGCAACACAGAGTGTGTCAAGGAAAAACAAAATGTCTCAGAAAAATTCATACTTCATATCTCATTTGAAGTTTATATTTTTAAAGGTGTTAGTAATTTTTTGAAAATTTACATTTTAGTTTCATTAATTTGTTTAATGAGTAAATTTCCCTGCTGTATATGTACATATTTATGATACACAGACTCTTAGACATGGAAAAATAACTTCAATACGTAAATAATAACAAATAACATTGAAAGAGTACCATGTTTGCCATAGGAATTGCAATCATATTTTTGCTAGTTACTTAGCTGATTATTCAAGTACTTAAATTTAGAACCTAGATTATTCATACTTGAACTTGGTCCAGCTTCAAAAGTATGCTGGTAAATGTTTAATCACTGAATATCTGGAATAATACATATATACACGCATGCATACATACATATACACACACATACAAATATATGACACACTTTTCAGTTTAATTCTGAATTATGACCACTTTTTTCTATTGCTTCCTGGTCTACAGAATGAATAAAACAATAAATCAAGTCCTCATTGGTTGCATTTGCTTATTTCCAAGGGATAAATGTTCACATAGAAAATTTAGCAATAGTCTCTCTGAAATTGGTAAGAACCAGCTCCTTCACACCCCTGTAGGACAAAAGTCAGATCTTAGTTATTTCTCCAATTTGATCTTGGGTAAATCAAACCATTGCTCAGGTAAAAATAAAGGAATTTGACTACAGGGTCTCTGAGGTCCCTTCTTGCTCCAAATTGATGATCATGTGATAATTCTTTAAGTTTCACAAACTGTCAATATATTGCAATTGTAGAGTCTTCCCCAGTTTTCCTTTTTTTCCAAGAAGATTATAATTTATGATTAGACTTTTTAGACCTGTTCCTGCATCTCTATTCTTTACATCATCACTTATCAAAAGTACCCCCAATGAAGGATCACAACAGCGTAAGGACTTTTCTGATAATCTTTATTCCCCATGAATCTGAACAAGAATAAGCCCAAGGAAAAATATCTATCTTCATTTTATTGAAAACAATCATAGCAGATTCAATAGGCACCCATAAGCATTCATTATCTATTACACTAAGATATCTATTATGAAAACTTGAGAACTACAGAATTCTACTGAATCTCCATCACAAAGGAACCTAGGGGTGAATCAAATAATACCGCCTCCAAAAAAAATAACTTAGGTAATAGAGATGCTACCACCATTTTATTTGTTTTAATGGTACTATGACAACAACCTTTTTTTATATCTGAATAGCTCTAGTGAGAGCCTCAATGCTATACTCTTAAATAAGTTAATCTTTGAAGTCTCAAGGTTCTCTATTCAATGTTCTTCTCCATCTCTGCCCCATCAGTGGACTGATAAAAACTGGATTTTTCACTTCATTTATATAATCTAGTGATCTTTTTCTTTTCCTCCTCCTTATCTTCTATTCTCAGAATACCTATTGTAATAGTATCAGAGCGCGGACAGCTCTAAAAATTTAAAGGAAATTAAAGTCGTATGCTAAAGGAATAAAATACTAACAACAAAATATCCAGAGAGCAGAAAAGATATTTAGTAAGAACACAAATAGAAGTAATACGGAAAAGGCCTTCCAGTTGTGATAGGCAGCAAGCTGCATATATAGTTAACCTTTGTCTTTTCTATGTAAAACCAGATCTGTCTGTAGTTCAACTCTAAATGGATGCAGTAGACAAAGAAAAGGGAACACTACCACCAGCTTTAAAATTATGACTGACAGTCCCACAATGTTTCTATGGGCTTGTATCTAGACGTAACTGATAAAACATTTCAGCTACTCAGAAGGGTTGGTATGATGTTTACTCTTTGACACTTGAAGAATTTTAGGGCATTTTTGCTATAACAGAATGTTGAGTTTTTTCAACTGTGCGAAAGACTGGCAAAACAGGGATTTCATTCCTTTACGTGAGGAAAACAATTCTTATTAGAGTCTGCCAGCTGGTCAGTTAAATATTTAAATACAGTATCCAGATTACTCACACTTGCCAGAGGCCCAGTTGTTATTATACCCACATCTAAGTTGTTTCACTGACTTCCAATTATCCAGTGTGGGGTAAATGACATTCTGCCTTCAATTTTTAATATGTATCTCCTGTGAACTGCAGCCCATGGTGTGCATAGAAAAAGTGTCAGAATATACTGACTTTAAGAGGGCACTTAGGGTTTTATAAGGCAGTAAATGACATGAAGTTTCCTTATGTGAATATTTCACTTCCTGTTACATTATTAAAGGTACAACTACTCAATGCTCTGGCATGTAGGGCTGTCACAGTTAAGGTAGGGCTTTCTGCTTATGAACATTTTTGAACACTGACCCTTGAGGGACAATAAATTTTAATGTTTCATTTTATTACTTAGAATTGATATTCTAAGCCAGATGTTAAAAAGGCAGGTGAACAAAAATGCTATTTCACAAGGCAGTTTTGGGATCTTGGCTTCCCCCAATTTGTGCCAGCAAAATGGCCTATCAGGTCTTTTAGAAACTGGGCAATACAGCATTTTACTTGCACTTGGAGAAAAAAGAACACAAAAAGGCAGATGCAAAGCAACAGATACAATTCATAACAGATTTGCCACAATGTCTATAGTGGCATATATAGTGATTACTCTGATTTCAACTATATATGTACGAGAATATACTTATAAGATTGCATTGCTTATTTATTACACAAAATTACTTTAATTTTTTCTGTTCAGTGTTTTTAGTCACATCCAGCTCACCATGACCCCATATGGGCTCTTAATGGCAAAAACATATTGGTGGTTTGCCATTTCCTTCTACAGCTCTTTTTACAGAGGAGGAGCTGAAGTAGTGAGTGTGATTTGCCCAGAGTTGTACAGCTAGTAAGTGTCTGAGGCTGGATTTGAACTCATGGAGACAAGTTTTCCTGATTCCAAGTCCAATTCACTATCTATTGTGCCACCTCATTGCTGAGGTTTTAATTTAGATACATATTTGAAATGTCTGGAATATATTTTTTCATTATACTCTTCATTATTGTTATTTATCTACACCTGTAGATTCATTGTGGGTACTCATGATGTACAAACTCCATTCACAGATGCAGAACATTAGGCAAATAATCTTAAAGAGTGGACTGAGGTTATCAGAAGTTAAGTGATTCATCCATAGTCATACACCAGTATGTGTCAAAGACAAGAATTGGACTCAGATCTTGACTTCAAGAATGAGACTCCTATCCACTCTTCAAAGTTGAGTTATTCAATAGATTTTTAAAAATATAGGGATTGAAATGCAAACTTATCAGATATGACACAGGACCCCAAAAAGCAGAAAAAATAGAAAATTTCAGGTATTTATGGCTGTACAAATTCTAGTGCAACAACAAAATAAAGTTGAGTTGAACATGCAAACAAAAATCTTGTATGAAAGTTATAAAATAATAACATCTCAGTCCTACCAAGGATTCAAACTTTAGCAGCTATGCAAAACTGAAAAGTGAGAGAACAGATACACAATTATTGGCTGAAATCTTAACAATGATACGTTGACTACTAGCAAAACATTTTACTAATTTACTCTCAGATATCAACTTGACTACATTTTTCTTAATAGAAGGTGTCACATTTCCACTATCATCAGAAAAAAAATTTATTCCTCCAAATATAAGGCAATTACTCGTGCATAAATATTACAAAGCACAATCATAGCTTACACCTCACACCCCTACAAAAATTAGGTATATACATGCACTGTATAATGCATATGTGAATGCCTATGCAAAATGGCGCATCATAAAGTCTTAGAAGTGTAAAAAGCTCTTTTATTGATTTATTAATAAGGAATTCATTTATTAATTATTGAAAAAGGCACCAGAAAAGGTTATAACTTTTATGATATCTGTGTTGATAAATATATTCATTAAATACTACACTTATGGTTTACTCATGTCATGAAAATGCGCAAAATAAATTCAAGACGTGAGTCTGATCGAATATGTTACGTCTACA
This sequence comes from Potorous gilbertii, assembly GCA_028658325.1. Taxonomy (NCBI): domain Eukaryota; kingdom Metazoa; phylum Chordata; class Mammalia; order Diprotodontia; family Potoroidae; genus Potorous; species Potorous gilbertii. Next base: position 70,643,866 of record CM053773.1, read on the forward strand.
TCGATGACTTTTCTGTTTAAAACATACTAACAATAAAATAATGAAAAGAATAATTTAAAAATTGTGGCATTTTTAGGTGGATGCTTTTAGCTCCTTATGATCTTGCTATTCTTACTATCCACTATTTTCTCTACTAAATATAACCAGCTATAGCTTCTAACAAAAATTGCACAGAATGAAAGTATTTTATCTATCACTTGTCATTTATGAATGACACAAATCTCTGTGGTTTACATCCAATGAATTATTTCTTCACCAATATTACTATGATATTTGGATTCAATAGAAATAAAAGCTTTTTAATATATATATTAAGAAAAGATAGATACCATTGTCTACCAGAATAAATTTGGAAGTCACACTCAACCAGTAAAGATTTCAGAGAATCATAACTGGAAATTATAGAAAGATTATCCTTAAAGAGTCACAAATTACTAATGAAGATAGTGAAAATGCAATATAGCTGCATAGCTAAGATTAGAAGGGAACAATTAGTAAAATAAAAATCTTTGCAGTAACTCTCTGATAAAGGTCTCCTTTACAAGATATATAAGGAACTGATTCATATTTTTAATAACATGCTATTCTTCTCTTGATTTTCATTAATGAATTGTTTAAAGATATGAAAAGGCAGTCCTCCATGGGTGGTAGAAAGTGTATTTAGCCACATTTTAAAAAATTCCCCATATCGCTAATAATTTGAGAAAAAAGATAAAAGAAATTTGGAAATTCCACCTCATATACACGAGAATGGCAAAACTGATGAAAAAGTCCACTGTTGAAAGAGTTGCAGAAAAAGCATGCACATTGACACATCACAGGGGTAAGCTGTGAGTTGGTCTGTTAATGCTGGAAAGCAATTTTGAATTAAGCACAAAAATTTACCAAATGATGTGTGCCCTATGACCTACCTGTGTTATTGCTGGGTCTATAGCTCAAAGAGGTGAAAGAGAGAGAGAGAGATAGAGAGAGAGAGAGAATTCTTATATGTACAAAAATATTTATAAATTCTTTCAGGATTAAAAAAATCCTAAAAACTGAAGAGATACCCATAATTTGGGGAATGGCTGAATAAATTGTGGCATAGAAATATAATGGAATGCTATTGTGCCTTAAGAAATGAGGGAAAAGATGGTTTCAAAAAGACACGGAAAGACATGAATGAACTCATGTGGAGGGAAGTCACCTGAACTAGAAGGACAATATTGGATCACTGCAATCAAGTTTACGCATTGCATTTTCAGATGATCCCTGATTACAGGCAACTGGTAGCATAGCAAACAGAGTCAAGAATTTCTTAGTTCAAATCTGGCCTCAGATACTAGTAAGTATGTGATCCTGGGTAAGTCAACTAAATTTATGTTTGCCTCTGTTTCCTCTACACTGGGTTATTGTGAGGATCATATGAAATATAATTTAATTTATTGTATCATTTTTGTATGAAATTTCATTCATGCATCAGGTGCACATACCTGGGCACCTGATACATAGTAACACTATATAAAGAAGTATGTGATTCCCTTCCTCTAAAAACTGGACTGTATACAGAAGAAAATGACCAAGATAGCAAAAGACCTTGAAACATGTCACATGAGGAACAGCTATAGAGACTGGCAAGGTTTAATTGGGAAAATAAAACATTTGAGGCAGATATGACACCTATCTTCAAATATTTGAAGGGCTGCCATATAGACTAGAGTTTTAGCCTGGGTTTTGCCAGAAGTAGGAACTATAACTAAGGGTCTGTAGACCAGTAACATAGGCTGATTTGATCTCTTTATCGTGGGTGTTAAGTGGTGTTCAGCTGTGTGTGACTTCCTGAAACCTTTTGAAGTTTTCTTGTCAAAGATAATGATGTGGTTTGCCCTTTCCTTCTCCAACTCATTTCACAGAGGGGGAAACTGAGGCAAACAGACTTAAGTGACATGTTCAGGGTCACACAACTAGTAAGTGTCTGAGGCCCAATTTAAACTCTGGAAGATGAGTCTTCCTGACTTCAAGTCCAGCACATTATCCACTTTGCCACCTAGATGTCCGGAATTCATCTCAGTATATGATCATATTTCCCAACAATTAAAACAGTTTACAAATGAGATAAGGCACCTTGTTAGATAATGATGGAAGAGGGATGCCATTAAAGTATTTTGTGTGTATCTGCTAATGATTTTTATTAGCTGCAAAATAAACTGAACCCAAGGATAACTTATGAAATGGTTTAAGAAAATTGAAGATGAGTGGGAAAATTCAGTCAAAGGCTAGATAATTGCTTGCAAGGGATGAAAAAGAAGAAACTAGTATAGTAATGTTTACTAGGTGTTCTCTACAAAATCTCCAACTCTAAGAGTTTATGTTCTCTCTAAATACTCTTAAAATGGTTTTGTAGGGGAAAGGAATGTAAAAACATTACGTTAAAGTGAAAGGGTGACAATAACTCTAAACCTTGAACAAAGTACTTCAATTTCCAGGAGAAATGTGCATTATTCTCTAACTTCCTACAATCGCCTCTCTTCACCTACCTTTTTTTGTATAATATGAAGTATGCATCATTAATTGGATTGGACCAGAAAATTTAGGCCATTTCAATCTTAGAATTTCCTCTAACTTTGAAATTCCTTTCAGCACAAGTCTATTTTTCTTCTTTCAGAATTAATACCCATCAAAAAGAGTATGTTTCTTTCCCAAGTCGTAAAATGGGTTTTGTAATTATTATTTTCAAGAATGATTAATCCATCGCATAAGAAAATTAAAAAGGTGCAAAGAAACCTATAGAAAAATTAAATAAAACAAAATGTTGCTTGGTGAAGCAGCAGATGTTGAATGTTTTACAGGTTTCTTGATCCCAGTGGTGGAGTTGTGACAGAATTGTGTAACAAGTGAAGCCCATTTTGCTGGCCTCACTGGGACAGTTGATCAATGCTCCAGTGGCAAGTGAGCTTCATTATCATGGCATCGAGCAGGTGTAGGCATTCAGAAGGGGGTTGTCATTAAAGTATTTTTATGTGTGTCTCTTAATTATTTCCCTTAGTTCCAAATCATCCCTGTAGCATTTATCATCCTTATAAGAGGGAGTAGGGGAAAAATGAAAGTATAAAATATTACTCTCTTGATAATGTATGTGGAGTTGTGCCTGAATTTTGAGCAATGTTTGTGATACACGATTGAGGATTTGCAAGGGTAAACTGAGCAGCAAAGCTCAGGAAACAGGCCCAAGAAACAAGTTTGAATAGAGGAAAGAGATTCTTTTCTCTATTGTTTTTAATTCTGACTTTGGCCCTTGACATCATTTCTTAGTTTCTCATCCATGGTTTTATTTAGGTTTGTTGCCAAAACTTCAAATTGAGATAAATAAATAGTAAACATTAAAGAGGAAATAGAGCAATATAAAGCCTTCTGAAATGTAATTGGATTTGCCCTATGCACATCATCAATACTCAATTTGTTTTATTAGTTTTGTAATGTGTTCTACAATCAGTTTTATATACCACTCAATTTGTTTTACATATCCCTGCCTGTCTCCCAATACAAAATTATTTCAGAACCATAAATCCAAGTTTTAGTTCTTTTTTTTACTGTGTTTTTGTTTGCCTACCAATTTTTTTCTAATTCTCCTTGTTAGTTAAAAACAGAATTAACATGATCTCCTTAACTGTATTTGCAACCATTTGAAGACTAGTGTCTCAACCTTATTTTTTATAATTAGTACCAATAATATTTAGAGTTGATTCTTAAAATAATATGAGTTTAGAAGGTAAATAAAGCATTTTTCAACATTATTAGACTTAACCAGAAAGAAACTACTTTAAAAGATATGAGCAGGAATTTTTATGCACTATGATCATGAACAGAAGTCTTTGCCATCAACAGTCCTCAGGAAGTCAATAATAAGTTTTGTTTGTTTGTTTTGGGGCAACTCTCCAAAATATGTAATTTTCAGTTATGGGGCCAACCTGAATAGGGTAAAGGCACTTGGTCATCTGGAAATTTTTCATCACAAAATCATAGTTCCAGACAGTATTCTAATTTCCTTGATTTAATAGTGGATGTTTTTTTTACTTTGTTAGTCTCCAAAATGAGACTAATTCTATCAATGAGTTAAGTACCTTCTCTGAAACATCTAGAGCAAGAAAGTTGTACAGGACACTAAGAGCAGAAACTACTTTTCCAAGGTCACATAATCACAATGTATTAGAGTTGAGAATTAAGCCTACATTCTTCTAATTCCAAAATATTTTGCATCACTAAACAACATCATTTTCTTTTTTTCAAATAGAATTTTTTTATTTTTATTTTCAGTCTCAAATTTTCTTTCTCACTCTAATCCCCAAAGGTGTTGATAAGGTAAGAAATAGCATACCCTTTAAACAGATGAAGTCATACAAAACATATTTTTGGTTTAGCTATCCTTTAAAACATGCAATGCAAGAAAAAATAAAGGGAAAACAATTGTTTCATTTTAAATTCTGAGTCTATCATTCCTCTATTTAGAGGTGGATAACACTTTTACCAAAAGTCCTTAGAAGTTTAGGTGGTTTATTGCATTGATCAGAGTCAGTAAATCTTTTACATTTGATTATTTTTACAGTATTGCTATTGCTACGTAAATTGTTCTTTGGCTTCTACTCACTTTATTTTGCATAACTTTGTATATGTGTTCTCAGGTTTTCTGAAACTGTCCTCCTCAACATAGTATTGTACTGCATCAATGTACCATAACTTGCTCAGCCAATCCCTAGTTGATGGGCATCACCTCAGTTTCCCTTTCTTTGCCACTAAAAAATGAGTTGTTATAAATGTTTTTGTACATGTAAGTCTTCCCCGTTTTTCTCTTTGGGATACAATCTGAGTATTGCAAGGTCAAAATATATGCACCACTGTTTGTCACTCTTTGTGTTTTATTCTTAATTTTTCTGTAGAATGGTTGGACTAGTTCACAGCTCCAGCAGAAGTGGATTCATGTACCCAGTTTCTCATATGACATCCAAGATTGTTCATTTTCCAGTTCTCTCATGTTAGCCCATTCAACACCTCAAATGTTTTAATTTGCATTAATAAGGAGATTTGCAACATCTTTATTCTGTAACAATAGATAGTTATCGTATCTTCTTCTTTAAACTGCTTGAGCATATCTTTTGGCCATTTTACAATTATTTTATAAATTTGACTCAATTCCCTAGCAATTTGAGAATTTAGACCTTTATGTACTTCCCACTTTCTTTTATAATATACTTGTTTTTATAAACCTTTTTTAATATAACATAATCAGGTTTTCCATTTCCAGGAGCCAAGATGGTAAGGTGATCAGTGATTGTTATGTCCCTCCCCTTGTTGACTTTGACAAACCCAAGGAACATCTTCCCAGGAAAATCCTGGAACAGTGAGAGCAGCAGAAAGGGTAAACAGTCTCTTAACTCATGAGGCTGGGAAAATCACAAAGGCAGGGTACATCTTGCTATGACTGAAGGGGAGCAGTTTAGGTCCAGTGCTGTCCCAGATAACCTCACCTCAGAAAACCCAGAGAAGATCCTCAGTCCCAGGTGGGTAAAGCCCACAACTGCCAACACCAGGACCCCAGAAATGACTCACGGTCCCAGAGGAATCAGGAAGACACTAAAACACACAGGCTCACCAACAGCTGAGCTTGACTATGCTTCAGCTCAGCAGAGGACACCTCCTGTGGCCAGACAATCCCTCCTCCACACTTAACTAGCTAGTTCAGGGTAACTGCTGGGAAACTCAAAAACACTTCACCTGGTCTCAGCTTTCCAACACCAGCCAGCTAAGCACCAGGAAAGCTTAACCACTTTAGCTTCTAGGTGAAAGAACTGGAGGCCACAATACACAAAGCCTCAAGTTTTAGGCACAAGAACTGTGGGGCAGAGCCCCCTGTGCCCAAGATGCAGAAATCTACTTTAAAAGCCAGAAAAAGAGAGACTTTTATGAGTAAGAATCAAAGCAGAAAAGAAAAGCACATATAATCTTTCTATGGGGATGAGGACCTAAACAAAAATACCAGAGGTCAGCATTGAGACTATACTCCCAGAGAACTGCTCTGAAGCACAAACACCCATCTTGGAAGAGCTCAGGAATGATTTTTAAATACACTTAAGGATTTATTTTAAATAGAAGACAAACTGACCTGTGACTTTAAAAATATGAAAAATCAAATCACAGTATAATTTTAAAGGACAATCAGACAAATGCAAAAGTATAATACCTAACTGGAGAAAATAACTCCTTAAAAGGAACAATTGGACAGATGGAAAAGGAGATGCAAAAGTTAAATGAAGAAGACAATTTAATAAAAATTAGAATTGGGCAAGAACAAGCTAATGACTCTACGAGACATCAAGAATCAGTCAAACAGAATTTAAAGAATGATAGGTAGAACAGAATGCAAAATATCTAATTGGAAAAACAACTGACCTGGAAAATAGATCCAGGAAAGAAAATCTAAGGATTATCATTCTACCAGAAAGGCATGATGGAAAAAGAACCTGGACAATATCATCCAAAAATAATTAAGGAAAATTGCCCAGAAATTCTACATCCAGAGGGAAAAATAATTATCCAGAGAATCCACTGTTCACCTGCTGAAAGAGAACCAAGCTAAAAACACCAAGAAATATCATTGCCAAATTCCAGAACTATCAAGCAAAGGAGAAAATACTGCAGGCAGCTGGAAAGAAATAATTAAAATATTGAGGAGCAACAGTCAGGATCACACAGAATTTTGCAGCTTCTAAATTAAAAGACTGAAGAAATTAGAATACAACATTCCATAGGCCAAAGAAGTTGGGACTACAAGCAAGGATTAATTACTCAGCAAAGATGAGTGTAATATTTAATGCAAGGAGATGGACATTCAGTGAAATAAGGGATTTCCAGACCTTCTGGATGAAAAGATCAGAACTCAATAGAAAGATGTAATTAACCTGAACTCTCTCATCACTTTGTTTTGCTTAAGTTTCTTGTTAACCATTTCAGTTAATTGTGTGATTTTAAAAGAAATTTTCATAGTAAGCAGAGGGAACTCTGTAAATAATCACCTTAGAGAGATGTTTAGGAGTCCTTTGTTCCATATCAACACACACACACACACACACACACACACACACACACACACACACACACACATATATATATATATATATATATTTATATATATTTATATCAGATATAATGTATAAATAAACTGATAGACTGCTCTTTGATTCAATTGTGGAGATACAGACAGTAGCATAGGAATAAATCTCTTAACTAGTAATGGGAAATAGTGGCATTAGTGAACATAGATTGGCTATGTTTCCCGAATAATTATGTTTTATTCAATTTTTTAATTTATATTTCCCATTTATTTGTATTTATATTTTCCAATCATATGCACAGATATTTTTAAACATTTATTTTATAAGATTATGAGCTCCAATTTTTCTCCCTTCCCCCTTTCCTTCTCTCCCTATGACAGCAAGCAATCTGATATAGGTTATAAATGCACAATCATGTTAAAAATATTTCCTCCTTAGTTATGTTGTGAAATGAGAATGAGAACAAACTGGGAAAACCAGAAGAAGAAGAAAAGCAAGAAAACTGAAAATAATATTCTTTGATCTGTATTCGAGCTCCATACTTATTTTCTCTGCAAGTTAATAGCATTTTTCATCATGAGTCTTTTTTAAAAAGTGTCTGGGATCATTGTATTGATGAGCAAATCTGAATCTATCAGAGTTGATCATTGCCCAATGTTGCTGGTAGCATGTACAATGTGCTCCTGGATCTGTACACTTCATTTATTATCAGTTGATTTAAGTCTCCCCAGGTTTATCTGAAATTCTACTGCTCTTTATTTCTTATAGAACAATAATATTCCATTGTATTCATATACTACAAATTGCTCAGCCATTCCCCATTTGATCAGTGTGCCTTCGATTTCCAATTCTTGAGCACCACCAAGAGAGCTATTCTGAATACTTTTTTGTATATGTGGGTCCTTTTCTCTTTTAATGATCTCTTTGGGATACTGACCTAGTAGTGTTCTTGCTAGATCAAAGGGTATGAAGAGTTTTATAGTCCTTTGGGCATAGTTCCAAATTGAAGTCCATAATGGTTAGATAAGTTCACAATTTCACCAAAAATTATTTAGTATTCCATTTTTTCCCCACATCTTCTCCACCCATTATCATTTTCCTTTTCTGTCATATTAGCCAATCTGATAGGAATGAGATGGTACCTCAGAATTGTTTTGATTTGCATTGCTCTAATGAATATGATTTAGAGGACTTTTTCTTATGATTATAGAGAGCTTTAATTTCTTCCTCTGCAAACTGGCTTTTCATATCCTTGGCTACTATATCAATTAGGAAATGGCTCATATTCTTATGAATCTGATTCGGTTCTCCATATATTTTAGAAATGAGGTCTTTATCAGAAACACTAGCTGTAAAATTTTTCCCCGGTTTTCTACTTTCCTTATAATCTGGAATTCATTAATTGTGTTTGTGCAATACCTTTTTAATTTAATGTAATCAAAATTACATATTTTCATTTCACAATGTTTTCCATCTCTTGTTTGGTTATAAATTCTTCCTTTCTCCATACTTCTGGCAGGTAAACTATTCCTTGCTCTCCTAATTTGCTTAACACCCTTTTTTGTCTAAATCATGTATCCATTTTGATCTTACCGTATTACACATTATGGTCTACACCTCATTACTGCCATACTTTTTCTAGTTTTCCCAGATTTTCTCATATACTGAATTCCTATCCCAGAAACTTGAATATTCTGATTTATCAAACAGTATATAGTCAATGATGACTCTGTCTTCTGTATCTAACCAATTCCATTGATTGACCACTCTATTTCTTAGCAAGTACCAAATAGAGAAAAATCAATATTTCAAATGTATGAAAAATTAGTGTACCATCATGCAAATTTGTTATAGTAAGCAAAGATCTATGCCCCTCTCCCAAAGGAATTGTGAAACGACGAATCTTCAAAAATTGAGCACTGGGCTTAAGAGTTTGTAGAAGAAATGGTTTTTATTACCTTTCTATTTTTCGCTTTGATGGAGGGGGGTTGAGCATGGCATAATATGATTATCCTTAATGTACAAATATATTGTGAATACTTGATTGACATATAAAAGGGAATTAAGTAAGCTAATTCTAGCTGGTTGAGAGCTACACAAGAATGAAAACAAGATAAAATATGAAGAAAAGGTTATCAGGTAATATAAAATCTAGAGTGTGCCAATTGAATGAGAGGAGGAAAGATATCTTAACATGAGTGATTAAGAGCAACAATCAGATATAGGAGACAGAGCAACAGTGTAGTGCTAAAGGCAGATGGTATCATTTACTTTTTTAATGAGCAATGATCTGGGCAAAGATGTCAGTTCTGATCAAAATTCAAAAAGCATTAGCATCAGAAAGCACCTCACTATCCCAAAGGTGGCAGCATTTCAGATTAACAGGAGGTAGGGAGTGAAGGGGGAGAGGAAGAAAGGGAGAGAAAAAAAGGGAGAAGAAAGAATAAGATAAATTCTAATTTTAGTAGAGGATAAATATTAATACTTGGGGTAGAGTGCATCATAATCATGTCAAACAGATAGATTTAAAAACAAGAATTCAACTCTGAAAAATGGGAAATTGATAAAATCAAAAGCTGGGAATGTCAGTCAGATCACATCATTAATTTCGAGCTTAGGCATTTAATGAAATGATTTACTAAGAAAGGTTGAAATTTAATATTTCCCCTATAAACTTCAATCATATTATCATAAAGACACAAATCACCAGTGTAAAGAGTTATCACACCATAATGCAAATAGGAAAAATCAGAAAGCATGAGTACAAATGTGGAATGGTGACTCATGTACTCCCGATTCTGTACTGCTCATCCCATGATGACATTCTCACTGGTTTCTGCAGGGCACGGTATCTCTATTGACCACAAAACCCCTGCTTATGCATGTGGCATTATACGATTTTGCCTGCTGCAACTCCACAGGGTATATAACTGAATTTTCTTTAACTCTTGATTCTGACTCAATTGAAGTTTTTGACTTCATCTTCTTTATAAGAGGAATGAACACTACCATGTTCCCTCACTTTAGAGGATTTTTATACTTCTTTTGGAAAAGCAAAAACCTTTTCTCTTGACATAAAAAAATCCTTCCCAGTCTTTCTCTTTATTAATTTGATTAGTCTTCTTACATACAGAAGGCAACATTCAGTCTTAAGTCCAAAGCTCTTAAAAATAAAGATCTGATTCCTCCTAGTTAGCTAATTAGATTTCTCAAACTTACTCTTTTCTTCAGATAAAACTTCTCTTTCAATAATTGGCTTGAGAGCTTCAGGGAGGATTTTCTCTGTCATGGTGAACATGGTGTACTTAAATTCTTAAGGCAAAATGATGACCCAAATAAGTAACATTTGCCCAGTAATTAGCAAATAAAGGGCATTGTGGTTTCTGATCTGATCATTCAATTAAAAGTACTCTCTCCTAAATTACCAATAATCTCTTGTTCACCAAATATAATGGTCTTTTCTCAATCTTCTTCCTTCCTTACCCCTCTCCAGAAAATATGACTGTATTTGACTTTCTCAAGGGAGTTAGCCACAAAAGAGAGATGAAATATGAAATAATATGTTTTGGAGGGCAGATCAAGTGGGAACACTTTTGAAAAATGGTAATAAAAGTAAGTTTATAAGCACTAAGCAGTATGCTGATTTTTTAAATATTTTATAAAATTACTTCCATATATTTTAGATTTTTTCCCCTCCATCTCACTCCTCTCCCCCTCCTCTAGACTCCCTACCTGGGATGGCATGTGGTCTTACATAGGTTCTATATATACATTCTTATTAAATGCATTTTCACCTTAGTCATGTTGCATAGAAGAATTAAAATGAATGGGAGAAACCATAAAACAAAACAAAACAAAACACAAGAGAAAATGATCTGCCTCATTTTGCAACCCAATTCCATAGTTCTTTCTATGGATGTGGAAGGCATCTTGCCTCAAGAATCCATTGGGAATTTTTTAAGTCCTTGTACTTCTGTGAAAGACTAAGGGTACCAGAAAAATAATTTGCACACCCTGGTTGACGCTGGGTACAAAATTTTCCTGGTCCTGCTCCTTTCACTCAGCATCAGTTCATGTAAGTCTTTCCAGGCCTCTCTGAAGTCTTCTTATTCATCATTTCCTATAGCAAAATAGTATTTCATTACATCCATATGCCACAACTTGTTCAGTCTTTTCCAAATTAATGGGAATCCCTTTGATTTCCAGTTTTTGGCCACCAAAAAGAGAACACTTATAAATATTTCTGTACATGTGGGACCCTTTCCCATTTTTATGATCTCTCTGGGATATAGTCCTTATAGTGATATCACTGGGCCAAAGGACTTTTGAAGCCCTTTGGGCATAGTTCCAAATTGCTCTTCAGAATGGTTGGATCAACTCACAGCCCTACCAACAATGAATTATTGTTACAACTCTTGTACATATTCTCCAGCATTTATCATCTTCCTGTTTTATCATGTTATCCAGATAGATGTGATGGGGTACCTCATAGTGCTTTGATTTGCATCTCTCTAATCAATAGTGATTAAGAGCATTTTTCATACGATTATAGATAGCTTTAATTTTTTCCTCTACAAACTGCCTTTTCATATCCTTTGACCATTTTTCAGTTGGGGAATGACTTGTATTCTTGTACACATGATTCAGTTCTCTATATATTTTGGAAATGAGTTCTTTATCACAGACACTACTTGAAAAAAATTCTATACCAGTTTTCTGCTTCCCTGTTAATCTTAGTTGCATTGGCTTTTTTGGAAAAAATATTTTCAATTTAATGTCATCAAAATTATCCATCTTGTACTTCATAATGTTCTCTATAACCTGTTTGGTCAAAAATTTCTCCATTATCCATAAATCTGACAGACACACTATTCCTTGCTTCCCTAATTTGTTTATAATATCAGTCTTTATACCCATATCATGTATATATTTGGACTTTATTCTTGTGTATGGTGTCATGTGTTGGTCTATTCCTAGTTTCTACCACACTGTTATCCAGTTTTCCCAGCAAATTTTGTCAGTCTTTGAGTTCTTATCCCAGAAGCTGGGGTCCTTGGGTTTATCAAACAGTAGATTGCTATATTCCTTGAGTAACTAGTCTATTCTACTGGTCTGCCCTTCTATTCCTTAGTCAGTACCATTTGGTTTTGATGATTACTGCTTTATAATACAATCTGAAATCTGGTGGGGTTAAGGGTACCTTCCCCAGCATTCCTTTACATTAATTTCCTTGATATTACGGACTTTATATTCATTCAGAAGAATTTTGATATTACTTTTGTTGCTTTAGAAAATAATTATTTGGTGTTTTGATTTGCATGGCCCTGAATAAGTAAATTCATTTAGTTAGAAATGTCATTTTTATATTTGCTTGTCCAACCCATAAGCAACCAAAGTTTTTCCACTTCCTTGGATCCGACTTTATCTTACGAAAAGTTGTTTGCAATTGCGTTCATATAGTCCCTGGGTTTCTTTTGACAGGTAGACTGCCAGATACTTTATCTTGTGTACCCTAGCTTTAAATGGGATTCCCCTTCCTATCTCTTGCTGTTGGGTTTTCTTACTAATATACAGAAATGCAGATGATTTGTGTGGATTTATTTTGTAACCTGCAACTTTGCCAAAGTTGCTTATTATTTCAAGGCGTTTTTTGCTTGATTCTCTGGAATTTGCTAAGTATATCATCATATCATCTACAAATAGTGATAACTTAGTTTCTTCTTTGCCTATTCTACTTCCTTCAATTTCCTTTTCTTCTCTTATTGCTAAAGCAAGCATTTTAGAATCATATTGGATAACAGCAGTGATAATAGACATCCTTTTTTCACACCTGATAAGCATCTAGCTTATCCCCATTGCATATAGTAGGCTGCTTATGGTTTTAGGTAGATATTGCTTATTATTTTATGTAAAGTTCCATTTATTCCTATGCTCTCCAGTGTTTTCAATTGGAATGGTTGCTGTATTTCTCAAAAGATTTTTCTGAAGCTATTGAAATAATCATGTGGTTTATGTTAGTTTTGTTGTTGATATGATCAAAAATGTTGATAGTTTTCCTAATATTGAACCAGTCCTTCATTCCTGGTATAAATCCTACCTGATTATAATATCTTATTTAAAATTTTTGCATCTATATTCATTAGAGAAATTGGTCTGTAATTTGCTTTCTTTGTTTTGGCTCTTCCTGGATTAGATATAAGAACCATATTTGTATCACAGAAAGAATTTAATATGACTCCTTCTTGCCCAATTTTCCCAAATAGTCTATTTAATATCAAAATAAACTACTCTTTAAACTATTAATAGAATTGTATGCCCATCTTGTCCAGGAGATTTTTTCCTAGGGAGTTCATTGATGGCTTGTTTAATTTCTTTTCCTGAGATAAGGTTATTTAACTATTCAATTTCCTCTTTCATTAATCTTGGCAATCTATATATTTTGAAATATTCCATACATCTCCTTTACATTGTCAATTTTATGGGCATGCAGTTGGGAAAAGTAATTTCCAATTATAGTTTTAATTTCCTCCTCATTGGATGTGAGTTCACCCTATTCTCTTTTGATTTTGGTAATTTAGTTGTCTTCTTTTTTTAAATCAAATTGACCAAAAGTTTATCATTTTTTGGTATTTTCATAAATTTAACTCTCAGTTTTATTTATTAATTCAATAGCTTTCTTAATTTTAATTTCATTAATAGTTCCTTTGGTTTTCAGTATTTCTAATTTGGTATTTACTTGAGAATTTTCAATTTGTTCTTTTTCTCAGTTTCTCAGATGCTTGCCCAATTCATTGATCACCTTTTTCTCTATTTTATTCATGTAGGCATTCAAAGATGTAAAACTTCCCTTAAGAATTGCATTTTCATTATCCCATAAGATTTGGTGGGTTATCTCATTATTGTTCTCTTGAATGAAGTTCTCCTCCCCTCACCTTCCCTGGGGTAGGAATGCTTGGGACAGCTCTGGTCATGCACTGGTCTGATTTAGTCACAGCAAAAGGACCCCACTTTGAGATTTTCCTAGCCTCCTGGGCTAAGAAACTTTTTTACCACTTCAGCTGATCCCACTGTTACGGGATTTTTCCTGGGGAAATATTCTCTGAGTTTTTCAAGGTTAACAAGGAGAGGAGTAGAGCATTTACTGATCATTCTGCCATCTTGGCTCCCAGATGTTCAAGTAGGTGACCTACAGACATTTAATCTGTGAGCTGATAGTCTGAAGAGTAGTTGCTGCAGTTACATGGGGTTCTGTGCTTATCTCTTGCTCATTTCCATTGTACTCATGTCTTGAGCTTATATGTTTGAGGTTCTGCAGTGCTGTTGCTGTTTCAGATTGCCTGGGGATTCCTGGTAGTCTTTGCTTTGGAGGAGTCTGTGCTGGTACAGCCTATGTGCCATGTGCTCTGTGCTCTTCCAGCCCAGTCCAACAGATCTTTCCCATCTTTCCTGGGTTGGAAATCTGCCACACTCTGTCTTCTATTGGATTCTGTCACTCTAAAATTTCTTCAGATTCCCTTTTAAAAGGTATCTGAAGAAGTTTATCTTACGTCTTAGGTAAGTAGGTGCTTGCACACTGCCATCTTTGCTCTGCCTACACTTCAAAATGCTGCTTGAAAAGAAAAAGATTGAAAATTAGTGTGGAAAGTGGGATGAAAGATGACCATTTGCAAACACATACACACATATATGTGTGTATGTAGCTATGTGTAGGTGTGCATATGTATGTATATATGTGTACACATACATATACATACACATATGCACACATATATGACATGTTCATATATGCATACATTGATTAGTACACATGCACACATGTGTGTATATATGGATTGCCTTATGAAAGAGAAAGGCTGTTTCTCCATGTGAGTTGAAATGAAAGAGAATATTGTGAGAATAACTACATTTAGAGATGGGAAACGAAGAGGAGGAGAAAATAGGAAGCTCTCAAAGAATGACTTTATTTTCTTCAGTGAAATATGAGCCAGGATTCTCATCTGAGATAGTGGAGGAAGGGAAATACAGTAAATTTTTCATAATCTTCGGAAGTTTTGGGAAAAAAAAGCATTGTGGTGAGTGGGATAGTAAGTCAATTTAGAAGATTTAAAAGAATTGTCTTACTCCAGTGAGGATCCAGTTGAAATTATGAAATACCAAACTGTAGTTTCTAGTCAGCAGTTTCACAATTTTCCCTGGCTTCAGTAGGCAGCACTTGAGTATGAGTAAAGTTAGCAAAAGTTATGAGTAACCTAAGATTACGGCTTGGCAGGGGATAATCAGCAGTAGAGTAAAGGGGTAAGGGACTTGAGAAAAGAGGACTGAGTTGTCTTTAACTAATTGTTCACCAAGAGGTCAAGATGGACAAGGGTTAAATTAGAGAGTGCATCAGTGGAGAGGTGATGGACCAAGAAAGAAGTGAGAAGTAGAGGAATTGGAAGTAATGGTGGAAATGAGAAATAAGGTTTGAGATTGCAAGATATAGAAAGGAGTAGAAGGATTAAAAATTGTAATTAGATGATGGAATTTCAGAACATGACACTGAAAGCAAGATCTAGGTGATTATTATCTCTGTATATAACCAGGATGTGTTGAAGAAGTAGGTCCAAGGAAATGGATAATTATAGAATTATATTAAATACAAATTATATGTACGTATATATTCATATATATGTACACACATATATACACATGTGCATGCACATAGGTGTATAAATGTATGTGTGTATACATACATATGTAAGTTTTCTAGTATGGAGGTAGGAGTTTGGAAAACAGAGTTTGGGCCAGAAACTAAAGTCATGGAGGAAAGAAAAGAAATGTCCTAGATCTTGATAACAATAACTAGGACAAATGTGATTGGGTGGTAAATGTAGGGGTAATGGTGGTATGAGAATGGCTTTGAAGTGGAAATGGGGAATAAAAAGTATTCTAACTGCCCCAACTTGGTGGATTAATGAAACATAAGAAATTCTGGAAATGATATCAAGAAATAATACATCACCAAGAGGGAGCCAAGGCTCAGTGAAACTAGAGGATAGGAGTGTAAAAGGAAAAGATTTAAGATGAAAATAAGTTTGTTACTTATGGAGGAGACATTCCAGAGAGTACATTGGAAAGGGTGGGCAAATTTAGAATGGGACATAAGGGGCAGAAGATGGATTGAGGGGGATAGGAATAAATTAGTAGTGAGAAAGGGGTTTGAGCAATGATGGCCAAGAGATGGAATCACAGGTAAGGGAGAATGTAATTAAATGGGAGGGATTTTTATTATTTTCGATCATTTACAAATGAGTTCATACAGGATATTAACATCACTCAAGATTTTGCATCAAGATGATGTCTTCTCAGGGTATTAGGCAACTTGTGAGGGTAGTTGATAGAATGATCTTTTCCTCTTGTTTTTGAAGCCAGGCCAGTTCTAGCCAGAATTCTGATGGAGAGACCAGAGAGGAATGGAATTTCTCTCCCTTCAAGCAGTAGAGAAGAGATCAGGCTAAGAGATGGGATGAGGGAGAACAGTCAAATGGCATCTCTTTCCTCTCTTGCAGTCAGGAATAGGACAGATGAGGACACCTTCAGGAATGACATTCCTATTCCTTTCAGGGAAGAAAAATCCATATATGAGAATTAAGGAATGATGTGTGTGTGTGTTTGTGTTTGTGTGGTTGTGTATGTTTGTACCCATGGTCATGTGTAACCTGTAGGCAAAAGGCAGAAAGATCTTGGATTATAGTGAGCTCCCCATTGCTGGATACCTTCAAACAATTTTCTATGACAACTTATCAACGATATTTGAGGTGATATATTCAGGTATTGGTTGAACTTGATAACCTCTGAAGTTCCTTATACCTGTAAGATTCTATGATTGCCTGAACAATTATAACATTAAGAGTGAAGGTCCTTGGAAATGGCCTTTTGATTAAGACAAGAATACATATAGGGAACATCTAGAGGGAATCACTTAAATATCTAAACTCGTTTCAAGCTATCTACATAGACTATAAGTTATTTCTTAAAAATCATAACTCATATAGGGCAACATAGATGTACTCCAGATCTCAAGCCTGTGTCAATGTGAAAGCTACTGAGAAGATTTAACTCCCTACTTGGTGAAGAGAATGATGGCTTGCCACTGGGTGCCTATGAAGAGAACATAAATGTTACGGAAATTTCACAAAGGAAAACCAATCTTCATTCTTTGAGAGACACATACACAATTTCAAAATGTCTTCAGGTAGAGACTTATAAAACGAGTGAAAATGCATTGGTTTGTGAAGACATATAAAGAAATTGACAATGCATCATGTCCTTGATTTCTACTTTATTCCCCACAAAATGCTTAGGTAAAATCTCCTTAGGTAAGATTAAAGTTTTTCTATTGGTTAAGCTAAGATATCTCATTCCCAATGGAAGAACTCATTCACTATGCATATGTATCTCTTATCATCTAACTCATACATTTGATTTCTGTATGGTATTTGCTTGGATCAATAGGTTTATTTCCTATTTATTTTCAAAGATAGCCTTTTATGTAACGAGCATTTGATGTAAAGTACTCAAATCTTTGGATGAATGCTTGAGGTTATCCTTTTCCCCTTTTTACTTTTGAACCTAAAATTGCAAACAAAGATACTTCCTGACAAAAAATATTTAGAAGGGGCAAATGGATACAATTCTATTATGGTAGTATTCTCTTTCAGAAAACAGAGTGACCAGCATTATGCCCACTTTTCCTGTTTCCCTCCAAGTAGGAATCAAAATCTCCTTGGAGAAAGATAAGACAAGATTCCAGTTATATATACATATACATATACATATTCATACACACACAAATATACACATACATGCATACACACACAGACATATATATACATATGCATATCCAAACAAGCCAAATTTAGACAACAAAGTTGGACGTATACTTAATCTCTCTGGGCAATATTTATACCTTATGCAAAGTAAAAGCAAAGACAGGGAGGCAAAATGTAAAGAAATTACAAATGATTTCTTGGAGTGTCAGTACTAAATATAAGAAACACAGGATGCCCCTTTAACAAGAGGGTATCTGATTATAATAGGTTTCCTAGGTAGTCTATATACATGTTCTGATGAGATTACATTAGACAGTGTTAACCTCTCCATTCTGGATAGAGTGCCTGGGGAGATGATGAAAGCTCCTAGACAAGTAGTATTTGTTGTACAGGTATTTGCATCTACCAAACCCTTTGATCTTGACTACATATGCAAATATCGAAAAGAATTAAACAGTGACTTCTCCTTGTAACTGAGATCTCCAAGGATTTAATTAGTACAGAATTTAGGTTCAGCTACCTGCCACGTTTTCCAGAGGGTTAATGTCTGTGTAGGACTGTATGAAAAGCAATGCCAGTAACTCCTAAGGAAAACTAACATACAAAGGGAAATTTAATGCCCATTGGGAAATGAGATAAAATAATTCCATTCTGATTTTGTCTAAATCAAGATCTCAGAGAGAAAAGTCATATACCTGTAGACGTTAAATGCATATCTCCTCTCCCTATAATCTGACTGAAATGTACAAACAACTAGTATCTCAGGGTAAATGTTAAATGACAGCACCCATCCATTCCAATGGAACCATATTCCAGAAAGGCATTTGATGGAAATTTGAAAATTATTTGAATATATAACTGTTCCAATAAATTTTGTAGGGGATACAAATAGAGAAACCGAGGAAGTATGATAAATTAGCGCCAAATCATATTTTTTTTTTTATCATGGAGGCAACCATAGACATTATGTTTCCAAGTACCTTCACTCAATATCTGAGGACATGGAATCCCAGAAAATTTTGTTTCATTCCTGGGGTATGGAAGAAGAGGAATAGAATACAGATAAGTTGCCCAGATCATTTCAATACTGAATGATGAAATTTTCCACCTTTTTTTTTTTGCTTTGGAATATGGGATGTATATGTATCTGTGTAAATGTGCAAGAGTGGGAGAGAAAGTATGTTAGTTGATGTTAAAATCAGCAGCGCATGTATTAACATTTCTATATAGATATCTTTCATGTAAACTGAGTCTGCTTTAAAAAGCAATTTAGAAATGGCATCACCTTTTCTTGACTGCAACTAATTTCCATTAATGCTAATGGGATCTGTGCACAAATCAGGGTAAAACATAAGGTTTAATCATTAATGAAATTATTTTATGTTTATGTAGCATTTCTCATGCAAAATGATGCAAAATGTTTTATGAAAATTAAATCTATTCACCTGGCCTCAGAAGAAAAATGCAATTACCTCTGAGCAAGAGGCTAGAACACTTGCACCAAAAAGGTGAGGAAACACTTTGCCTCTAGGAATGCATCCCCACTGAGCTACCCACCTTTATGAAGCAAATTGAAATATGAGCTGTACACTTACTCCAATTGTTATGGATTGGTGGGATCTATTTCAAGCTACCTTGCTCTGATAAGATCTATAGACAAACAGAAAATTCACTGCATCTGTGTCACTGAATGACACCTTCAGGAATGACATTCCTATTCCTTTCAGGGAAGAAAAATCCATATCTGAGAATTAAGGAATGATGCGTGTGTGTTTGTGTTTGTATGTGTGTATGTGTGTACCCGTGGTCATGTGTAATCTGTAGGCAGAAGGAAGAAAGATCTTGGATTATAGCGAGCTCCCCATTGCTGGATACCTTCAAGCAATTTTCTATGACAAGTTATCAACGATATTTCAGGTGATATATTCAGATATTGGTTGAACTTGATAACCTCTGAAGTTCCTTATACCTATAAGATAGGCATAAGGAACAACAGGAAAGGCCTATCACAATGAGAATGGGACGGAACACAGCCCAGCCTTGGCCTCACCATGGCAAGGACAGGACTGGAGCATGCTACAAGGCACCATTGGTAGCAGCTCTGGGTCTCAGATTCCTCAACTCATAAATGCCAAAGAAAGCTGCAAAGGTCAGTGAGAAAGCTACATCACTTTGGTGAGAAGGGAATACAGCAGGACCCAGACAGTGGCAGCTTTCGTTGTTGGAGCCTTGAAATAAAGACCCTGGAGGAATTGAGTAGTTGATCTGGAAAAGTTTATAAATTTATCTTGAACAATTAAAGATGTCTTTAATATTTAATTTGGGAAAGTCTTTCTATTCATCCACATACTTTCTTTATTACTATGATTATAGTGTTGAAAATCTACACCACCCATAGTCATTTGAGCTTTCCTGAGAAATGAAAATTTAATCAAAAAAAAACAATATGTTCTATTCCAGTTGTCCTGGGTGACAAAAGGAGATCTTAATTTTTGCTGTGGGAGAATAGTGTTAATAATTACAGATTTTATTTAATATCTTCAAAGCACTGCAAATCATCTTTGGATCCTCACAAACTCTCTGATATAGGTGCTATCATCTTCCATTTATAGATGAGGAAATAGTCCTAGAAAGTTAAATGAGTGGCTGAATTTGTGTTTGAACTTGACTCCCTCCTGACTCCGAGTCCAAAATAATGGTTGTGCATCTATTAGGAGTATGCACGTTAAGAAACATTCAAAGCTTCCAGTCATTCTGTCTCCTTCCCAGGGATATATAGCTAATTGACTCAAGTACTCTGTTGATCAGAAGTAAAAAGGAAGCTTCTACAAAGAAAATATTTTAAGTATTTTGTAACAAGTTTTGACTAACATTGAAAGAAAAATAAAGCTTGAATTGTCTGTACATGGTACAAGAAAAGTGGAGAGCTTGGTAGGCATCTGAATAGATTTTGAAACATGAAACAGATCATCCCTTCAATCTAGTCCTCATATCAAAGTCTATATGTTCATATTTTCCTTGGATGCTATAAACAGTCTATCCTCTTAATTAGTTACAAAATATGTTAATGCCAAAGGCACAAGAGACAATGGACCTCAAAGGGAAGGGAATACCCATTTCCCCTCATTCTCACTATTCTTCATTAAAATATTGCTTTCCAAAATCTCTGCATGAGAAATTGACTTCCTTCTTTCTTTGTTTAGTTTTCTGTTGGTGGCTGACACAAGAAATGGAACAGCTTTCAACTTATCAGTATAGCTTCTAGACCAAGGATGTCTCAAGGATGGACCAACCAGTAATACCTTTTTGCTCTGATACTTGCCTTAGAGCTTTGTTCTTCCAACTTATCTCTTAGATAAATGTATATATATGTATAAATGTATATATATATATATATATATATATATATATATATATATATATATCATCTTCAGGGAGCTACAATAGCAAAGTAGAAAGATGCACCTCTAGAAGCTCTCCTCTCACAGTCCACAAGATAAAAGGACTCTAAACAAATTCTAGAGCAGCAAAGCTACAAAATGACAGAGTGAAAGAAATTTCCAGCCCAAGGAAGCCTGGAAGGCCAACAGGAAAGGCCTATCACAAAGAGAATGGGATGGAACACAGCCCAAACTTGGCCTCACCATGGCAAGGACAGGACTGGAGCATGCTGCAAGGCACCATTGGTAGCAGCTGTGGGTCTCAGATTCCTCAACACATAAATACCAAAGAAAGCTGCAAAGGTCAGTGAGAAAGCCATATCACTTTGGTGAGAAGGGAATACAGCAGTCTAGACCTGGACCCAGACAGTGGCAGCTTTCGTTGTTGGAGCCTTGAAATAAAGACCCTGGAGGAATTGAGTAGTTGATCTAGATCTCAGCTCTGATTGGTGGCCCTGGGGTGAGGAAGAGTATTGGCTGGTGGAGTTGACTGAGGCTTTGGAGAGGGAAGTCCACTCACAGAAAAGAGTGCTTGTAGCTGCTCCTTGACCAGAGTGCAGGTTAGGAGATGAGTAGAATCCTCTTCTTAGATTGTGCCACCTTGGAGGAACTAAGAACTTACAGGTCCCCAGAGCATACCCTCCTCTTGAAAAAGAACTCAAAAGTCAAGTAAGTGGCTGGAAGAATGCCCCAAAATGGGAAAAATAATAAGAGAGTAGAAAGGTACTTTCTTGGTGAGCAGGTATTTTCTTGCATCCTTTCAGACACAGAAGCACATTGCTTGCCATCAGAGGAAGACCTAAAGGTCAAGACTTCGTCATCCAGAACCTCCAAAATAAATGTTCAATAGTCTCAGGCCAGGGAAGAGCTCAAAATGAATTTTGAAAATAAATTAAGGAAGGTGGAGGAAAAATTGGAAAGAGAAATGAGTGTGGGACAAGAAAATCATGAAAAGTAAGTCAACAGCTTGCTAAAGGAGATTCAAAAAAATGCTGAAGAAATTAAGACGTTTCAAAATAGACTAATCCATATGGCAAAAAAGGTTTGAAAAGCCAATAAGGAGAAGAATGTTTTAAAAGGCAGAATTAGGAAAATGGAAAAAGAGTTTCCAAATATCACTGAAGAAAATAGTTCTTTAAAATTTAGAACGGAGCACATGGAAGCTAATGACTTTATAAGAAACCAAGTAATTACAAAACAAAACCAAAAGAATGAGAAAATATAAGACAATATGAAATATCTCATTGGAGAAACAAGTGACCTGGAAAATAGATCCAGGAGAGACAATTTAAAAATTATGGGACTGACTGAAAGCCATGATCAAGAAAAAAACCTAGACATCATCTTTCATGAACTTATTCAGGAAAACTGCCCTGAAATTCTATAATCAGAGGGCAAAACTAGTATTGAAAGAATTCCCTGATCACCTGCTGAAAGAGATCAAAAAAGAGAGACTTATAGGAATATTGAAGGCAAATCCCAGAGTTCCCAGGTCAAGGAGAAAATATTGCAAACAGCCAAAAAGAAACAATTCAAGTTTTGTGGAAATACAAATCCGGATAATAGAGAATCTGGCAGCTTCTACATTAAGGGATCAAAGGGCTTGGAATATGATATTCCAGAAGTCAGAGGAACTAGGATTAAAACCAAGAATCATCTACCCAGCAAAACTGAGTATAATACTTCAGGGGAAAAAAATGGTCATTCAATTAAATAGTGGACTTTCAAGCATTCCTGATGAAAAGACTATAGCTGAATAGAAATACGACTTTCAAATACAAGAATTAAGAGAAACATGAAGAGGGTAATGGGAAAGAAAAATCATAAGGGACTTACTAATGTTGAACTCTTTACATTCCTACATTATCTCTTATAAACAAGATAAGAAAAAGCTGTTTTAATGGAGGGGAGAAGAGGGAGGTGAGAGGGAAAAAGTGAAGCTTACCCCCATCATATTTGGCTTAGGGAGGGAATAACATGCATACACAATTTGGTATGAAAATCTATTTTACACTACAGGAAAGTAGAAGAGAAGGGGATAAGTAGGATGTGGTGGGATGATAGAAGGAATGGCAAATGAGAGCAGAGATGTAATTAGAAGTAAGCACTTTTGTGGAGGGATAAAGTCAAAAGAGAGAATAGAGTAAATGGGGGTCAGAATAGGATAGAGGGAAATGTAGTTAGTCTTTCACATGACTATTATGGAAATTTTTAGCAAAATTACACATATATAACCTGTATTTAATTGCTTGCCATCTCAGTGAGGATGGGTAAAGAGGGAGGAAGGGAGAGAAGTTGGAACTCAAAGTATTTGGAACTAATGCTGAGAATTGTTTTTTCATGTAACTGGGGAAAAAAATACAGGTAATGTGCTAGAGAAACCTTTCTCGCCTTACAAAGAAAGAGAGAAGATGGGGATAATGGAAGGGAGGGGTGTGACAGAAGGGAAGGCAGATTGGCTGAAGGGGTAATCAGAAGGTATGGTGCTTTGGGGTGGAAGAGGAGAGAGATGTGGAGAAAATTTGAAACTCAAAATCTTGTGGAAATTAATATTGAAAACTATAAATAAATAAATTTAAAAAAAATAAAATAAGGTGAAAAAAATCAACTTTAAAAGGAAAATAGAAAGTGAAGCTACTAAATCTGGATGCAAACTCCTGGAGTTATGTTACATTTTGTTGAATATTGAATTTGCAATCCTCTAAACAGAAGTGAGGAACCTATGACCTTTGAGTGCTTTAAAGCCAGTTTGAAATTTAGTGAAGGGGCTGAAGTTGAGGACGTAGAAGGCCACTTGTGGCCTCAAAGCTGCAAGTTGTCTCCCACTGAAGTCTAATGCTAACAAATATTTTAAAAGAAAACTGTTATTCAGCCATGTTTCTTCAGTTTTATACCTATGTAGTTCATTTTTTGAACATGTATTAGATTTTAATTTTTAATCCTGATGCATTTAGTCTTTTTCTATTTGGGCAATGTTTTACCCTGCCAAAATCTTTTTTGATTTGTTACAGTTATTCTGTATGGTAGGTATTACTCCCAGCCCTGTGAGATCATTAAACTTGATAAGCATGTTTTGTATGGTTTCATTCAAGTCATTGTTAACTAGCACAAAACGCAAAGTACATCTCTGTAAAACTTTACTGAAATACATCATCATTGAACTAATACCCAACTTTGTGAATCAAATTGATATTTGCCCCCTTAGAAGTGGACTTTATGCATATGCCCTTGTGTGTTGCCATTCAACATGCCCATAACCAAATATCATATTGTCATCTAGATCAAATCCCTCTATTTTTTGTTGATGCTAGAAGACAAGGCAATTGAGGTCAAGGGACTTGCCCAAAGTCACGCAGCTAGTGTCAAGTTCCGCAGGTCAGATTTGATCTCAGGTCCTCCTGAGTCCAGGGCTGGCACTCTATTCACTGTGCCACATAGCTGGCCCCCTGCATTTTACCTAAAACATAGAGTACACTGTATTTTCAGATGTTTCACTTAAATTTAAATAGATTATCAAACTCACTTCTCTCATCTAGAAATCTAGGTTATTTGTCAAAAAGAAATCATGTTAGTCTGGCATGGTGAAACGTTGAAGAATTCATGATGGTTCTTTGTATGTATTTAGAAATTATCAACAATAAAAATGTTATAATATGTCAAGAAAACAAGCATGGTAGTTGTCTAAGACATTTTGAAATGCTACATATACCTTTTTTAGAGAAGTATAAATCACATATAATGTATTTTACATCTGTGAATGTGTATTCACACACATACATAAACATATTTACAAATAAGTTAAAAAAATGTTCTATTTGTGGCTTCTATCATTTGTTGCTGGTTTTTTTTGAGAATTTTCAAGATGTTGTGTGCGTGTTTGTGTGTTTACTTATTTGTCACTACAGCACTAATGATTACTAATGGTGTACTAAATGGCAGAATATATGAGTGTTGGATTCAGAGTGAGAGAGACCTAAATTCACATCTCTTCAAACACTTACTACCTGTGTGATGCTAGGAAATCACATAACCACTCTGATTCTCAGTGTCCTCATCATTAAAATGACATATAATATCACCTATTTGGCAAAGCTATTGTGAGAATCAAATGAAGAAACATATATGTATATCTGTGTGTACATACACACATACATATATACTTACATACCTCATTCATATATACATGTATGGTCATATATCAAATTATATGGGTGCATACGCATATAATTTTACCTAATTAATTTTGTACAACCTAAAAAAATATGTACAAATGCTAATTACTATAATAAGAGTATTAGCATATGTGTGTAGGTAAATTTATATGTCTGTGTGACATGAGACTGAGAATTACATCTCATTCTGCATCTTTAGTCCATTATCTTTCGGTAAAAAATGTTTTTAATCACTGTTTTCTTTTCTAGATTTTCATTTTTATAAATAACAAGTTATCAAGTTTTTCTAATAAAGTCATTCCCTGCATAATTAGAAAACCCCATTCTCTTCCATATTTTGAAACTACAGAAAACACCCAAGCTCCTTCAATTCTTCTTTCCCATCCATTTTTTCCACATTCATTCAGTTCAAGAAATGGCTCAGCTCTTTAAATATTTTAGGATAGTTTTCTTTCAAATTCTTGAAAACATATCAAGGGTGTCTACTTACTCCATTAATACAGTATCTCTCTACCTTAGGCCTTAATTTGAAGTCAGTAGTTTTGTTTACTTTTTTCAATTCAGGTCATATCAACAAGTCAACAAGCATCTTTTAAGATTGTTAAGAACAAATTATGTGTCAGACAATGCGTTAAGCACTGAGAATACAAATACAAAGTGAAGTAGAAAGACACAAAGTCCTTGTCTCAAAAAATTTAAATTGCAATGTGGGAACAGAAGATATAAAAGAGAGATGAAAACTGGAGCTTAGAGAAGAGAAATAATCTAAGTTGAGGCACAGTAGAGAAAGTCTGAAAAGTTAGACAATGGTCACATAAAGGTTGAAGACATGCTTGACCTGACTACTTTCTTTACAAAGGAAGTTCTAGGATGAACCATTCAGAGGAGAGGGGCTCAAGGGAAGAAAGTATTTCACATATTAGTACAGAAGTGGAGTTATCTAATAGTTTGAGAATTTATGGCATGGTAGAGAAATTCTGTAGAGTAAAGAGTGATCTTAGAGGGAGTCACAGAAAACAGAAACCAAATTAGAGTTGCACATCTGTCCTTTAGTGAGTTCACATTGAATAGAGATTCCAAACTCTTTCTAATCTTTTCATCTTTATACTTTTAAACAATTCACACTGTTTTGTAGTTCACATACTTTTTTACCAAACTAACTTCATCTGACCCTTCGTACTCCTGATTTTTATAGCAGTATAATAATTAGAATATGCTAAAACAAAAACTTGGGTGAACATTAGACCATGCCCAGATATGATGCTATAGATGTGCATATGTTTGTACACACACATGCATACATAGATACATACATATGCACATATATGTAGTTGAGATATGTATACACATGCACGCATTCATGTCTATACTCAAATGTGGTCACCTATATAACTGTTTTGTAATATATCATATTATACCTCATTAAATAATACAATGTTATAGTATATGTTTATGTAATGTAATATTGACTGCTAAGTAGTGCAGTAGATAGAGCTCAGGAACTGAAGTTAAAAAGAATATCTTCCTGAGTTCAAATTTGACTTCACACATTTAATAGCTATGTGGCTGCAGACAAGTCATTAAGCTTGCTCATCAATAACATTAACTAGAGCAGAGTTTCTTAAACTTTTCCCATTCCTGATCCCTTTTTTTATTTTTTTTTATTTTTAATATAAATTTATTTATTTAACTTTTTACATTCATTTTCACAAAATTTTGGGTTCCAAATTTTCTCCCTATTTGTCACCTCCCCCCACCCCAATACACTGAGCATTCTAATTTCCCCTATCACCAATCTGCCCTCTCTTCTATCATCCCTCCCTTCTCTTGTCCCCATCTTCTCTTTTGTCCTAGAGGGTCAGATAACTTTCTATTCCCCATTACCTCTATTTGTTATTTCCTAGTAGAAAGAACAGTATTCGACAGTTGTTCCTAAAACTTTGAGTTCCAACTTCTCCCCATCCCTCCCTCCCCAGTCATTCCCTTTGGGAAAGCAGGCAATTCAATATAGGCAAATGATTTCCATAATAGTCGTGTTGTGTAAAACTAACTATATTTCTCTCCATTCTAATCTGCCCCCCATTGTTTCTATTCTCTCTTTTGATCCTGCCCCTCCCCAAGTGTTGACTTCAAATTGTTCCCTCCTCCCATTGCCCTCCCTTCCATCATCTCCCCATACCCTGCTTATCTCCTTCTCCCCCACTTTCCTGTATTGTAAGATAGGTTTTC
>CM053773.1:70672102-70690472 GCA_028658325.1 Potorous gilbertii
CCCTAATCACCTGGATATAACCATTGCTGTCTGTTCTAGCCACACATTTTGTAGTTTAGGTCATTTTGGCAAGATTCCTGGACTAAAGTACTTGCATAAGTAAATTATGTGCTAAGAGGAGGAGGCATTTTATAACAGGGGCCACTCAAAGGACATCTAAAGTAATCCCAGACCTACTCCTGAAAAAAAATCTATTCCTTTGACCTGCAATTAGTACCATCATTATTTCCTGTCAAGAAAAAATTCTTAAAAAGACCCCTTTTTCTTCAGTTCCCACGGACCATTCTCAGAAAAAAAAATGTGTTTAAGTGAATAAAATAAAATGCATCGAATAACAAAGTAAATCAATTATATGGTAATATAGTTGTTATTAAAAAAATTCACAGATAGATGTTGAGAATAATCACAGATCCTGGAAGAGAGTAATACAAGTATATAGAGGGCTTCCAATATAGTGCTGAGAAGTCTAGTTATGATTCTACTATACTTATATGCCAATTTGGATATCTACTAATAGGATTTGATAATACAAAATGCTGGTATAGTTTAATATGAGTAGCAGCATGTCTAAATATAATAGAACTATAATATTCTATTATATACCATCACTCATGGCAAAACTCCTGGTCAGTCCTAGCCACATGTGGAATCTTAGGTTCTCGTACCAGAGTCCAAATATGAGGTATTGAAACACCTATAGGATCTTCCTTGGAGAGTTTCCAAATAGTTGCAGGGTTAGAGATTAATATGTCTAAGATATATTATTCAGAGAGATGGACTACATCAAAATATTGGCATGGCTTTCATAGATATATGGCTTTAATTCATTAAAGGTAATCTCTGTCCCTTTCAATTTACCTTGGACAATTTGAATCAATCAATCCTTATTGGGTATTCCAGTTAAACTGAATATTAAATACTTCAGATTAAAGATCAATGCATCCATGATCAAAAGCAATGTTAAACACATCATGCCTATAAATTGTATCAACTATTGGCTATGCTCATGATCAGAAGTAACATTCCTTTCACTTCAAAAGTATTTAGTTCAAAAACTGATTGGTCTGATTCTGAAGATGAGCAGCTAATGCCTTAGTCTATGGTGGATGAAAGATTAAATGACCAAAGAAACAAAGATTTTAACTTCTGAGCAATTTATTAAGTGATGCATGCTATTTACTTAACAAACTGGCACCAGGGCTCCTTAGATTGTACCCAAATACTAGGGGAGACAGATACACGAAAAGCAATCCAATTAGGTCAATGAATTAAAAGGAAATAAATAACACAATGTAACAAATTGGGAGGGGGAGAGCAAACAGGAGTGATTCCCTGAAATCAGACAAAGGAGTATCCTACTCCTCCCTTGCCAAGTGTCTGTAAACAATCAAAGGAACATGGAAACAATAACTGACTGATCAATATGGGTACAGTTTTCAGATAAGACCTATGGGTTGCTTGAGATCCATATTTGTGAGAAAACTCTTTGTATCAATCTTCAGATCTGACTAGGTTTCTGTCAGCATAACACAACTCCTTAGTTAAGTGGCTCTAAGCAGCAGGGAAAGTTGCTCTGGTTTCTCAGTCATGAAGGATTAGGTTCAAATAATGCAACTAAGGTTTATGTTTTGTTGTTGTTCCCAATTTCCACAATTTTATAAAGTTTTCTCACAAGACATAAATTGAACTGCACCCACATTTGAATGTAAAGGAAATTAATCTAAATCCAAAATTGAGTCACAAGATGGAGACAGTAGTAAATTCCCACTAATACTTAGTGTTCCAATC
Organism: Potorous gilbertii; assembly: GCA_028658325.1. Taxonomy (NCBI): domain Eukaryota; kingdom Metazoa; phylum Chordata; class Mammalia; order Diprotodontia; family Potoroidae; genus Potorous; species Potorous gilbertii. The sequence goes on from CM053773.1 coordinate 70,673,891, forward strand.
CCCTCAGTTCCCTTAAGTCTATATTATAGAGGTGATCCTTTGGTACCAGGTGGTAAGCAAGGTTTTGTCTTATCATCTCCTACTCCATTTCAACATGGCTGTAGCAAGTACATAAAATTCCACTATTGGGTGTTTTTAATATTAAGGGAATTTGAACATCTTCGCTGTGCCTTAATAGGCCCATGTGATGTCCTTTGAGCTTTGGCCCGGGACACAGCATGAGTGATATGGAGGAGTTTGCCAAATGGGTGTATCAGGAATGGTGGAGCAGGAAGACAGAGTGAGATAGACCTGAGACAGAGTGAGGCAGAGTCGAGCAAGAACAACTAGAATGAGTAAGAGTGGGAGGATTTTGCCTAGGAGAACTTGTTTTTGAGGAGGCCTAAAACAGGGTGGGCTTGGGGATGTTGGTGCTCCCTGGATTGGTGATGTGTATAAACTTCTTTGTTATCATGGGGGACATGGCCTTCTGATAGCTGAATAAATATATTCATTTCATCGTTGAGGAAATCATTTATATTTTGGTAATTTACCCTGGGAATACACATGTATATTCATAGAAGCTGATATGGGTAGCTCATTGGTATTATAGTGGTTTTAGTGATCAACCCAAATTTTTTTCCCCAAGTTTCCTAGGCACCCTCCCAAAACTTGAAGTACAAAAGGGACTATTTTCCCATTCATCATTATCCGCAGTGTTGGCATTAATGACATTTGAGCAAATTTCTTTCCTGTGAAAAACCTTGCTTTCCAATTGAGTTTCTGTGCCAGTATTCTAATTCAGGCCTTCCTGACTCCCTATCCAGTACTTTTCGCACTATGTTGTTCCTTCTGAATTTATAATAGATAAGTCTTTTGGACCTTCATGGCCCAGAACAGATAACTTCTCTAAGTAAAAGTAATCTTTTCCTTTCCAAATTTTCTTGGAGCTCTTTTTCTAGATTTCTTCTTCATTTTTAAAAATCATTTTGCCCTTCTTTATACTATTGTATGTTGATAGCTACATTTTATTTTTATATTTTATAAATTTTACAAATAAATATTATATTTTATAAATTTTGTAAATAAATACATTTTATATAAAACATATTTTATATGTTTTATAGGGTAGCTAAGTAGTACCATGGATAGAGTTCCAGACCTCGAGTTAGTAAACTCATCTTCTTGAGTTCTAATCTGGCTTCCGACACTTAATACCTGTGTGACCCTGGACTAGTCACTTCACCCTGTTTGCTCTCATTTTCTTATCTGTAAAATGAACTAGAGAAGGAAATGATAACCCCCTTCAGTATCTGCCAAGAAAACCCCATTAAATCATCAAGAAATGAACATAACTAAAATGAATGAAAAACCACAGCACCTCTATATTTTCAGAGATACGTTTTCATAGTATTGGTGTTGGTTTCTCATGTATATTATCTATCTCAAGATTCCACTTCCCTTATCAAGTCCTTTACACTTTATTTTAAACAGATATTCCTCCTTTCCTTCATTTAGTCAGCTCTCTCTATAGTATTCTATTACATCTACATCCTTTCCTAATGAAAATCTTCTATATTCTGAAACTCTTCTTTATTAAACTAAAGTAATAAGATTATTCCCTGCACCCAAGTCATTAGATCAGGTGCCATAAAAATTGTAAAACCGCCGCCTAAAACATTCTATGAAAAAAGAAATATTCCAAGAATATATCTACCATTAATAATTCTTCATTCTACTGTGAATTAATTCTTGTTACCTTATTCATCCAACATCCTTCATATGCACAGTAATCCTTCATATTTATAATTCCTTACCAGGCCTTTGGTAATATCTTCCAAACTTTATTGATACGAGCTCTAGCTTCTTGAGATTACATATTGGAATAATAAGAAATATTAACCTTCATTTAGATTGTGAGATATAATACCATGGTTTTTATGTGAATACACATTTATTTTTTCTTTAATACATTTTTTTAAATCTAGCACTTTAAATCACTAGTCATTAAAGTGACATCTTCTCTATTCCTTTGTTTCACACAGTAATGGTAATTTAAAAGGGGAGATCTTTCCCATTCATTAATAGGCCCACGTGACCTGTCTGGGTCACATGGAAGTCTGAGTCACATGGATCCTGTGGTGGGAGAAGCTTGTTGAACAGGTGGAACAGGAAGAGCCAGAGATAGAAGATATCTAAGAAGTTAGTCATGAGAGCAGTAAAAGGAAGGAAGGATGCAGACAAGTAAGCAGCTGGCTAGACTGAATGAAAAAAGCTTGTTTGTGATTTTGTTTAAGGGGCCCTGCTTGTAATTGGTTTTTGGGGCACATAGCAGAGGAAGGCTTGGGGATGGCATGGTTCTTGCATTGTTATTATGTATAGATTTTTACTACTATGGCGGATTGGGCTTTCTGGTATCTGAATAAATGTTGTGATTCTATCTTCTATGTGGAAAGTGTGTTTTATTTAGTAATTCAGTATTGCACCGGGATATTCATGGTCATTGTAGACACTATGAATATTGTGTTGGTGCTACAAATGGTGACAGGGATGGGATAACAAAATACCAGACCTCTGTTTGGAGACAGAAAGGCAGAGGAGACAGAGGGAGAAATGGATGTCCCATGATGGGAGGATTTGCTTATTCCTCTCTAGAAAAAGAATGGGTTAAAAGCACTGGGTTTTCTGAAAACTGGGAACCAAGGCTACAGAAAGAAGAATCTGAAAACTTAGAAAGATGTTTGCAGGGAACGCCAATAGAACCAGGGAAAGAAACGGCAGATGTGTGCAGGAGAGGCTGGGTCTTGCTAACAAGTTATGGAATTGTACGTAAAAGCAGAGACAATTTGCTGGAGGAGAAAGCTCGATTGAAAGGCAGTTGGTGATTTGCATGAGATGCTTTTTATACTGCAGCATTCAAACTCACCTTTAGAAGAACAAGCTGGAGGGTCTCAGGTGGTAGGAGAAAAAAGCTATTGTTGGATTGAGCCACAGGAGAAGGCAAAAAGTTAACAGTAGGAAAGTGAATGCCGCTCTTGCCTAGGCTGAATTTGACTGGGGCCCATACATAGTTCAGAACAATGCGTGGGAGGTGAATAAAACAAATGTCCTGTTCTAAGCAGGAAGCCAGAGAATCCCCATTGTGTTTGGGGAGATAATTGAAGAGTTTGTTCTGCAGGAGGTCACAGATATTTTGAGCTCTTTCACCCAAAGGATGGGAGAATCATTGGTAGCTTGTATGGTGAGAATCAGTGAAAAAGATTAAGTTTCCCTGAGAGAGAAGAGTAAATAGCCAGTGGATTCAAAGTCAGAATACATTGACAAGAAGAGAATTGTTTGCTGCTCTGTTGAGAACAGAGGTAAATTTTGGAAGAAAAGATGGCATCCCAAATAACGAACTATATAAAATGTATTGAGGAAAGAGGCTTGATAATGTGCAGAGTGTAGAGGTAGGGACCGCCCCCAAGATTTTTCTGAAACATTGTATACAATTTCTTCACACCTGCAGGGAGAATGGGAGATTGGCCAGGCCCCTCCTCAGATTAAAGAAACACTAATTCTAACCAGAATGATGACCCCAAAATTGCAAAATAAAAAAATAGTAAACAACAGTGAATGAGGCTATGATAGTGGGTTTATGGATTCCAGAAGCATGGCTGACCCTACATCTATCCTGCTTTTGGTTGTTCTCTCCTTATTTCTTTTTGATTTTTTGTCTATTCACCTTGGTTGTCAGATTTGTTTTCTACAAGCTTTTCTACAAGCCTCAACCTGCGGATACCTGATTGCTTAAGCTGGATGTCACCCCTCATCCATGACTGTGATGTGTCACCCTTGGATCTGGTGTTGACCAAACTCTCAATGCCACCTGAGGAACTGACCCTTCAAATGAGACCTCTTGGGGCAGAGACAGCTCTATGTCCAATCATAGCAAGAAGTAGCCATAGAAGAAGAGAACTTCATCCCTTACCTCAAGATTGTGAGTCCCATTTGTTTAAGGAGAGAATTATGGGGTACTTGTACTCAAGCCCCTTGTACTTAAGATATTGTTCTATTTTCTTACTTTGTCTTATACCTGTTATATTATAAAGTTCTATTGACATCAGTTGCCTAAGATACTGTTGTATATGCTTATTTTTCTGTTATTCCTGTTAAAGTTCTGCTGATACCAGTTGCCCCGGAGAATTGCCCTATGGAATAAATACAAAAGATCTTGCGGCCTCATGTAATGGTGATTCAAATGGAGAGATGTTTCTTATTCATTAATGGACCCATGTGACCTACCTGGATCACATGAAAGTCTGAGTAACCTGGAGCTTGTGATGAAAAGAGTTTGGTGAATGGGTGGAACAGGAAGGATGGAATAGGAAGAGGCAGACCTAAAACAGATCTGAGAAGAAGTTAGTTATGAGAGCAGTCAGATCTAGGAAGGATGCAGGTAAGTAGGCAGCTGACTAGTGTGAGTTAAAGAGTTTGTATGTGGTTTTGTTTAAGGAGTTCTACTTGTGATTTGTTTAAGGGAGCTGGTTTGTGGGAAGCCTAGCAGGGGGAGGCTTGGAAGGCTTGTTGTTCTGTGCTTTGTTATTCTGTATATTCACTTTTGTTACTATGATGAATTTGGCTTTTTGGTGTCTGAATAAATGTTTTGGTTCTATCTTCCATGTGGAGAGTCTGTTGCATTCCGCGATTCAGAATTGTACCAGGTTATTCACTGCCACTGTGGGTGCTGTGAGTATCATGCTGATGCTACACAAATCTACATAGAACATACATGGAACTTACATGCTACTGGATTCAGAAAGTCATGTTTTGCCATCCTGGTATTTAGGGGATCAACTTTCAACTCATTTTTTTTCTGAAATATGATCAGCATAATTTCAATATATCTCCATTACCTCTAATTTTACTCCACTCATTTTTATTGACTAAAATCACTATGAAGACAATGTACTTCTACATTGTAATTCTAAGATTTGCTTAAGAATCAATATCATAACCACATTCAACAAAGGTTTATTGAGTACTTCCTATGTGCCAGGTATGAGTGCCAAAAAAATAAACAAAAATAATCCCTTCCCTCAAAGAGTTTACATAATAAGGGGGGAGACAACATTTGAATAAATACAAACATATGCAACTAACCTAGGTGTGTGTGTTTGTCCTTTGTTGCTGAAGAAGACCATACCATCAGAGAAATAATGACATGACTTGCATTTAACTTTGTTTTGAGTGAGGGAGGGCTGTGCAGGTCACCAGCCTCACCTCTCCTGCCGAGCCATCTGAATCCAGTGACCAAATATTCATCAGGATGACTAGAGATGACCCAGGATGAGGCAATTGGGGTTAAGTGACTTGCCCAAGGTTACACAACTAGGGAATGTTAAGTGTCTGAGGTGAGATTTGAACTTAGGACCTCCTGACTCCTGCACTGGTGCTTTATCCACTGTACCACCTAGATGCCCCAGCTAAGCTAGGTATAACAATTCCAGACCTATACCTTCAATAACCTGTAGGAAAAATGTTTAAGCAAAATTGATAATAAAACCATATATCAGAGCAAATACTATATTTTTACATCTACAGATTCACCCCTCTTTGAGTATTACTTGGAGTTGTGTATTTTGTCCTTGGTTTCACCAATTTTTCTCTTCATCAGTTCATAAGCGATTTTTTTTCCCATTTTTACTGATTACTTCATTTGTGTGTGTGTTTTTTTTTAACTTCTTTTCTGGTCATACTTTTTCTGAAGTATTATGTTTAGTTCTGAGAATTGCAATTTACTAAGTTCAGAAGAGCATTCTGAATGGTGAAGGTCTCTAAGTCCATGTGGTATGAGGCTGAGTTGAAGAACCGAGGAGAAGGAACCCAGGGAAGACTAGGAAGGTGCATGATAGCTATTTAAGTATTTAAAGAGCTGTCATGTGGAAAAGAAATGTGATATATGTGAGAGCATAGCAGAATCAGTGGTGATGGGTGGAAGTAGCAAAGAATAATTGTGGCTTAATTTTGAGGAGAAAACAAAGAAAAACAAAATTTCTCACAACTAGAGTTATTCATAAGTGAAATGTAATACCTAGAAAGCAATTAGTTACAGTAAAGTCCAGAAAGCCATTCCTTATATATGGTATAGTTTGCAAGTATGAGTTGAACTAGATGGGTACTAAACCCTTCCAGTTCTACAGTTCATTGTCTAAGGTGATAATACAATCATATTATGCAATCCGAAATATTGTGTTCTGTTCAGAGTCCCACATTTTAGAGAACATTGTAAGGGGCAGTGCAGTCAGTACAGGGCAACACGGCGGTGAAGGCTTTTGTCATCAGAACATAAGAATCGAGGAATCATTATGGTGGAGATAAAGAAGACGATATTGAAGGTAACGGAGGACAATAATTGGATACAAGCATTTTACGGACTGACCTACGGTTAAAAGATTAATCTTGTCTTGTTTCCCATTATGAAAACTAGTTTAAAATGTATTTTAAAGACTGTAATACGTTAAAAATTTTTAAATACATTTAAATGTATTTATTTAAAATTTTTAAAGTACTAAAGTCCTGAAATCAGGCTAAATTTTCCATTTAAAAGGTAAATCCAAATTAAACTCTATGGCCCTTAAGATCCTTTAAGTTTTTATCGATGCCATTTTTATTTAGTACATTATTTATCGTCTTAATATTACATCACTGATTCATGAGTGCTAACAGCATTGTGACTTTGCAGGCACTCTCACAGATTCAATGCTGTATCACTTCGTCTCCAACTGAATGTGCTGGCAAAACTGTGGAGTAGTTTGAAAGTGATCATTGATCAGCTCTAATTTGATGGGCTATAACTGCCCGTGTAGCATTGCTGAGAGACTCGGGGCTTCAAATGTATGGAGAAGAGCAGCTCTCCAGGGTAAGGATAGAAGCAGTCAGGAACAGTGTAAAAAGGCAGAGCATCAAAATAATATTTATGTTTACTTAGATTTTTCATAACTAGTTTACAGACCAAGTTAAGGTAGGTGTATATATGTATGTATGTATTTATGTGTGTGTCCATATTCTGCTCATAGTAATTTGTCAGTTTCAATTAATTAATAAATGATTGGTCTTATGTGAACTGTAAGGATTTTTGTAACTATCATGTTCCTACTTTCTGACTTTTAGGTTATTTGTCACATTATTAAAAGTCCTGATATGGCTCTAATAATAATTGATGAAATAATAGGCTATTCTTATATATTCTTCTGAGAAAACAGACCAGGGAAGGAAAGAACAAATTTTATTTATATCCATAGTGTATTATTCATAGTATATTCATAGCAATGTAAACTAAATTATTAGAAATGATTGGAATGACATATCAGTGTTGCCAACATAGTCAAATATTTCTGCCAAAATATAGCTATTAAAGATTAGTCCAAATGGTACCTTCAGATTCACTTGATGATAGCGTTTAGAGTAAACAATAACTGCAATTATCTAGGGCAGACTGTGGGAACTCATTAGCATCAACAATCTGGTATTCACTGTGATAACGGCTTTCACATGATGGAGTAAAAGGTAAAATATACAGGCCACATGGTATAGAAAGACAGCCTTTCATACATGAATAAGTTCTGAACTCTGAATCAGGAGAGAACTGAGTTTGGATTCCATCTCAGGCAATTACTATTTATGTGAGCAAGAGAGAAAAATCACTTAACTTCTTTACCTCCATTTCTTCATTTATAGAATAGGGATAATACGAGTAACTGCAATACCAGAGTCGTAGGGTTGTTATGAGAATCCAATGAGATAACGTATTTAAAGCTCATTGCAAACCTCAAAACACCATGTAAATGTTGGCATAATTAATCTTAATAGATACATGAGCCCTGTTGCATATTTTCTCAGGTGTGGAAGATGTTTGTGCAATATGGGTAAGTTTGAGAATCTCCAACACACTGCAAGAAGTAGGCTATATGGATTTTTTATGTAAAGCTAAAATGTAAGTAAATTTGGATCATTTCTCAATTCAATGATTCAAATATTATTGGTATATATATACATAAACATACATGTACATACATACAGATAGACAGATAGATAGAGATTAGGATACCCTCAGTTACTCCTAGGTTGAGTGACCGCAGGTATGTCACTCTCCCTCAGCCTCAATTTCCTTAGAGAATTTTAAGGTTTAAATATCACTTTCATTGTAGGATCTAATGACTTGTCAAAACTCAAAATATTGTATACATCGATTGTATTATATTAATAATAGCTTTTTAACACTTTCAGCCCAACTGAATGGATTCTAAAGTTTATTAAAATACTGTATGTTTGTGATAATCTGACAGTCTTGGAACAAGTATTTTTTAAATGTATGATACAATAAAAATACCATAGTTTAACAGAGTAGGGTAAGATAAAATCATTCAATAGCAAAACTTTGAAACCTTCATTTTGTCCAAAATAGCTCTTGAACACAATAATTATGTCCTTTTCTGAAGACAGGCAGACATGCAGCCTTATCTAATTTGGATCAGTTAATCACTCTGTTCCTTTTTTGGGGGGAGGGGAGGGGATACTATAATATATTCTAATGTATGCACTGCACTCAATTCTTTTCTGCACTTTGATGAATGTGCTTTCCATGTTTTCTTAATACACATTTTGTCGCTTATCTGTTACTTGGATTTATTCACAGACAAGCTGATATACACAGGGTTTCAAATGTTCCCTTTTTGAAGGATTCCCTAAGACCTGGTTTTGTAACTACATTTTGGTAAGTACCATGACCCTATTGGCCACATCTAGATAATTACGAAGGAGAAGAACTTAATTATAATTCAGTATAGTAGCAATACAGTTATGTTTTTTACCCTTATACTATAAGGTTTTAAGTGGAAGGTTAACAGTGCACAAATAACCAAAATTTGCTGGGAATAATAAATTTATTTATTATTTTTTACACCTACTTCAATGACATAAAAAAGCCTTAGTAACTTTGGGGGATACAACAATTTAAATTATTACTCTTAGTTTTAGTATTGGCACCTAATATTTATTTAGCATTAATATGGTTGTACATAAAGTGCGAATTTTTCATTAAAAAATAAGAAGGAACCCAACAAGTGATAAAGGCTGAAAATACACGCTTCCCTTTGGTTGCTTTAGAATAAAAACCCTTTTCAGTTTGCCCTAAAATTGTATTGAAAAGAAGCTATCTTTTGTTTATCAGTTGAATATTGTGACAAATTTGAACATTCTTGAAATATTTTTTAAAGTTGATTCTTGAAGGAAACAAAAAATGTTTGACTTATTTTTTTCTACTTAACTTGCATGAATCTGGAAAGCTTCCTTGGTTTTGCTCACAAACCTTCATTTAAAAAAAATTCAGTAACCTTCGGTAGCCATTCAATATAAACTGACAAAGTTTTGATTGAGGAAAGATTGATTCTCTGAAGTCAAAGTGGTCAGACATGCACTGAATTTGCTGTGGTTCATTGCTATATTCCAGAAAGGATTTCCAGCCATTCTCACCTAATGAGCTTATTAGTGAAAGGCTGAAAGGATCACAGATTGTCTATCAAGGAAGATTGTCAGTCACACACTGTTAGCAACTCTGCTGTGATTTATATACCATGAGTAAAGAACAGAATGGTGCTAAAATGCCACATATTATGTCCCACAGCTTGTGCAGTAACACAAATAAAATATGTGGGAGCAGGGAACTTTGTTTTTAAAGGGGGAAAATGAGTTCTAGAGAAGGAAATCAAAGGACATTAGGCAGAGAAGTAATTGCGCCCTCCCATTTCCTCCAGTGATAATCATGATGCATGGGGGAAATCAAGGCACCTGTAGCAGTAAGAGCCAACATCCAAATGAGGCTATTAAACTCCATTGAAATGAAAGTCTGAAAATCTGCTCAACTGCTGTTAGCAACAGGTAGTTCTGACTTCTCTTCCTGAGGGATGGCTGGACACAGTTGATTCTTACCTGTGGTACACAGATATTTAGATTTCCTCTATTTTTGGGGGGGGGGATCTTTTCTACTAGATTTGAAAGTTATAAGGTATATGTGTATGTGTGTGAGTGCATGTGTGTGTGTGTGTGCTTGCACCTTGATGCTCTATCTCATTTAATCAAAGAACATTTATTAAGTGCTTATTGTGTGCTAGGCTCTATACTTAGTGCTGGGAATACAAAGCAAAGCAAAAATAATCTCTGTTCTTGGGATGTTCACAATCTAATGAATTGCTGCATGATTAATCAATTCTTAAATTAGCAATTGCAGGTCATACTAATTCTCAGAAGTCACCTTCTTAAAACAATCAAAAGCAGAAACATTAATATTTATTTATTTAGCAATCTTGTTTTGATGTCTGATACTAGGAACATAGAGTTAGAAACAAATAGGAACCAAAGAAGTCAAATGGCTAACGCTTCACCTCCAACATTTTATAAGCTAAGAAAACAATTAAATAATGACTTGATCAAGGGTATACAGGTAATAAGTAGCAAAAGTGTAATTGGAAACTGATTCCAAGTCTTAGTTTACACTAAAATATACTATCTCTTGATATTTGTACTTTCCTGAACTTTCTTTTTCCTGAAAGATTGGCTTCATAGTGGTTCTAAACCAAAAGTCTGTGACCATTAGTGAAAGTAGTATTATAAGAACTGATAAAAATGATCTAATTTGCTATTTTATGTGATTTGAAACGATTTCTTAATTAAAAATTTTAAATATTGTATTTTAATATATATTTAATACATATTTGTATTTATCAGCAGCAGCATTTATAGTAATTTTTAGGATCAATAAGCTTTAAAATTCATTCTGAAATTTAAAAAAATACTGATGTCAGGAATTTTTGAGACTTTTTGTAGATCAGAAAATAGGATGAGAGGACAAAGACACTGTGACGTTCAGAGGGAAAAACTAGTAAATAATGAAGAATGAACATCAAGTCATATATAGCCATTGACCAGGGGCCTAGAGATTGATATTTTGCACCAATATGGGGAAAGAGTAGGTTAATCAATAAATTAAAAGGTACCTGACCCACCACGAGGAAATAAAATTAATCTCAGGAATAACATGCTAATTAAAAGAAGAAAATGATAAAAATCAATATAAAAGAAGTAAATAAAAAAATAGCACAAGTATGACAACAAAAAAATTAATAAGAATGAATTTTAAAATTCAATAAAATGAAGGTCCAAGAGATAAGCAATCAAATGGTGACAATTGGTTGTGCAAATGAATTTTTAAAAAGTACATATGATAAATGAAACACTCAACCAATATTAACTAGCCATCAAAGATGTCAAAGACCAAGAATTGAAATTCTGCTATTAGACAAATTAAAATAATCAGTTTCTCATATAATTTTCACTATTAAAATGTGCAATGTTAAAAGAGAAACAGGAGAACTACATTATTATTAAAGAATAGATGAGGCAAATATTAATACCAAAAATATATGTGCTAATGTTGCAGTTTTTAAGTCAATTAACTTAATTCAAAAAGAAATGAATAGCTACAATATTTTTTTAAAAAAACCATTAATACTGATCTTGAAAATCTAAAATAATTATAAACAAAATGCAATTTACAAAGAAGTAAATAGAGAATTTAGTTCTAAATGTCATCCTGTCAATGGGAAATTTCAATATTTTTGATGCAATAATAGAGAGTCAAAAAGAGACCATACACTAAGGCACAGACAAACTATGTGTAAAAGAAAAGAGAGAAAAACTAAACTGTAAAAAAAATAAAATAGTGATAAATAGACAGGACACAAGCAAAAAACACAAAACAAAATGGAGGTTCAAAAGTAGTTTGCTTAGTAATTAATGTCAGAAAAATAAATAATGAAAAAAACGAAATTACGGGAAAGAAAAGAACAATGATGAGAAAGAAGACCTAAGCCAAATTTTTCTATAATGAAATATAGTTCTCAAAGAAAATATGTTAGTGAAAGAAAAGTAGAAATATAGTAGCTATGAAACAAAATGGAGAGAATTAATCAACTTACCATGTAAAATTTTAAAAAATGAGGATATCCACTAATAAATGTAAAAGAAGCACGGAAGATGAAATCTTGAAAATAAGAGGACTTAGATAAAATATTTCAAAAGACTGAAATCAATAAATCATTAGGTAATTTGATTTTTAAATACATGATAAGATAAAAATACCAATTATAAAAATTATTGCATGGAAGTCATAGTAGAGAGGAAAGAAAAACATCAGAACCTCTTGTTTAGAATTATATGATAGCAAAATGGTAAAGAAACTGAAATTGGATAAAGTGTAAACTGCAGGTCATTGTCTTCAGGAAATATCAAACATTTTTAAATAACCCAAAGTTTCTCATGAAAACACATACATAGAGTTTTTAAATGACCTTTATTCCCCAATGGAAAGCTTTGGATTTAATTAAAGAGTTTTTAAATTTCCTGTAAAACATCACACTTGCTTTGTCTAGTTCTAGGAACAGCTCTTTATCTGTATGGCCTATCAGATCACACACACACACACACACACACACACACACACACACACACATTTGTATGAATATAAGTATATGCACATGTATATACGCACATGCATATACCTGCATGCACACTATATATACACATGCACACATACTTACATATACAAATATATATATTATATATATATATACACAAATGTTTTCATTAATAATTGCATATTTTTATAGTTCAGGATTGAACTGTTTCAACTTTATCTCATAGGTCTTGCTTTTTAATTATTGTTTCTATCTGCATTTTACTCATTCTGTATTCTAAAATGTTGATGGTCAGACTGTACAAGAAAAGGTTTTTTTTTTCTTTTTTCTTTTTAATTAGAATATATTTTCTCTCTTTTCAATCTCCCTCTTTGACCTGGGGGGGAAAGAAAAAATAAAATATTTATAAAGAATGCACAATCAAAAAAAATTCCTACACTGACCATATTCAAAAATGTATCTCATTTTGCATCTTCAGCACAACACATCTCCATCAAGAGCTGAATAGTATTTTTGATGGAACAATAAACAATTATAAAATAACTTCAGAAAAACTTAGAAAGATTTACATGAGCTGATGCTGAGTGAAATGAGCCTAACACCCCCCCCAAAAAAATTATTAACTAAAGATATTTTAAATGTAGAGCACTTTGAAAGACTTCAAAATGCTAACTAATACAATTGCCAACCAGGATTTTGGAAGACAGACATATAATTAAGTGATAACTCCCACACTGATGTCTTTTTTGGTCTATTAAAATATAATCTAATTCATTTTAGTGCTATTTAATACCCACATTCAACAGTTTAGCATATATTTCTTGAAAAATAAGTGTTCATGATGCTAAAGAAATGAGGCTACTTTGTAATCTATAAATTATGTGCCTTTCATTCCTTTTCCTGAACAATGATTTCCCATACCTCTCCGTCTTTATCTTTTCCCAGTTTGACTGAAATAATCAACTCTGAGATAATTAGTTTATTATCATTTAAATAATCGTTATGATAATATTATATTTAGATATTTAAACATAAATTTATAGCACTATATCCGAGGAATTATGTATTATAACTTGTTTGAATTTACATACTAAAGCATAATAAAAACAAAATTCACACAAAACATGAATATTGCTGCATATCGTTTTTTTTAAGTACAATGATCATTTACGCTAAACACTGCAAAGATATTTTTGTGATTTTATTAAATCTACAATCAAACACTAGCATCCCTTGCATTAGGGAAACAGAGATTGCCTCAATATACACTATGGCAAAACTAGGGTCCCATATCTTTGGACTATTATTTGATATAGCTATTGAAATGGAAACAGTAAAAATGAGAATTAAAAAATGAGAAAAATAACATTGTCAAAGGAGAAATTGAATTCCCCTTTTCTACTAATAAAATCAGCATTTACTTAAGAAAACTCAAGAGAATCATTAAATGAGAATTGAGAAAATTAACAACTTGTGTTGGGCACCAAGGTACAAAATAAATCCATAAAAATGTTCAGTAGTTATAAGTTAGAAAAACAAAAAGAAGAAATGACAGAAGAAAAATATTCAAATTATTTTAAAATATAATTTTAAGTACTCAGGATTTATACAAATAGCATTACTGAACACTTGAAAGAAATAACAAGATGCGAGCAATTGGAGGCTTATTCATTGCCAATCACCTCACCATACCAATATAAAGCTGTATTATCAAAATTAAATATTTAGTACTATGTCAACATAATTCCTAAAGGAGTATTCTATTAAACTGAGCAAAAATTTAACAGAACCCCTTTGGAGTATTGTCTAGAATATTAATAGAAATAACTAAAAAGACATTAAAAAGATTGGGAACTAACAATTCAACACTTTCAATTACAAATAATAATAAACAAAATCATCTAGTATAAATTTTCTTTAAAGAAATAATTTCAGTGCATGAGATTAGATAAAATCACAGAATTTTAGATCTGGAAGGAACTTTAAATGTTATATATAATGCTATATATAAATATTATATATAACGCTATATATATTTATTTTTTATATAATGTTACATATAATATTCTCATGTTATAAAACAAATATTAAAAATACTTGAGTTCAGTGGCAGTATTTGATAAAACTGAGAACTTAACCTATTTGAGTAAGAGTTTCTATTTAATAACTTATTTGGAATGTGAAAAATTTTGGAAAATAAATTTTATATGTATACATATACTCATATACATATCTAACTACATACATACACATCTACACATATATGTGTATATACATGCATACACATGTGTATGTACATGCATACACTTGTGTTTAGATGTTTATATATGTATATGTATGTGTCTGCATATCTATGTTATTTATATAATATGGCACAAGTAATTGTAATAGAAATGAGAAAGGCATTAAAAAATACAGCACAGTGGCTTGATTTATCTTTGAAATCTATGGCTAATGGGCCATTGTTTCCTCATTTTCATTATTTTTCATTTATATCACCATACATGATGACTATATTCCTCTTTCCTTCCTAACTTGTAATTATCTCTCATTACAACAAAGAAAAATTTCGACAAAACCAACCAATACATCAACCATGTATAAATATTTATGAATGTTTCTTATACACAGTCATCCACATTTATAAAGGAAAAAAAAAAAGAAAGATACTTATTCTGAACCATTCTCTAGAGTCAGGTTTGGTAAAAAAAAAAAAAATTACATATTCAATTTAAATTTATTGTTCTTTTTCTGTTCATTGTTATAGTCCTTGTACCAACTACTTTTTTGGTTCTCTGTACTTAACACCAAATAGTCTCATATATATTTTCTCACGCTTTTCCTGAAGTGCTAATAGTAATTTTTCTTAAACATATTAATGTTTCATAATATTCATATACCACAATTTATTCAGTCATTTCTCAGTCAATGTAATTGTACTTTGTTTCTAGTTCTTTGTTCATAAACTCAACTATAAATATGTTGGTGTATATGATATATCATTGATACCTTTAGGAAATAACTCAATGATAACATCTGTGGTTCAAATCATTGATGTGAGCAATGCCTCCCTCACCTCCCATTTTTAAGTATAATTCAGATTGGTTTCCAGAAGGGTTGTACCAATTCAAAACTTTACCAACAGTGTATGTCTGCCTGTTTTTCCATGGTTTCTCCAAAATTGTCTTTTTCTTGTCTCCTTTGCCTTTTTACTAAGAGTGATATCAAACTTAGGAACTGTTCTGATTTTTCTCATTTATTCATTGTCAGTCATATATTCATTTATTAAGTATTTATTATGTGTCAGGCACTGTTCTTATCTCTTTACAATACGATTTTACTTGAGCCTCACACAAACTTTGGAGAAAACTGAAGCAAGCAAAAGTAACTTGCCCACAGATAATGAATGTCTGCATAGCTTAAATGTGAACTCAGGTCTTTCTGACTCCAGGCACATTGCTTCATATACTGCAGTTCCTGGCTGCTAAAAATATAGCCCTCACTTCAAGGGATTTATGGGAGATAAAAGGTACAAGTATGTGCATAAAAGATACATGCAATGAAAGCGGAAGATAATTTCAGATACAGATAAATGATATTTAAAAGAAGCAAGGGAACCAAAAGAATGGTCTAAGGAGGAAGAACATTCCATCATGGGAGACAGTCAGAAAGCAAACAAATAAACAAAATGACTTGGTACATCAATGTAATGTTAAGAGATCTTCCTGCCCCTTAATAGGCCCATATGATCTTCTTTGAACTTTGACCTGGTCCACAGCTTGAATGACATGGAGCCGATGCGGGGAGAAACCTTGCTAAATTGTGGAGCAGGAAGGCTGCAGAAGGGAGAGTGAGATGGATCTGAGAAAGAGGAAGCAGGAAGATCAGAGCAGCTAGCTTGAGTGAGAGAGGGGCATTTTGCCTAAGGGAGCTTGTTTGTGGGAAGGCCTGAAAATAAGCTGTAAATTTTCCCTGGAAATACACGTGCATATTTCCAGTGATTGCTGCGGGTATCTCATTGGTGTTACAGTCAGAAGAACTGCAAAAATCATATTGTCATTGAATTTTACAATACAAGGAGGGGAGTACAG
>CM053773.1:70690972-70713557 GCA_028658325.1 Potorous gilbertii
AACTGTTGAGTATTGTTCTTGCTACTAGGAAATAAGAAATACAGGTAATGGGGAATAGAAAGTTATCTGGCCCTACAGGACAAAAGAGAAGATGGGGTAAGGGAAGGGAGGGATGATAGAAGAGAGGGCAGATTGGTGATATGGGTAATTAGAATGTCCAGTGTATTGGGGAGGGGGAGGGGACAAATGGGGAGAAAATCTTTGAACCCAAAATCTTGTGAAAATGTATGTAAAAAGTTAAATAAATTTATTTAAAAAAAATATCTGGTTGTAGACCCATCTCTATAGTTAGTTTAATATGTCACTAACACCTCATAATTGTATTCTGGATATTCTGTGGTAGTATCACATGCGATAGTATGGAAGAACCCTGTCTTGGAGGAACCTTCTTTTCATACATAGTATGATTCATTTTAGGTAGTTTTCTTTTACATGAAGCATTTAGGTTAACTGTCTCAAAATTTCTCGTGTCTTTGCTTCTTGCTTTCTTTCTTTCTTGGAAGTACACAGTTGACTTTTATGAATACTATATTGATAACTTCATTATCAGTAGACTTCTCCAATAGAATATACAAATTGAAAAAGGTATATAATTAAGAGGTGATTCCTTAAAAATAGTATGATTTATTTATCTGAAATTGTCCTGAAATGTACCTGGATTAGGTTTATTCTTTATTATTTGATCAATGCCCTTTTATTCATTGCCTTACTAACCGTATCAACATCAGAAAGTAAAATGAAATTTGAATCCTGGTTAGAAATAGAAGTCATTCCAGTCCCATTATAAAAAGCCTTGCTACATAGCATAGGTGACATGATACCTAGAAGTGGAAGGGAGAAAGCCAATGAATTCATCCAAAAGAATATCCTGCTGACAAATCACTGGCTTCCACTGTGGAGACAGCTGCTCTCCTGCCCTTCTGGCTGAAATGTGCTGGAAATAGGTCCACCACAGATGAAGAGGAGGGGAAAAATAGTAAGCAGGAAGGTGGGGGGAAGGATGAGGAATCAAAGAAACAATAGCTAGTAGCCAAGTGGAAAATAGTTTATAAAAAAGCAATCAACTAATTTGTGCCTGATTTTTATTAGGGACATACCAGTGACCCATTTTTCTCTTTATTATGTTTTTTTCTTTTCTCCTCTCCACAGAATGACTTTTTGAATCATAGATTTTTTGAAATATTTTCTATTCTTTCAATCCTAGACACTAAACTGGAAAAAATCTTAGAAGCAATTGTGTACAACACCCTTATTTTTGAGATGAGGAAACTGAAGCAGAAAGGTAAAGGGATATGTCTAGAATGACACAGTAAATGAGCATCAGAAACAAGATTAGAATTCAGATCTTCCTGATTCCAAGCTCAGTGTTCCATGTAGTAGCTGTTACTTTCTTTTAACTATGAAATATTTTGCAAAGATTTAAGTTCTTCTTTCTTATTTCAAACTTCTCATATGACAGTCAGACATGATAGTTCTACACAACATAATAGGTTTGAGGTCAAGGAAAGACTACAGAGAACTGATAAAGATGAGTGGTGGCTTTGACACTTTGTCACTGTTTTCAAAAATGCTTTTGTGTTGGATAATCCCTCATGTCTGTTAATGACTAGGTGGAAAGTCAATTGACAGTGAAAACAACTATTTGTCAGAATATAAGGTCTGAAAATCCTTATATAATTATGGCAAAATTTTATTGATACCTTTCTTGAACAGTAAAGTAATTTTGGGAGATGCCAAACTCTTCCTTTCAACATAACAAATTCAACTTCTGTCATAACAAAGAAGCATTTGACCTTCAGATCTTTTGGCAATAACATTTTGAAGATTGTATGGTTTCTACTTTCAACTGTGCTCCCACATCCGTGGTATTTAGAAAGCAGGTAGTTATCCCCAGTAATCCTTGTGATAGCTTCATCCATTTGAGGAAATTATCCTCTACAGCACATTTGATAGCTATACTCATTCCAGGAAGGATAGGGAAAATATGAGAATTTCTGTCAGTCAATAGACATTTATCAAGCATCTATCATGTGCCAGGAACTGTGTTATGTTTTGAGGAAAAAAGCAAAGGTAAAAGATAACTGCTGTATTCCAGGAGTTTACCATCTAATGAGGAAAACAACATGTAAATAAATATGTACACCAAGTTATATTCAGGATGAATCAAGGATAATCAAAAGGGGAAAGATATTAGAATTAAGAGGGCTTGAGAAAGACTTTCTATTAGAAGGTGGGATTTTAGCTTTGACTTGAAATAAACCAAGAGACATGGACATGGAGGGAGAACATTTCAGTTAAAAATGTCCTGATTGTAGGATTTGGGGAAGATGGTTGAGTTGGTCAGAGGATTTCAAACCCTCAAGATTTCCCCTTACAAAAGAGATAAAATAGTGTCTCAGAGAAAACAAAACATGGTGGTGGTATTAAAAATAAGTAAGAATTGGGGCATAACAGGGGTCCTTCTGGGATAATCCAAGTATATCAGAAGAAAAATATAAGGAAGGAAAGATGGACAGCTCTCAACACAACATGTAGTATTTATCATACAGGGATTTTTGAAATGAACATTTATTGCTATATATTTCACATCCTCTCATATTTCGCTGCATACATGATAGGCTTCTTCTTTCTTTTCTTACTTCGTATTTGTTTCAGTATTTAAGTTTATGATGTGTTTTTTTTTCTTTTCTCTATTCTGCATTTGAGTTCTGGTGTTTGAGTCTAAAACAAAATAAATGAACAAAAAAATGTCCTGATTTAGGAGATGGAGTGTCTTGTCTGAGGAAGAGCAAAGAGGACAATGTAACTGTGTTACAGAATAGTTGAGGGGGAGGGGATGGAAAGAGTGAAAAGTATAAGATCGGAAAGTCAGGGGTGGAGTGGGGGTGCATTTCAAACAGGAAGGATATAGTCATTTGTAAAGAGTAATAACAAAATTTGTAATGGATTTTTTTTTTTTTACAATTCATGGCTATTTTAGCAACATAAATTATTTTGAAAATACACATTCTGCAAATATCTTGCTCATTCGAATTAATTGTATTATTTTTCAAATTTCTCTCCTCAAATTGATGTATTTTCGTTAGAACTGATAAACTTTTGTAACTATCTATGCCTAAACCAATGAAAGCCTCTCATTGGAGGAGAATGCCCTCTGGCTCTTGGTGAAATCTTCCTCATTAGCTTTGTTTTTAAATGATTGCTCATCAGTGTGCATTAATGTCAGGCTACTTTTATTAATGATTTGAAGTAGCTTAAGTAAAATGAATTGCCCATGGTACTATTGAGCACAGCATTCACTGAAGCTACCCGCAAATGAAACTTGCCTACCCTGTTCACTTCATCCTCATGCCACCTGAAGGTTAGTAATAGAGTTAACATTGGAGATCTAGGCCTTATTAGCACCATAAACGTCAGTTACTAAATATGAAGTGCGGTCAAACTTTCTGTTCTGTAACTCTTATTGGACTAACCTTCATGAGGTGAATATGAAATATGTGATTTTAACCCAATCAGAGAAATACAAAGGCTTCCATTGGTAAAAAGAAGGCAAGACAGAAATTACTTCATAAAAAAAAGTCACATAAAATTAACTGCCCACCTGATCTATAAGTGGGACTAATTCAGTCAGAGAACTAAATTTGTTCTTTACCCGGGGAATCAGTTACATGTTTATTCATTCCAAGTCTATTTCTATTCTACATCTACTTAGACAAAATCTTAGTGGTATATAATCAATTCAAAGTAGCCTGATCGAGGAAGGAATTCATCCAGATATTTGATTAAATGTGCCAAGCAACCACTCTGACTGACTTTGAAGAAAAAATTTACCTTCAGTTTTTAGAGTGAATTGACCAGAATATTTTTCATTATACATTTTGATAGATGACCTGATTGTCCAGTTATAACAATCCATGTCTTGCAGTTCTATTTGGATTTTTATGTGACCCATAGTGACTATATCTTAGACTTCACACTTTCTTGTTAAGTGTACCTGGACAATGCATTTGAAATGATGAAGCAATGATTTTATGTGCAAGCAAAAGAAAGCAGGGTGTTATTGTAGCTGTTCCTATCCTAGATTTCCAATGTATTTTTCAATTGACAAACTATCAGTTAAAAATGTTTTATTTACATGTTAATGTGAAGCAATTTTGTACCCCTTGACCTAATTCAATCAACCAACATATCTTTTTGAAGTGTCTACTACGTACAAGGATACAATGCAAAAATATATTGAGATATCAACTTACATATCAAACTTATTCATGCTCCTGTAAGTGCCTCTGATCAGTGTTTCTTTGACTCCCTAGCTATTCAGAGCCTCTAAATAATTTGGGATGAAAAAACTAAAGAGGACTATCATATGAAACTAACAAATA
The DNA here is from genome assembly GCA_028658325.1 of Potorous gilbertii. Classification (NCBI taxonomy): domain Eukaryota; kingdom Metazoa; phylum Chordata; class Mammalia; order Diprotodontia; family Potoroidae; genus Potorous; species Potorous gilbertii. The sequence goes on from CM053773.1 coordinate 70,695,355, forward strand.
TTTGCTCTCAAGAAAATTTTGAATCCCTCTACTACACAATCCACTATGTAATATCATGAAACTTACAGCAAATTCAAGCACACTCAATGCAGCAAACATTCATTAAGCAGAAGTCATGTTCAGGATATGATAAGAGGTGCTGTCCTCAAAAAGATTACAACCTAATGTAGAATGTTTAATGCATACAGAGATAGGTATAAAAGATGTAATGTGATAAATACAAGGAGAGAGCTAAAGTACCATGAGAAATCTTCAGAAAGATAATGTTTTGGTAAAAAGTTAAAAGATTACAGCAAAAATATAATTTTAAATTAGTATTGTCTTAGAGAACCAAGAGATTGAAAAATAAGGTTTTTTTAAAAATGCATAATAATATGTTTTAACCCTAAAGTGACATTAGAAACTTTATGAAACATGACAATTTACAGATGAGGAAATCAAGGTTCAAAGAAATTTTGATCTTTCTGCAAATGAAAATTCTAAATCTTTTGATAGAGTAGATTTCCTTGAAATGGTTTTAGATGATTTTAGCACTTTCAAATAATATTCAGTACCTAATATGCACATAAATGTGTACATATCTCAAAATTTCTTTTACAAATATTTGAAACAGGGAGTTTCATCAGCAGGCAATAGCACTAATCCAGGCATGAGGTGATAAGGGCCTGCAACATGGTGGTATAAGAGATATTACAACTCTAAATTCACATGACTTGGCAACAGATTGGAGATGGTGGGACAAGATATGAAGAGTCAAGGATGTAAACTTAAGTAAATATAAGGATGGTGATTACTTCAACAGTAACAGTTAAGTTTAAAGATGAATATTTGAAGGAAAAGATGATGAATTCAGTTTTGGATATATTGGGTTTTAAAATTCCTTTAGAACATTCATTTCAGAATGTTTAAGAGGGAGCTGAAGATGTGAGACTAGAGGGTAGAGAGAGCTATGGGCTGGTAGTAGATGGTCTCTTGTAATTGTTTCAAAATTGTATTATGGTTTGAAATTGAATGGTCCGAAGAGAGACTTCAGAGAGTTCTTAGTCTGCTGGATCACAACCCCACTGGCAGCATTAGCTGTGGTCTTGCCTCATACCAGAGTGAGGACATTGTGAGGGACATAGCAAAAAGGAACATAGGTGCTCAAAGATGCATGAACCTTGCAATTTAATACTCATAGGCATGAAAGCATGTGACTCTCAAGCCCTGCAGTTCCACAAAGGTACAAACTATGGTGGCATGATCACATAGTTGAATGTGTACTATGAGCAAGACGAGTTTCTTAGGAGTAGTCAATCAGTGAACTACAGTTTCCATTCCCCCATAGATGACAAAGGAATTATATTTAGGAAACTATTAACATTGCATATATGGATTGCATGAAATATGCTAAACTGATTATAGTCTGTAGAGGCTTTAATTCATTCCCTAAATCTAACTGCACTACTATTGGGCACATAGGAACTTTTTGTTATGTAAGTGGATTAATCAGTGGTCAAACATGAAGTCACTTTTCTCAATTAAGATCTAGCAATAGTCCAGTCCTCCCAATTAGATAAAACTGTTTCTTCTGATGCTATACATGTTCCTCTCAGGTTCCACTTATTTCAGCGAGGGGACTGGTATGAGCTTTCAGTGTTTTCCCAGAGGTAAATACAGGGGAAATAAGCATTTATATAATACCTGCTATAAACCAAGCATTGTGCTAAGTACTTTACAAGTATTATCTCACTGGATCCCCACAATAGTCCTATGAAGTAGGATCTGTTATCATGCCCATTTTATAGTTGAGAAAAATGAAGCAAATAGTGGTAAATTTGCACACATTCATATAGTTAGTAAGTGTCTGAGGACAGATTTTAACTCAACTCTTTCTGATCTAAGGCCACATCTTTATCCATTGCACCCTTTAGCTGCAGTGGTAACATGCGACTATGAGGGGTGTTTACCTTGGGTCAGGAGAGTTAAAAGGTATTTGCTCTTGATGTATGTCAGTTCAGGGAAGGTTTAAAATGTGACAGGGCCAGGGTTTAGAACCAAAAGAGGAATAACTGACTGCTTGCACACATGAAGAAAATCCTATACAACTTACTGTCAAGCATAGCACATGCAGGCTGGAAGAAGGAGAGGTGTAGAGATAGGTAGTGGTTGGAAGAGAAGTGATCAATTATGCAACTCTCCTGAGTTAGAGTTTGTTTCCTTACCCTAATAGATTGTCTTATATACTCCTTGGAGAGCATCTACCACACTTTAGAGACCACAGATCTAGGACATGGTCTCTATTTCTTTTATTGTGTGCCCATATCAATAACTGTTTTGAACATGTACTTCTAATATGACTATATTTATTTGTTCTGTGAATATACTATTGCACTAATAAGTATGCACTTTATAAAATTTAAATTAACATAGAAATACAAGATAAATATGAAATAATATCTATCCTAGAGGCAAAAGGGGGCTATTGGAGTTTGATGAATAGAGGAATAACATGGTCACACATGAGCTTTTTAGGAAATTTATTTTGGCATTTGTATTGAGAATGAGAATGAGTTTGTATTGAGAATGAGAATGAGATAGTGTAGAGACATGTTACAGGAATAGTAATTAGGGGTCTAGGTGAGAGTAACGAGATTCCGAACTATGGTGTTGGTTGTGTAAAAAGATCCAAAGCATATGTATGAGACATATTACAGAGCTATTAGTTGCCACTTTGAAGATCATTGGTCTATAGTGGCAGTTTTGAGCTTCATGGGACAATTCCAGCCCACTTTTTTTTTTTAGCCTATGAGTTAAAAATTATTTTTATATTTTAAAAGACAGTTTTATGATTGAAACTAAAAAATGACCTGAAAATTAAAAAAAAATGTTAGTTCATTGTCATACCAAGATAAGTGATGAGTGGTGGGTTAGATTTGGACTTGAGACCATAGATTGTTTGACTCCTGGTGTAAAAGAACAGTAAGAATTCTATCAGGTCACTCAAAATCATTCCAGATTCAATTAAACCTAACTAGCATTATAAATTGTCTACTTTATAAAAGTCACTGAGAAAATAAAGACAAAAATGAAAACTTCCACTCTACCTGAAAATGCATCACATATAGAGATATATATAGATACACACACACGCACACACACAATATTTAAATGACTTTATAATCTGACTCCAGCCTATATTGAAACTTTGTATTATATATTATTTCCCTTCACTTACTCTATATTTCAGTCAGACTTTCAACTTTCATTCTGATGAGAGGTGAATGAGAAGTACAGGTGAAAAGAACACTTAAACTGAAAAAAGGAGAAATAAATTGTCTAGGTTATTTGAATGTTTCAGACGAGTGAAGAATATCAGAAGTTGAAATCTGAAATAAGAAATTTTGAGAAGTTGGGGACAAATTGAACAATCTTAGTCCAAGTATTGAAACAGATTTTACTTTCAAGTTAAAAGAGAAGTATGGCCCAGGTTAATTCTAGAGGATATAAAGGATTATATGGGATTAAGAAGGATCAAGGAAGGTCAAGTAGGATTAAGGAAGAAGATTTGTAGAAGAAAACTCCATAAAGAAAAAATGTTTGGCAAGATAAGTCAAGGTAAATGTAGGAAAGAGTGAATGTTGCAGAGGAGTTTATTATGGAAAGACATTGAAAAAACTCTCTGTCTTTGCCTCTTTTTCTCTCTGTGTCTCTTCCACATATGCTGGTTTCTCCCTCAATTCAGTCAGAGAAAGTCTATTTGCCTTAATAGGTTGGCTCATGTCCAAGTGCTGAACAATTTTTCATTGGTTGAATGAATTACTTTCCACCTTCCCTTAATCCTTCTACCAATTTCCTGTTAATTTTACCAATTTACCACACAATATCCATTCTATCAATTTTATTTACCTTCCAATAGTTCCCCTTAACTTTCATGCTATTCAAGGAAAGTCTAAGTTCACAAATGGAGAAACTGTGGGACAATGGAATCCACAAGTAAGCAAGGGAAGGAGGAAAACAATTAAGGAAAAGAAAAAGTTAAATGGATGGAATTAATATTTCTAACAGCAGAGAGAAACCAAGATATAATCTCTCTTCATTGATTTGGCTGTATATTTTTGTTATTGGTGCTTCATCTGAATAGAGATCTCCCTGAGGTAATATAGAAAAATAAATTTTATTTAAAATTCAGCTTTTTTCTTCGTAAGTAGCTTAACAGATATACCTGGTTGGATAGTTGTTATGCAATGGTGGTACAGTGGATAGAGCACCAGTGCAGGAGTCAGGAAGACTTGAGTTCAAATTTCACCTCACTCACTAGCTTTATGACCTTGGGTAAGTCACTTAATCACAATTAACTCCATTTGGGTCATCTCTGGTCAATCTGATGAATATCTATCTGGTCTCTGGATTCAGGTGGCTCTGGAGGAGAAATGAGGCTGGTGACTGCACAGCTCTCCTTCACTCAAAAACAAAGTCAAGTGCAAGTCATGTCATTACTTATCTGATGGCATGGTCTTCTTTGACAATACAGGACGAACACACACACACAAATATGGAGCATATGTATATATTTTATTTTACTACTGAGTGGGGTTGGGGGGAAGCAGTCTTTTGAACTGGAACTGAAGGTTCATACAAAAGACGAGCATAAGAAAAATAATTTTCTTCTGTAATCACTTGTGAGTTAGAAGGAGCAACTGTTGTGCGACTCTGAGTGCCTGTAGTTCAGTTGCCGTGTGGCCATAAACACGTGCTATCGATATTTCTTCTGTCACTGTTGTTTCTATTCTTTCCTGACCTTAGAGTAATGAATGTTGGGGATGAAAAGAACTAAATATTTTCATTGTAAACTTAACAAATTTCGTGGAGTTGTTACAGGTTCCGAAGACAGGAGCATATGGCAAACTCTATGTATAACTTAAACAGTCAAGCCAGCTTAGGAACTATCTTAGAGAAACAAACTCCAATGGGCCAGCCTAGCAACAAATTGATCCAGTTCATAAGACAATGTGTCCTATATTCTACAGAGCAATATATTCCCAGGCTATGCCCGAAGTAAATTTGAGGTGGATAATATTGTGAGTTAGCACTTTATTGATAGCTCACATTCTTCAGATTCTCCAGTGGCAAAAGATACATTTTTTGTTTTGCTTTTTTTCTTAAGAGGCTTCATACTTCAGGTTTTGTTAAAAATCTTGTCAGACAAATTTCCTTTGTAAAACCTAATCAGTGTGAATTGGCTAGTTGATATGGAGGAGACGTCAATTCAATAGATGAACACTATTGAGAAAACATTAAGCACTACCTAACATTGTAAAGGAAAGCACACTGGTGAGAGCTTATGAGTTATATCATCACATTTTTAACCCTGAATCCTTAGGATCCCCTTGAACACTGAAGGAAAAAACAACATTCACCACCTGGGGACTCAGCTGTCAAGAAAAATGGGAATTGTGAAGGTAAGTCCAGAGTCTTTGATTATACAAATGCCCAAAATTTAAGTAACAAACAAGAAGATTTAGTGCTGAGTGACAAATTTGACCTTATAAGCAGGAATGAACCTTAATAGGATGAAATCTATGATTAGCCTATGACTCTGAATTCAAAAGCCATATTCAAAAGAAACAGAATAGTTAAAAGAGAATAGTGGATAGTTATTAGCATGGTACATTAAAAAGATATCCTTGTGAGGAATGTTAAGAACTGAATTTGTATTGGGGGAAGCGAAGGGAGAGGCATGAAAAAAGTACTTGGGTAAAGGTTAATGAATGGAGAAACAAATGATATTGCCATTGAGGTATGCTCCATCCTACCTGAACAAGAAGGAGGAAATAGCTGAGGAGTTTAGGAAGTAAATCTTAGCTATGGAATGGAAACACGGTATAGGAGTGAAGGGAGGACTTCAGTTAAGCAGAACATATTTCTGGAGCACCCTCTCTGTTTTAAGCAGAAAATTGAATAATATCCTTAATTGGCCTAAATGATAATTTCATCCTCCAACGGGAAATTCTATTTGTCATATAACATTTACCAAAGGAAAGAAATTTGCTTCTGGAATAGAAATAATGGGAACCGGGGATGGGAGAAAGCTGCCATTCTGTCTAGAATCTGGGATGAAGAAATCCAGGTATAGTTTGATGCGGCCTAGGTATAAGAAAACAAATTTCAGAAGGGTTAGAAGAAAAACAGATACTATCTCAAGAACTAAAATTCTGTACTTGAAATTTTATTATTTTTATTTATTTATTCATTCATTCATTTATTGAGACTGGGTATTCCTAGTTTGCCTAGACTGGAAGTGCAACACCATTCATGAGACAGAGTCCACTTCTGATCAGCAGGGAATCTTTGATCTGATAAATTTCTGAGCAGGACTAGTTTGCCCCTCCTTAGGTATCCTGGTGCCCACCCCCAAAACCCTCTGAGGGTATCATAGCATTAGTAACAGATTTTATTTGAACACATTTTGGGTTTTACCTTCAAGAACTAAAGTTTTTCAGTGGAAATCAGTTCAATAGGGAGAGGTAATGTGCAAGAATGAAAATTGGAAGACACAAAAGGAAAGAATTTCAATGAAAATGAATATGGCATTTGTCTGAAGACACTTATGTAAATTCAGAAGCAATTCACCAACCAATCAATATTTACTCTAGAGTGCAGATCTTTTCCTCTTTTATATCCAATAGGAGATTAGACTGTAGAATACTATTGAACACTTGAAGGAAGAGGTGGGAAAGGTGGAGGGAAGAGCATACACACGTACACATATAAAAGTGTGGGAGAAATGGTAAAGAAAAGTACAGAGGATCCATGACAGAGGAAAAATGAACTTTGGAAAGGATGCAGTCTTTTCCTGCTATTTCATCAACTAAAAAAATTAAAAAACCTGAAAGCCAACAAAAGAAATAATTTGCTGAAGACTGCAAAGATGGGGGAATTTGAACACAGATTTTCTGATTCAAAATCCAAAGTCTTTTTTCCCCGACTATGTGGCACTGGCATATGTCAAATACTGCTGCACAGGCCTTGTTCTTCTCGTTGTTATTCATCTCATATTTCTACAGTGCTATGATGTTTACAAGCTCTTGTCATCACATCGTTTAAGTTTGCTAGTACATTTTCACTTTGTAGATAAGGAAAGTGAAACTCAGAAATATTACATGATTTGTCCCAAAGTCATATGCATAGTAATATTCTCAAACATATTTGTTCTTTATATAAGTTGTGTCCTCTTTTCTTTATCTCATAAAGTTTATCTAACTTCCTTCTGTTTCTTCTTTCCTAAGGACCTGAATCCTCTTTTTCTTTCCTCAATCTCTTTCACGTAACGATCTTATTTTCCTTCATATTCTGACCTTATCTTCTTAAATCACCTAATTTACTTTCAAAAGTCTTCTTTTCTTTCTCTTTTCCCAAGATCTGGACTCTTTACTAAACCTTTCCTTTCCCCCATCCTGTCAATTCTCTCCTAACTTCTGTGTTCAGAATTCTGTATATTTAAAGAGCTACATTTTGTCTCAAACTATCTAAACAGATATGAGGGAGCTCAAAAAATAGGTGACCATTCTGTATAATCCAAACCCTGACCATCCTTTACTTCCTTTGTTTTGTTTTATTTTTAAATAAAAAGTAGTCCTCAAAAATACAATGGAATTAGCATCTAGGACTTCATGTTATACTGGTTGGAGAAAAGAACCATTAAGATTCCTCTACTTATCCCAAACCAGAAAGTGTAGTGTAAATAACAATTTATGATACAACATGCTAAAAGCAACGATATGATTAGAAAAAAAATAATTGACTCAGTATTTTAGAGTATCATCAAGTTGACTTTGAGGTGTCTAAAGCACTATATAAATATTTGCTAGAGGGAATATGAATGTTCTACTATAGAATAAATTTTAATTCTGGCATTCAAAAGCATGCTTTTCGAGAAAAGAGAGGCAGCACCATAAAAGAATGCTTAGTCTCCCAAACTGATTCCCTATATTTTTAAGCAAATATAACATTTCTTGCAGTCTCAGGAATAGGCAAAGGAGAAGAATAACTAACATTATATCATGTGATTTAGAGGTCATTAGAAAAGCTATGCTATCCCCACTAGACCTTAATTTTCATCAATAACTGACTCAAAGACAAAAATTATCTGGATGATCTCCAAATTTTTTCTATTGTAGCACAGGGTGTTCTATAAAGCAATGGGGCTGGATTGAGGAGGAAGACTTCATTTCAAATGCTGCTTCAGATGCTTGTTATTTATGTGATCACTGGAAAGTCATCTAATGTCTCGAGCCTCAGTTTTCTCACGTATGAAATGGGGAGAATAGTATTTGTACAGTCTTGCCCATAGGCTGTTGGGAGGAGTCACTTCACAGATGCTATATTTATGAGCTAAAACAAAATCAAGCAATCAGTGTTATCACATAATCATGGTCATTATTGCCGTTACACACTTCTATTTACTAGTATAAGAATATCATTATATGAAATCCACTAAAATATAGTTTTCATGGTTTATACTAACTACTCCTCCACTTTATCATATTGAATTCTAACTATAACTTCTAACCGTGTAGTGCACAAATGTCTAATCAATCTCAGGGAATTCATTAAACAAAACAATAAGCACTCTGTAGATTATTCTTTTTTACTGTTTCATTTTTACTTGAAGGCTAATTTTTTTTTGGGGTGGAGAGTAAATGTTAAATCATAATGCAAGTTGAAATAACTATTTTTAGGTGCAGCAAGGATCAGTCCCTGTCAAAATTATGAAGCAGGCAAAGTTGTTCTTTGAAGTCATTCCAATCCCTGGGAGCTCAACCTAAGTCTCAGATTTCTACCTCAAATACCTTACCAGTATGTCACATTCTTATTATTCTGAGTTAAGCTGATATGACCAATGGGATAATCCTCTTCTCAGAGGTACTGCAATCTGAATAATGTTTGTCCAGTCATTTTCAGTCATGTCTGATTCTTCTTGATTCCATTTTTGTATACTTTATGGTTACATAGAATCATAGAAAGATAATAACAAAGTTCTTTATAAACTTTAAAATGATATATAAATGCTGGCAATTATTTTGATGTTAGCTATTGTAGTTGGCCCAGTATATAGAGTGTAAGGTCTGTGGTCAGGAAGACTCATCTTCTAGAGGTCAAATTTGGCCTCAGACACTTGCTAGCTCCGTGACCCTGGGGAAGTCAATTAAACCATTTTTGTTTCAGTTTTTTCACTTTAAAAAATAAAGGACTAGAGAAGGAAATGAAAAAAAAAATCTAGTATCTTTGCCAAGGAAGTCCCAAAATGGGGTCCACAGTCAGATACAACTAAAAATGACTAAAAAACAACAAAAACTAGTGTAGGATCAGAAATGTAAATCTAGAAGAGACCTTAGAGATCAGTACATCAGTGTCAATTAAGTACCTACCATGTGCCAGGCACTGTGCCAACTCTGTCTCACAATTGTATAGATAAAGAAACTAAATCCAAAAGAAACAAAATAGCTGACCAAGGGTCAGAAAGTTTGACATTTATAACAAAGAATAAAGATTAAGTGAGTTGGCTCAGATTAGATCATTTCTGAATTCTCTTTCATTTCTATATACCATATCTGAAGTTATTCCAGATATCCAAGCGGGTAGGACTATCTTAGTTCTGATAGTTCCATGTATTATCTTTACTTTACAGAACAGCAAGCTAAGATTAGAGTAAATGAACCATTTACCCAAAGTCACAGGGAAAGTAAAATAACAGAAGGAGGTCTAGAACTTTTAGTCCAGTGCTTTTGCCATCATTTAATGTTACCTCTATGCAGAGTACTGATAACAGATGATGCTACAGTCTGCCACATAGAAGCGGCTAGGCAGGCCATTAATAGAAAGGTATAATGTGGTACAATAGAAGTGACTTGAAGAGCTTTTGAGAATGTACTCATTTTGTGACTGGTACCAGTATGCTAATCAAGTGGTTAAAAGGAAAGCCTTACATTAGCTAAGGAGCTGGTACAGGGATTAATTAAAATGACATTAGTCAAGCAAGGCACTCTCTTGGCAGAGATTCTTTCTAGACTTACTGGAATTGGAGAAGGGAGATGAGACGTTGAGGCCCTATTGATGAGGGATATCTTATTTTCTGCTCTTACCTGGAACTGGTTTGAAGCTGAAAGTCCATAGTCCTGCTGTCACTTTTTATCTCTGTTTTCCTTCTTTCCTGTTTCCAGGCGAAGTTGACTTAAAAGTCAAAAAAGCAACCAAAAAGAAAATCTGAGTTTTGTATTCCCTACTAGGTTTCAGAGTCAGCATTAAGCCCTGAACTATGACCTTCTGACCCAACCCAGCGGTAGCTGAGATGTTGATCAATCCAAAGGTTATACCGTACTTGCGTGTATTGTGAGATCATGTGTTACAAATAATTATCAGAAAAGTCTGAGTCTCTCTCTGAGAGTGATATTTGTTGTTGTTGTTGTTTTTTCTCCCTCCAGGGGTATAAAATGAGCATATAGTGTGAGACTTCCAGGTATTAGGGCAGGGATATGTGTGTTTCAGTTCTTCATGATATTAACTGGTTAAGTGAAACTGAGATATTAATAACTGGCCTTTAACAGTGAAAAGAATACAACAGAGTGGAGGTTCAAACTGAGACCATTAAAAACACCTATAACTCAGTGAGATATGTAATTGACCTGGCTCTAGGAGAGTAAGGTCAGAGTTTTGTTACAATAGTACCAAAGAACAGAAATGCATTCAGAACTAAAAGAGAATATGCTGCAATGATAAACTGAATGCTAAGGGAGCATCTTTTGGGACAGGGAGCCAAGTCTAGCACCTCTTTAAACCACATCAGATAAGCAACTGCCTAGTCTGTCTAGGTAGGATCATAGATTTAGAGATTTTAGTGGCATTTTAATCAATTCCCCTGAGACACTAGGTGGTGCAGTGGATAGAGTGCTAGGCCTGGAATCAGGAAGACTTATTCTCATAAATTCAAATATGGCCTTAGACATTTACTAGCAAGTCACTTAACCCTATTTACTTCAGTTTCCTCATCTGTAAAAATGAAGTGGAGAAGGAAATGGAAATCTGCTAGAGTATCTTTGCTCAGAAAACCCCAAATGGGGTCATGAAGAGTCAAACGTGACTGAAATGAATAGACAACAAAAATCTATTACCCTCATTATACAGATGAGGACATGGAGACTCAAATAGGTCAGGCAATTCACCCAAGGTCACAAAAATACTAAGGGAAATAACCAGGTCCTCTAACTTCAAAGCCAATATTCTTCCCTTTGTCTTGCTATTAAATGTCATACTATTAAAAGATTCTCAAGAATGTCATTACTATCAGTATCATTCTAAACATTCTACAAGATTCCATAAGGTTCAATGTATTCAAAACCCAATACCAAAACAAATGGCCACTGAAAACATTAAAGACTTCAGGCTGTCAGTAACATTCCTTTGTTTCTTTCTAGTTTCAGTGTGGTATTTCTGCAAACATGCATCCTCATATTAACACCATCTCTGTGATCTGTAGGGATTTGTAGAGGATGGTCTTTTTAAAGGTTAGCTTAATTAAAATACATTGCTATCTATTCATTTATTTTGAAATGTTCTGTACAGATGGTGAGGCAGAAAGTTCATGCATCTGTGATCAGAATGTTATTATGCAAACATCATTTTTTGGGGGGAGAATATTGTACATCAGTCATAGTTTAAGACCACATTTGACAAGGTTAGTTGACTTAGTTTCAATTCATTTTCGTTTTGGTTTTGGATACCTGCAATTCTCATTTTTCTCAGCATGAAAAAATATAGAAACCAGAGGAAAAAAACAAAAGATAATGGACAATATTGCATACTGAAACAACCATCTGAGACTGACGGGAAATAAGAGAAAGATTTATCTGATGAGAAGACAGAAGAGTCTCTAATGCCACTGTGTCTAGTTCTCAATATAGAAAATTAATTGTACTTAGCATTCTAAAAAATAACTGCAGAAGATGCATCTTAAGTCGGAGACTCATGTTTTACCATCATTTCTAAAATGATAAAATAGCTTGTCATATTCTCATTAGCAATAATGACGATAACAAAGATAAAATCCTGCAAGACTGTTACATGTTGTTTCTTATCTTTTCTCCAAAAATTCAAAGTGCTTCATCATACAATACAGTGATCATGCTCATCAACAATAAGTTGATTTTTCATTTCAAGCAGCCTAAAGTAACAGTAAATTTCATAGTACAAAATACTGGGAAAATTAGTGAGGGTCATGCTGAAATTTGAGTACTCTGCTATCTTTGCCAGTAAAAAAATAGCAAATGTAATTTTTAATTATAGCCTTTACTCCTTCAATTCTCAGATCTTAGACAACTCTATATAGGAGGCTTTCCCTCCATAATTCTCCCGAGATGCAAGTGTCGCCCTCTCTGTTTCCACATGTACTTAGTTTTTTGTGTAAAAGTTCATGTACACACATGTATATGCAACATATACACATATATAGTACATATATAATATTGATTTATTTTGCTAAACATTTGAGAATCAAACATAAAAACAAAACAGACCTGTCTTCTCTCAATGTCCTTACGTTTTATTTTTAAAAGCATTTAATAAATGCTTACTGTTTAGAAAGCACTGGAGATACAAATAAAAAATTGGGAAAGCCCTGCTCTCAAGGAGCTCATATTTTAATAGAAGGGTACAGTGGCAGAACAGATAGAAAAATTCAGGATTTCCTTAAGATTCAGCATCAGGAAACTTCTAATCTGTGTTAGAGGGCAGCCACATGTACAGAAATAAATATAATATGTACACATTGTAAATGCAAGACAATTTTAGAAGGAGAGGAACTAGTGGTAACTGGGTGACGAAGATAAGCCTCCTGCAGAAGGAGGCAACTGAATTGGACCTTGAAGAGAGCTTGAGACACAAGAAGCAAGAAGAAATGAGTTTCAGGCATGGAGAATATCCTGAGTAAAATCTCTGATTTATAACTTCAAAACTATTCTTGATTCCTCACTTGTCCTCACCCTATACACAAAATCAGTTGTCAGAGCTTATCATTTCTAATTCCACAGCATCTCTTGTATCTAATTCTTCGTGTCTCTTCACATAGCCACCACCTTATTTCAAGTCCTCTTTGCCTTCATTGGGATTGTTGCAATGGACTCCTAATTTGTATTCCTGCTTCATTTCTTCTGCTACAAACCATCCTCAACACTTCTGCTAATCTGAATTTCCTTAAGTACAGATCTGCTCATGTCAATCCCCTACATGATAATCTCATGCCTTTTGGTAGATTTATTATTTCTCTCTATGATCCTGCCAAATTGGCATGTATATCCCTGAAATATACTCCACTATCATCTCTACCTTACAGAATTTCTCTTTTCTTTCACCTTAGATTTCACACACCAGTTTCATAAGGGCTTTCTTGATTTCCCAATTTACCCTATAGAGAGAAATTTTTGAAAACAAAGAATAAAACAGCAAAGAAAAGATTAGTAAAACTAACCATTAAAAAAGTCTATTATATGTGGAATTAGCACCCAGTTCCTCCCTCCTTTCTCTTCTTTTCCTTTTTATGTTACTTTTTGTGAGAATGCAGAATTTTCAGTAAATGACCTCAATTTATATAGTGTTGTGTTTATGTGTTTATATGTTTGAAAGGTTGAGATGAGGGATTTAGCTGAAGAAGGTAGAAGAAGATGGAATCATTGAAGAGTTAAGGAAAGATTTTTAGAAAATATGGAATAGTTGTTACGACAAGAAGCGTGATGAACTAATTAGGAGTTAAATAAATGTTTGCCTTACTAACCTGAGAGATGAGTTGTTAATATGTCAAATAAGTTTGTAGTGGACTAAGTCACATCACTGTTCATGATTTCCATCAACTCCACTCAGCAGCATGTGAATAAGAGCAAGGGAGTTAGAAGTTAAATCCAATCTAGGATTTGAATTTTGATTCTATTCACATGCTTCTGAATGGAACTGATGGAAATTTTCACCACTGAACTGAGAATTGTGAATTTTCCCCTCTTCTTCATCTCATATCATTCAAATACCTCCCCTATCCTAACTGCCATTCTTCACTATGGTTGTAAATTTTAAGACTATAAATTATATCTTGAACCTATCACATTTGTGTCAGAATGTAGATGTCATTCTTTATCAGTGATCTTCTGGGATCATGGGTGATCATTGTGTTATTCAGAGTTCTTAAGTTTTTTTCATAGTTATGATTAATGTGGAAATTGGTTTTATATGACTATATTATTCATATTTGTTATATGTTTCTTTTCTGTTTTCATTTTGGGGAAGCTGAGAGAAAGAAAATGTTAATTTTCATAATTGAATTCTATAAAGGACACATTACAAAAAAAGAATAAGCTGTGGGTAAGTCTGATATATATTAAAAGAGAAAATTTTCACACTAGACTTTCATATAGAGATATGTATTTCATATATACATGTATATATTCATATATATATAATATAAATATGCATGCATAGATAGAAAGGAAGATAGCAGAAAGATAGGTAAGTAGCTAGTTAGGTAGCTAGCTACCTGGACAGATAGACAAACAGATACATAGATATTTCTTGTACATCAAGTGATTAAAAAAAGGGAAGAAAAAGATATATGCCCTACTGAACCAGTAATCAAAATTTTGACTTATCAAGATTTCCCATCCAGCCTACTCAGTCTTTTACCCCAATTTCAAAACAATGAACGTAGTGAATATAAAAATATAGATTACTATTAATAGAAAAGACTTATTCACTATAAATCAAGGTTGAAAAATAGCATTACATAAAATACACTTATAAACTTTACAAGTAATAAAAAAATACACAATATACAATTAAGTCTCAGTGGTTAATGTCTACCTAAAGTGTCATTTGAAGCTCTCATTGCTCTCTTACAATCTTACTTGTCTGTTGTGAGATGTGGGCAAATAATTTGTAACCATTAAAGCATCCACTTACAAATATTTCAGTAAAATTTTCTTCCTCTTAAAATTTTATTTGCCCAGTACCTAGCAGATGACCAGCCATGTAAGAAATGCTTAATAAATGTTGCTTGAATTATATTTGTGTAGTTTTCCTCTTGTCATTGTAAACATCAATTTTTCTTTCATTTTTCATTCCCAATGTCCTTGAACTTAAAGTATTCATTTATGGAAACAGTCATTAAATCAAATTCCCAAGAGATGTCATGGAAATCAAGTGTAAATAGCAACATTTGTTATTAAATAAGTTAAAATAATAATATATGTAATGCATTTTGTTTGTCTTGGGATAGCGACAAAAAAAGTTTACTGTTCAGAATCCAAGCAGTTCCTAATCAAATTTTTACGTACTAAGCTCTAACCTATATAGCATTTATGCAAACTCACTAATGAATGGAAAAAGAAATCTAAAAGTTCACTGAAGAAAATACTTCCTTAAAAATTAGAATGAAGTAAACGGAAGGTGGTGACTCCATGAGAAATCAAAAAGTCATGAAACAAAAATGAATAAAAAATTGAAGACAATATGAAGTATCTCACTGGAAAAAAATGACCTGGAAAATAAATCCAGAAAATATAATTTTAAAATTGCTGGACTACCTGAAAGGCATGATCAAAAAAAGAGCCTTGACATCAACTTTCAAGAAATTTTCAAGGAAAACTACCCTGATATTCTGGAACGAGAGGGCTAAATAGAAATTGAGGGAGTACATCAATCACCTCCTGAAAGATATCCCAAAATGAAAACTCTTGGAAGCTTCAGATGTAGAAGTTTTGACTTTGCTGAAGTCTTCTGGTTGTATGTTTTGATTTTCATTTTCAGCAAAGTTAGATGCTTTAGTCTGTTTTTTCCCACTGTTTTCTCATTTTCCTCCTCAATTACTTCATTTTCTAATTCTTGATTAAGGTATGATGCTGTTTCCATAATGGAGGGTGTACTGTCCCAAGGATCTGGGCTTTGGTTTTTTTTTGTTTGTTTGTTTTTAATTTAAATTTATTTATTTAACTTTTTACATTCATTTTCACAAATTTTTGGGTTACAAAATTTTCTCCCCATTTGTCCCCTCCCCCCACCCCAGTACACCAAGCATTCTAATTTCCCCTGTCACCAATTTGACCTCTCTTCTATGATCCCTCCCTTATCTTGCCCCCATGTTCTCTTTTGTCCTGTAGGGCCAGATAATTTTCTATTCCCCATTACTTGTATTTCTTATTTCCTAGTAGCAAGCACAATACTCGACAGTTGTTCCTAAAACTTTGAGTTACAACTTCTCCCCATCCCTCCCTCTCCACCCATTCCCTTTGGGAAGGCAGGCAATTCAATATAGGCCATATCTGTGTAGTTTTACAAATGACTTCCATAATAGTCATGTTGTGTAAGACTAACTATATTTCCCTCCATCCTATCCTGCACCCCATTGTTTCTATTCTCTCTTTTGATCCTGTCCCTCCCCAAGAGTGTTGACTTAAAATTGCTCCTTCCTCCCATTTCCCTCCCTTCCATCATCCCCCCCGACCCTGCTTATCTCCTTCTCCCCCACTTTCCTGTATTGTAAGATAAGTTTTCATACCAAAATGAGTGTGTATTTTATTCCTTCCTTTAGTCGAATGTGATGAGAGTAAACTTCATGGTTTATTTTTTCTGAGCTCTCCTCTTTTTCCCTCCACTAAAATGTCTCCTGCTTGCCTCTTCTATGAGAGATAACTTGCCCCATTCCATCTCACCCTCTCTCCTCCCACTACATTTCTCTCTCACCGTTTACTTTGATTTCTTTTACGATATGATCCCATCCTATTCAATTCACTATGTGCTCTCTGTCTCTGTGTGTGCATAATGTGTGTATGTGTGTGTTTGCATGCACATGTGTACATGTGTGTGTGCTTGCATGTCTGTTTGTGTGTGTGTAATCCCACCAACTACCAAGATACTGAAAAATTTCTGTAGTTACAAATATTGTCTTTCCATAGAGGAATGTAATGTAATGTTACTTTGGTAAGTCCCTTATGACATCTCCTTGCTGTTTACCTTTTCATGCTTCTCTTCATTCTTGTGTTTGAAAGTCAAATTTTCTTTTCAGGTCTGGTCTTTTCATCAAGAATGCTTGAAAGTCCTCTATTTCATTGAAAGACCATATTTTCCCCTGAAGTATTATACTCAGTTTTGCTGGGTAGGTGATTCTTGGTTTTAGTCCTAGTTCCTTTGCCTTCTGGAAAATCCTATTCCACTCCCTTCAATCCCTTAATGTAGAAGCTACTAGATCTTGTATTATCCTGATTGTACTTCCACAATACTGGAATTGTTTCTTTCTAGCTTCTTGCAATATTTTCTCCTTGACCTGGGAACTCTGGAATTTGGCCACAATGTTCCTAGGAGTTTCTCTTTTTGGATCTCTTTCAGGCTGTGATTGATAGATTTCTTGAATGCTTATTTTGCCCTCTGGTTCTAGAATATCAGGGCAGTTTTCCTTGATAATTGCATGAAGGATGATGTCTAGGCTCTTTTTTGATCATGGCTTTCAGGTATTCCCATAATTTTTAAATTTTCTCTCCTGGATCTATTTTCCGGGTCACTTGTTTTTCCCATGAGATATTTCATATTCTCTTCCATTTTTTCATTCTTGTGGTTTTGTTTTATGATTTCTTGGTTTCTTAGAAAGTCATTGGCCTCCATCTGTTCCATTCTAATTTTGAGTGAACTATTTTCTTCAGTGAGCTTTTGAACCTCTTTTTCCACTTGACTAATTCTGCTTTTGAAAGCATTCTTCTCCTCATTGATTTTCTGAACCTCTTTTGCCAATTGAGTTAGCCTATTTTTCAAAGTGGCATTTTCTTCAGCATTTTTTTGCGTCTCCTTTATCAAGGTATTGACCCATTTTTCATGCTTTTCTTGCATCTCTCTCATTTCTCTTCCCAGTTTTTCCTCCACCTGTCTAACTTGATTTTCAAAATCCTTTTTGAGCTCTTCCAAGGCCTGAGCACATTGAATATCTATTTCAGATGTTTGGGATACAGAGGCCTTGACTCCTATGTCTTTACCTGATGGTAAGCAGTTTTCTTCCTCGTCAGAGAGGAGTGTTGGAATCATCTGGTTCTCAAGAAAGTATCCTTCCATGTTCTTATTTTTTTTTCCCTTTTCTGGGCATTTTCCCAGCCAGTTACTTGACTTCTGAGATTCCTCTCTACCCCTGCCTAGATCTACTCAGC
>CM053773.1:70714057-70744522 GCA_028658325.1 Potorous gilbertii
TTTCCCTTTTCTGGGCATTTTCCCAGCCAGTTACTTGACTTCTGAGATTCCTCTCTACCCCTGCCTAGATCTACTCAGCTAGTGCTTGGGGTCTGAGATTCAAATGCTGCTCCCCAGCCTCAGGGCTTTCAGCACCTGGCCTGGCTGGTATTCAGGGTAAGATTAAATCAGGTTCTCAGGTGGGGGCAGGGCCACCTCCCAGGCTCAGTTCCCTCAGGGGGTTTATGCAGAGACTTTCTGTAATGGAGCTCCTGCTGAGCTCCTGCCTTCTCTGGGAGCTTCTGGCCGCCTGCTGCCTTTGCTGCTGCCTCCTGAGGGGGCCCGAGTCATGGAGACACCCTGCTCCCCTCTCAGCCCATCTAGACATCTCTTTCACTGAACTGTGTGTCTGTGGGTGGAGGGATCTTCAAGGCTGCTGGAGATTCTGTCTTTGAAGCCTGCTTGGATCTGCTCGCTCCTCTCAATGCCACATGGCCAGGACAGGGCTGGACTCCGCTCCTGTCTGGTGCACGACGGACCTTTGTGATCAGGTTTTCAGGGCTCTCTGGAATGAAAATCTCCTTCACCCTGCTGCTGCGTGGCTCCACTGTTCCAGAATTTGTTGGGAGTTCTTTTTATAGACAATTATGGGCTGTGGATTCGGAGCTAGTATATGTGAGTCTTTCTACTCCACCATCTTCGCTCTGCCCCCGATCTGGGCTTTTGTGCAGCTATTTTAAAAAATATTTTCAGGGACCTTAAAGTTTTCACTTCTTCCAAAGTGGTATGATCTAAGGAGAATATTTTCTCCTCTGATGGCCTGTGATCTGATCTGGGAATGAGCACAAGCACTGTTATCTGCTTTGGAAATGTGAGGAGGATTTACTCTACCACCACCACAAGTTTCCCCACCACTCCACTCCTCTTTGCCCCTGGACCACCACCCAGGATTGTAACTCAAATCCAAGTTTAGGCAAAGCAAGAGAATCCTGTGTCAGTGTCAGCAAAGAGATCCTTGCAATTCTCCTCTGATCCGCCACTTGGTCATCCCACTGCCTATGGGCCAAGAACTCTGGAAGCAGCCATCACCACTGACACCTTGGGTCTGTGTCTGGGCCATCCTGCTGTTTCACCTAGGTCTGATGATGCCCTAAGTGGTCTTTGGTTTTTTATGGGTTAAGAAATCTGGAAACCACTACAGATGCCAGTGATTCAACTCTCTGAGTCCGGTTTGGGTATGCTGGGGTCTGGTCCATGCTGGGGCATTTTGTATTGAACTATGCCCACTTCTTAGTCTCCTGTGACAAACATTTCCTATTGATCATCCAGGTTGCCTTGGGTGGAAAATGTGTCTCACTTTGCCATTTTGTGGGTTCTGCTGTTCAAAAATTTGCTTGGAGTCATTTCTACCAGTGTTTGAATGGGTTTGGGGGAGAGCTTAAATGAGTCCCTGCTTTTACTCAGACATCTTGACTCTACCTCCTTTATAGAGGGCAGAAATTGAACTTCCAGCTGACTTCACTTTCCATTCACATTTCTGTTTGATTTCATCTGCTTGGAACACAATACCTTATGTTATGTGCCCCACCATCTTTCCACCTTTCTACATATGTGTGTGTGTGTGTGTATCCCCAGCACATAGTGGAGTGTCTGGCACATAGTAGGCTCTTAACAAATGTTTATTGAAATGAAAATTAAATTGGGAAGGTGAAAGAAAGGAGGATTATTGCTGGGTTTCTGGACCTTGGTCAATATAGGGAGACCATGATGGTCCTCTTAAGGGAAAAGGCTAAAAGGGGGAATAAAAGGATAAATCAACTTCCTCCCTACTTTACCAGGGCCTCATTTTGTAAATTCAGTTTAAAGAATACTCTTAAAGATAACTTAGTGAAATTAAGCTTCCAAATGAGAGTTATTTCTATTTTCAGTAATATTATTTTTCAACTGAAGGATATTGAGTGGACAACACAGAAAAACAGAATGGTCTCTGTGATGAGAATAATGTTACAAAAAACTTTCATTTTCTCTGTACTTAAGCATCTTAACTGAACTTGATAAAAATCTTTGTAGTATAGAGTATCAAGAAATCATTCTTTCAACCAATGAGGAGAATCTTGGGAAAATGCCTAAACTTGAATGCTGCATTCCATCTTCCTTATTACGTTTTGTTATTTCTCTAATAAACTTATTTCTTATCATATTTTTCCCAAATAGAGAAATTGTTGCAATAAAATCGAATGCCAATAAACAATAATAATTTTGTTTTAATTAGAGAATATTGCCCATTGCTTCAAATTAAGCTAGGCTCACTGACTCCAAATTTCTTGGATCATTGTCCAATGTATGCATCCTAAAAGACTGAGGAAACTATTTTTACTGATGTCCCAGATGGTATAGTGGGACTAGGTCACTTGAGTAGAGTCATGAATTTTAGAAAAATGGAATTGATTAAAATAATGCTATTTCAAATTCGTAAAAAATTAGTTTAAAAATTTTCATTGCCAAGTCATTTTCAGGCTGTGTTCTGCAGAATTGTCATGAGCTCGGGATTGTGTTATTGTTTTCTTTCTCCTCACTGACCAACATTAGTTAAGAAGCTAAGACTATTAAGTCACATGGTATTAAGCTACTTTTGTAGTACAAGAAAAAGAGTATCAATTTGGAACTATAGCCCCCAAGTTCAAAACCTATCTCTGAAGTTTATTGCCTATATAATTATTTCATGCATCCTCCATGGTACTCTGTTTCCATATCTGTAGAATAAAAAGACTGTCCTGGATAGTCTTTGTGGTAAATTCCAGTTCTAGAATGATGATCCTCTGATTCTAAGCATCAGGAGACCAAGGTTCCCACCCTGACCTTCACTAATTAGCTTGGTGGTTATATATATAGATATATGTATATATGTATAACTATCTATATCCATATATATGTATATGGACATATATGTATATGTACATATATATATGGATATATATGTACATATATATGGATATAGATAGATACATATATATTTAATACATAGTCCTTTTAAATTCTCTGATATTATGACAACTTTTTTAACAAAAAAAGTAAAATATGAGAGAATTGACAAAACATTGGAGACCAACTAGTTATGTTTTAGGACCCAGATGCTCTATCGGTTATATTTTTGATTTCAGGTAGGAATACCCATGTCATTTTGCATGGTTGTGCTGCTCAAGTGAAAAAAACAAAAACAAAAACAAAATTGATCCCATGAAAATAAGCTGTTAATAAATAATTTAATTTACTGTCAATATTAAAAAATATGTAGGAATTAGAAATCTTGAAAAAGACCAAAAAGTTATAAAACTGCATTCTCTCAATGGATAGCCTCCTTTCCCCAAAACACAGTACCCAAGAGTGATTTTTGTATTCTCCTCATTAGAGCTATTTATTGGAGTACCTGAAAAATAAAATGTTTGTGACAGTCATTGCTATGTTGTGCTCATAAGCCAAACGTTTTCCCTTAATTTTGTAATTTTCTATTTTTTGCCTCCATAGACTAATAAATATTTGACTTTGCATCATACAGTCTATTTCTATTCTGAATGCTCTTACCCATCAACATTTATTATGTAGCTGACCAAATTTATTATGTCATCTTTGCATGCATCTTTGAGCAATTTCAAGTTGGGAAAAATAAAAAGAAATGTTCTCCATAGATTCCAGTCTTCTTTCTATGTAAAGGGGCATAATGTAGCAAAATACATCTGCCTCCAAAATGATCGTTATAGATGGAGGAAAACAATCATTGTCAAAATACTCTTTGGAGTTTGACAAAATTCCTTTTAAAGAGGACAAATAATTCCACTTATTTGACCAAAAAATACAGAAACAATTTTAGCAATGTGACACATAATCTTTTCCATGAATTGACTTTAATCTATTTGCCAATCACTTAAATAAAAACAATCACATTCCCTATTTTTAAAACAAAACTCAAGCCCACAAGAAATAGATTCCCAAAATTTCTACCACCTTATAAACAGCTTCACTACTCATATATTCATATATTATTAATTGAGGGTTATACTTAGAAATGGGAATATTGAATTATGCTGATTTTTTTTGCTCTTTTGAATTTAAAGGATGACTTTTAAAATTCTTTCACTTATTATTTTTCAAACAATTCTATGACCATTTGTCAGATCATTCTCCCTAATGGTAAGTATTGCCCAGCAATCCATTCTCTTCCCTATTCTCATCTCACTTTATATAATTTTACTTAGTGATCTCATAAGATTTCATGAATTCAATCATCATCTTTATGCTGATGATTCTCTGTTCTATTTATCCAGCCCTAACTTGTCTCCTCACCTTCAAGTTCTTATCTTCAATTGCCTGTTGTACAAATCAAACATGATATCCATAGCCATCAAAAACTCGGGATATCCAAAGCTGAATTCATTATCTATACATCACCCCCAACAAAAATGCCCCTCCCTTCCAGATTTTTCTATCACTGATGAAGGTATTACTCTCCTCCTATTCACCTAGCAACATAATTCTCATTCTTCCCACCCCCCCATCCCATTTACAATAGATTACTGTTTATTTTTACCTTTTTAACATCTTTAGTACACACCCTTTCTCTCCTCTAACACTACCACCACCCTGGTATAGAACCTCATTATCTCATACCTGTGTTTTTGCAGTAATATGCTAATTTGTCTAATTCTGTCAACTCTCTCCCCATTTCAGTTCACCTTCCACTTAGTTGTCATATTGATCTTCCTAAAGTGCAACTTGCAATCTGTGACATTGCAATCAATCCTATTCAAAATTAACCTCTGTTTAGTATCCCCATATGAACTTAGGAAGTGTTGTTTCCTCCACATATCCCCCATCATGGTCACTTCATCGGAGACTATGATATCTCTTTTGAGTGAATAGCACCATTTTCCCCAGATTGAAGCTCTCTAGTCAAAAGATGTGTAGACCAACGATAGAAATGTATCTCATATAACAAGATAATATTCTTAGTGGCTATGCAAACTTTAAAGCAAAATTCTCAATATTGACATTATTAGCTTTCTGATCTTTGTATAGCCCTTCACACTACGTTGCATAGAGTAGGCACCTAGCAAATGGTGACTAAATACTATTTACCAATCTTTCTGCTAATATTTCTTATAGGTTCATAACATGTAGAGTTGGAAGGGATCTTAAAGATCATAGAATCTCAAGAAGGTAGCCCATCCAAATCTTTTTATTTCAAACCCAGTGTTATTTCTTTTAGACCTCAAGTTCTATAATTAGGTTTCATCTGAGAAGGGAACAAGTAAGGATAACTAATTTACCATTTATTTATTCATTTCTTCACCAAATATTTATGAGTATCTATTTTGTGTTTGTGATGTGCTAGACACTGTATGAGATAAATCAATATACAATCCATAGGTAGTCCTTGGCATCAAGGAGGCTAAACTATGGTAGAGGAAATGATATCTGTACAAAGATATGGAAGCCAGACTCCTGTAGGAGCAATAAAAAATTCTAGGTTTAGATATTAAAAGCATATTTTACAAAAAATATCATAAGTAGATGAATACTAATGAATGGGATGTCCACATTTTAACAATAATTTTGTGGTTAATATTTGCAGAACTTGAATTGATTTTTTTTGTAATGCCTTTGTTTTAAAGAGCTAAAATTTACATGCAGAGAAACACATGTCCATGGGCATTTGTGTGTATGTATGCCACACTAATTTCGATGGTTTTATTGTTTTAATTATCCTCCATAAAGGAGGAGGAAATAAAATAATGAGGCAACAGCTTAAATGGAGTGGGAAATATTTCAAACATATCATTTTACCTCTAAAATAACTAATAGCATCAATAAAAAAATAACAGCTATTGTGTGTACCTCACTTTAAGGCTTACAAGATTATTTGCACATAACATCTAATTTGACCCCCAGAACAACCCTGAAGGGAGACAATAAGTCAGTTTGACAGCAAATAGTACCCTCAGTCCTGTTGCCAGAAAGACTGATTGCATAGGTTGAAAACATTGTTCATCAAATGATATGTTTGATATAGTAGAATAAGAATATATGTCTTATTTAAATAAGTATTTATTGATAATGTATTTTTATTACGTCTTTTCCAATATATTTTTCCTAATTTCCCTTCTCAGAAAACTCTCACATAATAAAAAGAAGAAAAGGGAAAAACCGTTCAGAAAATCTAACCAACATAGCAAAACTGTACAATACATGCAATATTTCATACCCAGAGCTTCCCATTTCTGCAAAAAGGAGGAGGAGCCTTTTCCTATGTTCTTCTTTGTGATAAAACTTG
Source organism: Potorous gilbertii (assembly GCA_028658325.1). NCBI lineage: Eukaryota > Metazoa > Chordata > Mammalia > Diprotodontia > Potoroidae > Potorous > Potorous gilbertii. The sequence continues at coordinate 70,720,365 of CM053773.1, forward strand.
GCCACTGTCATTGTATATATGACATTTTGTGGACTTCATTGTTGCTCTTTCCATTTGCAGTGGTCTAGTCATTGTTGACATTGCATTTCTGGTTCTACATATTTCACTTTCCATTGGTTCATATAAACCTCCCTATGCTTCTCTGTATTCATTCCTCACATTGATGTAACACAGTGTATTCATTCACAACCAATTGATGGGCAATTATATTGTTTGTAGCTCTTTGTTACCACAAAAATGTCTGCTATAAGTATTTCTGTAGACTGCATGTGGGATGCTACATTTTTCTCAAAGGCCTCTTTGGGGCATGTGCCCATCAATGGAATCTCTACATGAAAGAATGTGGGCATTTGAGTCACTTTCTTTATACAATTTAAATTAGCTTTGCAGAAGAATGAGACCAGTAGTAAGAATATTTCATTTGATGGTCTGTAATTTTGAAATACTCTACATTAATGATGTCAAACTCTAGTAGAAATAGGGGACCACTAAACCATGCAGAAGGATTCCTGTGGGCCACATAATGACTTAGAAAACCACACCTGATTATTTATTTATTTTTTATTAATATATCAACACATTAAAATAAGATAGGAACTACATTTTAATCTGTTTTGGGTTGCACTCCAGAGTGATGTGGTTTGTGTGTTTGACGCTTCTCTTCTGCATTATGCATAAGTTCAGAATACAGTCATATCATCCCACTGGTTTTACTTAGGGTATTTTAATTTCATCTTCAAATCAATATTGTTGTGGGATTGTTTTTCTTCAGTTTTGAGTTTATTGTGCTGGTTACAACTACATTAGAAGTAACTAAACTGCCATCTTATTTACATATACATATACACATTTTTAATAATCTGGTAGGTACCTGGAGGCCTTTGGGAAAGGGGTATATTATAAATATTTATAGTGGTTATTATTACAACTAATAAAAGGGACTAGCATCATTATGTATGTGAAAAGTAGCAAAACTTTTATGATTCAAAGTTCATTCAAAAGAATGCAAAAGAAATTATTCAAATCTACAGTCTTCCCATAAAAGTATATAAAGTTCAGCTTGCGTCTATATCTCCACAGATGCTTTAATTAATACTAAATTGAATTTTTTAAATGCTATGTTCAATATCCACTCCTCTTGGCTTCATATCATGGAACTCTTTCAGATTCTCAAGTGGTCATAAATGTATTCAGTAGCCCGTCAATAGGGAAAACCAGAATGGACATTTCCTCAGTGTTACGGAATGAGGCTAATTTGTTCTACCTAATAATTTATTTGAAAGAACACATCACAAATGCTAAACCTGAAACACCCTAAGTATAAAAGTGATTTATTCCTAAACATTTAGCAGTCTCAAATGCAACTTTTCATTCACAATAGGATGCTATCATTTTATTAATTTTTATATTAATGTATTACACGAATTGAAAGAATAGATGCAAGAAAATTTTAGATTAGAGTGAAACAATAGTAATCAGTCACTTTTACATAGAGATTTGAGCTTTACACATCACTTTCCTCTCAAAAATTTCATGAAGTAGTTGATGCGCTTTAAAACCGTATTACAGATGTGGAAACCAATGCTTAGTAAAGAACAATTTCTCAGGGTTCCAAAGCTAAAAAACAGAAGAATTAGGATTTCAACTCAGGTCTTCTATGGCTGTTAGAACAGTTGTTTGACAATGGTTTTCCTAAATAAAAATGTTTCACATATTCAAGGGATCAGGCAGCAACTATGCTGCATCTGAAATTCTCAAGCAGAGGTGCCAGAGATCATTGAGCTAAAAGTTAGGTGACCACCATAGAAATCCATCCAGAAGTGACAGAGGCACTAAGATAAGTTTACTATTAAGGGATATCCAGAAATCTCAGGGGTCTGGTCAACAATTAATCTTCAAAGCATATAATGATAAGCAATGCTGACCAAAGATAATTGTCCCCTTGTTGAATTGCATCAATGGGACTATATTCATGTACACCTGTCATTTTTGTGCCTTTGTAGGGTCCTGAAGGTACCTGTCCTTATTGCGTCTATTTTTTCTTCCATGTGTATTTTTTTGCTTCTAATGAAGATGCTACTTAGACAACACTGTACAAGCATAATGATACTAACTTCAGTGACTATTTTCCATTTCCTGAGCTTTCAAAGTTCAGAAAATTATCACCTGGTCATGCAAGTAGTAGAGCAGGAAAAGTAACTCTCCCTGTATCTATGGGCAATTTCCTGTCTGGAATTCCTTCACCATTGGAACAAATCACCACTGATTTGACCTGCTACTAAAATGAGTGATTCCTAACTGGAATGCTGTATTAGTCACAGGCCCAGATGAGTGTTTGAATTTTCAATTAATCACAAGGTACTTTCTTCATTGCAATTTATGTTTTCATCCAGTGATCAAAAGTCTATATGGTTTCAAATTAATTCAGCACTCATTCACACCTAGTTTATTTTTTATTGATTAAGTAGAGGTCTGTGGGTCTTCTGTGATTACTCTAACTGAGGTGAGCATGGAAACATCCTCTCTGATAAAATTTAATATTACATCACTTTTGGTGTTGTTCTGGGATTACATTGAGAACTGGAGGTATATCATAAAACTCCTAACTATAGGTACGTAAGTAAAAGTTTAACACCTGGCAGTCAGAAAAATAACATGCATGGCATACTTTTAAGTCTGAATTTCATTATTAATATTTCCTTCATCACTTTCTCAAATCTAGACAATTATCAAAACAATAAATTAATCTCTGCTTTAGATTGTTGTGTCCAAGTTATAAAGGTTCTCACTTAAAATTTAACAATGAGATAGTCAGTACTCACTGAAGCATATTCTTGCTTCTACTTCATGCTAGAATTAAAAGTCCAATATAACTGTATAGGATCAAGATTTCCACTGGTGCCCATCCCCACCTATCTCCCACAGAAAAATACAGGAAAAAAATTATTTTTTTGTGGGAATTATGGTCAGGAATCAGTCAATGTGCTCACTTGTTTTATATTCCTATTTTTCAGATCTTTATATTATAGCAGTGACTAAGGGGAAAGTTCCCCTTTAAAACAAGTATAAGCCTCTAAATCTAAGTAAATCTTCTTGAATTTGTCCCACCCCACTGAAACTGCAAAGCCTAACTTTTCTTCTGATTAGCTATTTAACTGAACTTTTGTTCTCTATTAAACATTTACTCTGTGCCAGAAACTATGCTGGGCATACAAAAAAGAAAAAGAGAAAACAGGAAGGGAAGAAGAACCTAGAAAAGAAAGAAAGAAACAAGGAAAAAAAAGGAAAAGGCAAAAGACAGTTCCTGCCCTTAAGGAGTTTACAATGCGATGGGGAGACAATATAAAAACACAAATATATACAGCAAACTTGTAGAAGATAAATGGGAAATAATTAACAGAAGAAAGACAGCAGAATTAAGAGGGATTAGAGAAGGCTTCAGGTAAAAGAAAGATTTTACCTGGGGCCTAAAGGAACTAAGGAAGATCAATTAGTGGACGGAGGAGGGAAAACATTCCAGACCCAGAGGATGGCCAGAAAAAGTGACTGGAGCTGTGAGATGGTGTGTCTTTGTTCTGGAAAACCCTAGAGGCCAGTGTCCCTGCATCAAAATTAATGTCTGTGGTAGTAAGGTGTGAGATGACTGGAAAGATTAGATTATGGAGTACTTTGAATGCCAGATCATTTTATATTTGATAGTAGAGGAAATAGGTAACCATTAGAGCTTATTGAGGGGCATGACATGATGGAGTCAGATCTGCATTTTGCAAAAATCACTTTATTTTTTAATATAATCTATTTTCAGTTTTCAATATTCACTTCCACAAGATTTTGAATTCCAAATATTCTCCCCATCTCTCCTCTCTCTAGTAGAGTGTGCACCACAACCACCCCTTTCCCCAATCTGTCCTCTTTTCTATCATCCCCCTTCTCCAATTCTCCTCCCCTCTATTTTCCTATAGGTAAGATGGATTTCTATACCCCATTGCCTATACAACTTATTTTCCAGTTGCATATAAAAACATTTTTTAACATTCATTTTTAAAGCTTTGAGTTCCACATTCCCTCTGTTCCTTTGCCCCACCCATCTTCATTGAGAAAGGAAGCAATTTGATATAGGTCAAACATGTGTAGCTATATATAATTACATATATATATGTGTGTGTATGTACGTATGTAAATATATGTATGTATATACGTACATATATGTATGCATGTATGTGCATATATGTATATATGTGTGCCTCTATATATATAGACACAACACAGAGACATATGTGTGTATATGTACTACCCTAATATATCGAACCACCCTAATACTGAGAAAAGTTTCATGAGTTACAAATATCATCTTTCCATGAAGAAATGTAAATTGTTCAATTTTAATGAGTTCCTTATAGCTTCTCTTTTCTCTTTACCTTTTCATGTTTCTCTTGATTGTTGATTTTTAAAGTCAAATTTTCTATTCAGCTCCAGTCTTTACAAAAAGAATACTTGCAAGTCCTCTATTTCATCAAAATTCCATTTTTTTTTGCTCTGACATATTATACTCAGTTTTGTTGGTAGGTGATTCTTGTTTTAATCTTAGCACCTTTGATCTCTGGAATATCATATTCCAAGCCCTTTGATTCTTTAGTGTAGTAGTTGCTAAACCTTGCACTGTCCTGATTTTCACAATAATTGAATTGTTTCTTTCTGACTCTGTAATATTTTCTCCTTGAACTCCTGAGAACTCTGGAATTTAGCTACAATATTCCTAGAAGTTTTCCTTTCGGGATCTCTTTCAGGAGGGGATTTGTAAATTCTTTCCATGTCTATTTTATCCTTTGGTTCTAGAATACTGGGGCAGATTTCCTTGACAATTTATTGGAAGATGATCTCTAGGCTCTTTTTTGATCATGGCTTTCAGGTAGTTCCCTAATTTTTAAATGATCTTTCCTGAATCTATTTTCCAGGTCAGTTGTTTTTCTAATAAAATATTTGTCATTATCTTCTATATTTCTCATTCTTTTGTTTTGTTTTTTAATTTCTTGGTTTCTCATAAGTTCATTAGCTTCCCTTTGCTCCATTAAAATTTTGAAGAAATTATTTCCTTCAATGAGCTTTTGGACCTCCTTTTCCTTTCATCCAATTTTGCTATTTAAGACATTCTTTCTCTCATTGTCTTTTTAGACCTCTTTTGCCTTTTTGGGTTAGTCGGTTTTTAAAGGTATTATTTTCTCCAGTATTTTTAGGGCTCTCCATTAGCAGACTGTTGACTTGTTTTAATGATGTTTTTGCATCACTCTCATTTCTCTTCCCAATTTTTCCTCTACTCCTCTTACTTGGTTTTTGAAATCCTTTTTTGAGCACTTTCATGGCATCAGATCATTTTATATTTTTCTTGGAGGTTTTAGATACGGGAACCTTGACCTTGCTCTCTTCCTCTGGTTGTATGCTTTGATCATCCTCCTACAAAAGGACAAAGGAAAATACCTTTTCACCAGGAAAATAACGTTCTTATTCCCCCTTGCCTCTTTTGGTCATTTTCTCAGTCAATTATTTGACCTCTAAGCTCCTTGTTAAGTGGAGGGTGGTCTGCTCCAAGTTTCAGGGGCTTTGTACAGCTGTTTTCAAAGATATCTCCAGGGACTTGTAAATTTTCAGCCTCTCCAAAGTGGTGTGATCAAAGGAGAGGTATTTACTCACCTCCTGGTCTATGCTCTGATCTGTGAGCAACCACAGGTACTCTTTCTGCCCTGAATCTTTGAGAAGGATTCCCTCTCCACAGCTGCCACCAGTTCTGCCATTCCAAAGCTCCTGTTGCCCCAGGGCTGCTACCCAGGACTGTGACACAGATCAGATGCTTGACTCCCCCACTGTTTGTGGGCTGAGAGCACCATAGCAATCAGTGACTGTAGCGGTGGCTGTTGCTGCCCTGGGATTGGGGCTGAGATTAGGGACAGATGAAGTTTCTCTATTATGCAAGTGAGACAGCCTTCCCACTGACATTTGAAGCTTTCTTTGGGCTTAATGGCTTGGGAAGTCTGGTTGCAGTGCAGTGATTCAGCACTGAGGCTTGCTCCAGTCCAGTCCTTGCTGGTGCAACTTGTGCTGAGTTGCATTCCACTATACACTCAGTGCAATAAGCCCCTCCTGTCAGCCTTCCAGATTGTCTTTTCCTGGAAATCTGTTTCTTTTTGTCATTGTGTGGCTTCTGCTTCACTAAAATTTCTTCAGAGTAATTTTTACATGTGTTTTGATGGATTTAGGTGGCGAGCTTAAGCAGGTCCCTACTTCTACACCACCGTCTTGGCTCTCCAAAAATCACTTTAGTGGCTGACTGGAGGATGATTGGATATGTAAGAAAGTTAAGGAAGGCAAATTCATGTGCAAGCTATTAGAACAGTCCAGGTATGAGGTGATAAAGGACTGCATTTGATTAGGGATGGCAGAGGAGAGTAGAGGGTGTATTTGAGAGATTGTGCAAAGGGGAAATCACCAAGTCTTGGCAACGCTTTATGAAATAAGGCATGAGAAGTAGTCTAGAGTCAAGTGTGACAACTAGTTTGTAATTCTAAGGAACTGAGATAATGGTATTGCCGTCCACTGCAAATAGGGAAGATAGATGGAAGACTAGGGGGTAAAGATCATGGCACATTGAGTTTAAGATGTCTACTCGATATCTAGTTTGAAACATCTGAAAGGTAATTGGAGATGTGAGATTGGAAGTCTGTGGAGATTTTCAGGCAGGATAGATAAACTAGAGAATAATCAGTAAAGTAGGTGGTAACTAAATCCATGGCTCATGAGATCATCAAGTAGTATAGAAGGAGAAGAGAAGAGGGCTTGGATAGAACCCTGAAGGATACCTCCATTAGTGATTTAGTGATTTAGAGGCAGAGCCAGCAAAGGGATCATTTGTAGAGAGCAAATTTGGTAGAATTATATAACTACAGGTTAGAACGTAAGCTGTTAGAAGAGGCTACAAGAAGAAAAGTGACAGTAGTATTAAACTAGTGTCCTGTCTGCCTACTCTGATTTCAGATATTTTAGAACTTTTCCTTCTGTCTGAAACTTTTTCTCCTGTACCACAGTAAATTACTGTGAACTGTTATCTTGCAACCTGTATTTTTACTGGGGCCCTCCCTTTCCTTCTCTCTTTGCCCCCTTCAACACACACACACACACACACACACACACACGTGCGCGCGCACACACACACACACACACACACACACACACACACACACACTCTTCTGGTCCTTGAAATCCTATTGTCCCACCTATGAAAGTTCCAGGAATATGTTTGCATTTAGCTCACCCAAGTCCTCAGATACCATCTCCTGTCCTAGATGAGGTCATAGAGGTTCCTGAGTAATTTTAACCCTGGGAGTACCACGACTTGCAAAACTAATGTTTATGTCATAAAGTATAAATAATCTCATTGATTTGTCAATGTCAGATGAATAACTCATAAATAATCTTTACTGAATCATATCCTTTTGACTTTTTCACAACTGTCCATTCTTGAGCACGATTGAAAGAATTAAACATTTATTAAGTACTGCACTTAGCCCTGGTGATACAAATAGAAAAGAGTTTCTGTTCTCAATGGACTGTGACCTGTAAAAGGTTCAAGAGACATAATTTCTGGGTAATTAATCAGTTTATTAATCATGCTAGCAAATAACTAATGAAAGAGATTGGTAGCACTCTTAAATACCAAAGAATGCTCATGGAACTCACTCAAAACTTATATGCCCTTCAAAAAGTGGATATTCCTGAGGGTAGCAATTGACTCTGATTGGTTAAGAAGTAATAAGAGAATGAATAATGTAATGAGAGGTGGACCTATTCCAATGAGTGTTCAGGGGACATGATTTTGATAACTGAGTCTTGAGCAAAGGGACTTCTCTCTCATCCAGATTACTCCCACTCAGGACAATGTAGACAAAAGGGGGTCCATTTCTGAATGAGAGCAACATGATGGGCCAGAATTCACCTTGAATTAAATTTTTTGTAAATTTCTCTCCTTGGGTCATGTCTCCTACCTGGGATCAAGAGATCTGAGCAATGTCATTCACCAGTAATGCCCTTCAAAGAGTGAACAACTTAGGCTTCTGGAAATTTTCTTATTCTTAATTCCAAAACTGATTATTAATATAAGAATTTTTCAGGGCTCACATTCTAATGAGTGAAACAATACATATAAGAAGTTTCTGTTGCAAATCAGATGGAAAAGTCCCATGATCCTTAGAGTACAGTAGTAAAACAGATGGTAATGCATCTTTCTTAATGTAATTTCTCCTAACAAAATCACATCAGTTTCTGCTGTTGAACCATTTGACAGTGACAAGGACTTCAGTGAGAAGAACTTTCTTTTCTGAGTCTTAAATATATATGGCAGGAGCAGTTGCTAAGCTGCATCTTCTCAGAAGTTGCTTCACAGGATGATGGCTGTGGACATGGGACTGGAAACATTGCTCTTCCAAGGGTCTTTCCTCAGAGGTATGAACTGTCTCCAATGGGTAGGAGGGGATTCCATGCTTAAAGTAATGATGGTGGTTTGACTCACCTGACACACGCTATTTTCTGTCTAATCCTCAGGGTTCCCTGTTGCTTCAAGTAGGCTGACTTTCATCAAATGAAGATATTTTTGTTTTGTTTTGTTCTGTTTTTTTTTAAGCAACCTGGAAAACTTTAATATAAATTATATCTTAAATATAGATTTTGTTTTCAATAAGACCATCTGGATGATGATTTGAACTTCAGTTGGCTCACATGAGAGCAAAAGTAACATAAGTATAAACCTGGACCCAACAAAAGATTGCAAGTATGTTAGCCAAAACAATAAGGAAGATCCAGCAGGTCAGTGGAAGACTAAGCAGAAGTTCTATGAATTTTAAGCCACATCTTACAAAACCTTAACACATGGAAGCTAGATTCTTGGATAACATTTAAAGATAATGTAGGTGGAGTTTAAGGGAAACTTACCCAAAAACTAAAATGAAAGTGAAACATATATATAGGTTCAGAAAATGCCCAAATTTGGGAAAAGCTAACTAAATTGAGAATGTTTGACAACTTTATGGCATGCTGTTTTATTGAACAGGCCTATCCCTACTCACTAATATATTGTAACTGAGGGACTTGGTTTCCAACAACTTAATTAAAATCTAGGTTTTGATTCTGCTTCTGTGATTTACTTGCTAAGTGATCTTTAGTAAGACATTTATCTGTTTTTAACCCCTTTCACTTTCCTCATCTGCAAAATGGGAATTAAGACAAACATACAAACAGTATTGTACTGTTCTCTTCACAGGATGATTTGAGAAAGCATAAACCACAATGCACTATGCAAACGTGAGCTATTATTAATATTGTCAGAAGATACAAGTTTCTGGAGATTGATACAGCAGTCTGAAAGTAAAGGTAATATAGATATAGACCTGGATCCACCAAAGAATAGCAGGCATGTCAGTCAGTCCAAAAGTAAGAAAGATTCAGCAAGTCAGTGAAGGCTAAACAAGAGCTCTATGAATTTTAAGCCACATCTTATAAAACCTTAACACACGAAAGCTAGATGCTTAGATAACATTGCAAGATAATGTAGGTGGTATGTTTAAAGATAAAGATAACAAGTGCCTCTTTGAGGGCATCAGGTAGCACATACAATGACCAGAACAGTTAATTGCATTTTTAAAAGCCTCTTACTCAGTTGGGTGGGAAATAGAGGAGGGGTGGGGATGGGATGGAACTAGGGGAAACTAAAGCTGCCATTGTCTAAATATTGTGGTCTCATCAAAATGAAAATTCTCAAACTGAGTTTACCTACTTTGAGAATCTAGCTTAGTAATGGAGGATGTGGTGGGGGAGAGGAGGCCTATAGTGATGGTAGTGGTGGTGGTGGGAGGTTTTGGAGGGAAAAAATTAATTCTTGTGGATCTGATTTATTGTACAGCTTCGGTGGTTTTCAAGGTAATGAGAGGTCATAAGACTCCCTGAGTTTTGATCTATTAACCTTGCATAAAGAACCCAGAGCATTGCTTTTCAAACTTATAGACATGTTTGTTCACTCTACACATTTCCCTCTGAATGTTTTTTGCCAAATGAAGAAAGTGGAAACATGTGGGTAAAAGAGACTTTTACCCCTTGGTGGATAATTAAAAGTTGCCTGCAGCCATAGCAGATTGCATTTGAAATATATTTCCATCAGACAGAAATTTAAGAAGGATCAGCTCCTGAATTGGAGATCTCCAAGCCATATGTATGAACTACCACCAAAGATGTTTTTGGGTCAGTAGCTGCTTTGTTTTCCTTTCCTCAGGGTCACTAATGGAGTAAGATTCCAGCATGGTGTCAGAAAGCATAGTCTTAACAAAAGTATCATATTTCAGATCAGCCATAAAACCCAAGCCCTAACCATCTGTGATCATGAGATACTCTAGGGCCACTTTTCGAGAGAGAGAGAGAGAGATTCTTATGAAAGCTATAATGACCAATTTTTAAGTTGAGGACTATATTTGGTTGACTATGATTTTTTTCTATTAGCTTTTGTTGCAGATGATAGTGCTATATTATCCAAAAATGCCTGTTTTTTTGATGTTAAATAATTTTTTTCTTTTACACAGAACCATAGCATCTAAGTCCCCCTTTTTTATCTTTATGGACCAAATCTCATATTTCCTGCATTTAGAAGGAAAATGAAACAACCTCATGCTTGATCAGTTTAGATAAATTGAATAAAGCTCAAGACTGCTCATAATCCGGGCAAATTTTGGCATGTTGTGTTGCTATGCTTGAAATTAATGTGAATATAAATGCCTTTGAATAATAAATATTTATTTATTCTCTCTTTCCATTCACATAGAAAATGTGGAGTACACATCAGTAGTTAGATTCTCTCCTTTGAATACCTAAGTCAATACCTTGAAGCAAAGATGACTCTGGGCTACCAATGTCTTTGTCAAAAAACATTTAAGTTGTTGTAGTTTCTATCAGTTAAAATATCTCCCAGCATGGCCTCAGCAACAGATTATATCGTTGGTTAACATATGACTGGCCTTGTTAATTTTAGTGAGATTTACTACAAGGTGTTTGGGCACCAAGTGATAATTTCTCCTTGGGGGAGGGGAAGGGGGAGTGCAGCCAAGATGGTACAGTAACAGCAAGGACTTGCTAGTTCTCTCCCCATAAACCCAGAAAATACCTATAAAAATTAACTGAAACAAATTCTTGGGTTGCAGAACCCACAGAACGACAGAACGAAGCAAATCCCCAGTCCAAGATAGCCTGGAAAGTTTCTGGGGAGTGTCTATTGCACCATGCTGGGAGCAGAGCACAGTCAAGCATGGGCTGCCCTGTCACAGACTAGAATTGAGCAAATCTTGAAGGACTAAATCTCAGCCACCTGTGGCAGTTTTGAGACTTCACGACCCCAAAATGCAGAGGACCAATTAAAAGGTCAGGGGAAAAACCCTGTGAGATTACAGTGGTAGGGTCTCAGGCCCAGGGTGGCAGAGGAGGTGGAGGAGTACACTGAGGAGGAGCCCATGGCAGCAGCAGCAGGGGTAGCAGCATGGGAAGGGGCAGCAGCAGCAGTGGCAGTCATTGTTTTTGGAGCTCTAGACCCACAAATAATGAGGGGATTTATTGGTTGACAGTACACCCCTCCACCCCCACTGGAAGCAGAGAGGTGTCTGGAGATAAGAACAGAAAGGGTTTATTCAGCTCTTACGAGAAAAGGGTGTCACTTCCACCAGGACATACTAGTAGAAGGAGTACTAGTGGAAGAAGGCAGCTTACAGAGAACAAAGCATCATTATACACCCTAAAGCAGAGATTCCTGCCCTCCACTATTCCTCCTTTCCATTGACTGGGAAGTAGGCTTACAATCTGCGTGGGAAATCTAGAGAAAGAACCAGGAATTCAAGCACAACCAATCCAGACATACAACTCCTTATTTGGCAACTAGCTAACTAACTAATTGCTGATGTGGCAGCACTATAGCTTAGGTGAGGAGGAAAGAGGGGAAGGGAAGGAGACTCTTGGAGCAGGGAACAAACAATTCCTTACTTGGCACACTTAGTGTGGAAGTGGCAGTAGAATTCTATAGAATGAATAATTTCCAGGGAGCCATTACTACAATTCCATTATATAAAGTTTTACTGCCAGAGTAGCACTAATAGAATTCCTATATCTCTACTGTGTGACATCTTCATGGGAGCCATGTTTCACTCATTCAGATTATTTTGCAGATGAGGAAATAGAGGCCAATTAGTTAGATGAGTTGCCCAGGGTTACACAACTAGTAAGTGTCTGAGACCAGAAATGAAGTCAGGAAGATGAGGATTTGAAGTCAGAAAGACTCCATGTACAGTTCTCTATCCACTGAGTTACCTTATTACCCCTATCTGCTGGATTGTCCAAAAAAGTTGAAAAAGCTTTGTGTGTAGACATGTGGATAGTCTTTATTTCAGCTATGTAAAAACCAGTTGAGTTAAGATTTAAAGTAACTCTGTAAGATGAGCTACCTTATCTACACCTTTGGAGAGAATTATTAACTCTGGTGAAATTATATTGCAGGTGTTTGAAGTGTTGGAGCATTGAATACTTTGTTAGCTCAAACTGCTCTTCTTGAATATCATACTGAATTTTTCAGACAACATAGGATGCTGACTTTGCCTCTTACTGACTACTATAACATTAACAATTGAGTTAGTTCATCATTAGACTTTAATGGCAAGTTATTGGCATAGTATTACTTTGGAAGCTCATGGGATGCCCAGGGTAGCCACGTGTTCATTCCATTTCTGACTCTGAAAGTTTTCTGCAAAGTTCAGAAACCTCTTTGTCCTGTAAGCTCACACTACCCCTGTATTTTTCACATAGAAAGTCCTCTCCTCCCATGTGTCCTCTTTCTCTGATTGGCTCATTTCCACCACCACCCCTCCCCGAAATCTCCATTTTAATAAAACTCAGGCTATACTGTCTCCGCTAATCATCAGCCTGCACTTCTAATTTTTCAAAATTTATCTACAATGCCCTTCCTCCCATCTCAACTTTTCAGTTTCCTTGAATTCTATTTAACCATCAAAATGTAAACTCCTTGAGGGCAGGTTCTTTCTGATTGCATTTGTATTCACCAAATTTAGCACAGTGCCTGGCACTCATTACGTCCTTAATTAATTCCTATTGACTTGTTGCATTTGCCTTATGATATCAAAACACTTGCCTTCCTGTCTGCAAAGATGAGATAATTTACTAATTTCCTTTTGTGTTGAAAGTTTTCTAAGAGCCTAATTTGAGAATCTAAACAACATTGAATTCATTCTTTATTATCTCTTCCTTATCTTTATGTGGTTAAATTCTCCAATATTCTGCAAGATCAAGATCATGTAATTTTGCAGGTTTTCAAGTTAAATCTCCTCAATCTGCATATGAGGGAGCTGAGGTCTAAAGAGCAACTTGCCCTTAATAGACAATAGTAGCTATGAACCCATCAAATAGCAATCTCAGTTTGCATTTGGGGCTTTCCTGTGATGGTCTCACATAATTGAATTTACCACATTAACTTTGATTGTTGAGGGGGATGGATATGAAAACATTTTTTTTTGCATCTAAAAATCTTCACTCATAGAATTTTAGAGGCAGGAGAGAATTTAGGAAAGATCCAGATCATCCTTCTGTCAATGCAAATAATGTTAAAGAAAGTTTTGCAAAGAAATACAACTTGCATTTTTTCCAGCTGGTAGATTATACTCTTTAGTGTATTTGCAGTTTTTGTTACCATAGTACTTAAATATTTCCTATCATTGTTATTTTAACACATACCTTTGTCTCATTCTGTCACCTCAGTGCTTGAAATCATCAGGAAGGTCAGTGGAATAAATCCTACTAACCAATTCCCTAGTCAAAGAAGTCAGCAGTGAATGCTCTCATCAGGCAAGTTTTCTTACTTTGAATCTCTCTAGGGAGAATGCTTAGCCTGGGGGAGTCTCATTAATTTTTGAGTCAGTTGCTTAAAATCAGCTTGCCCTAGTAATAACAGAAGTCTTAACCCATAGCAGCACCATAGCATACCCTTTGAAAGGAAAGAATGCTTAAGGTGAGTAGTGAAGGAATAGTCAGTACAATAGTCTGCAAAGTGCAGTCTGTGGTGTGACTAAAATTGTGTGATCAACCAGTCAGAGTGATAGGATGAATTACATCCCATCTTCCTGACAATAGGCAGTCATGGAGATTTTTATCCAACAAAACCACCTCTTCCTTTTACCCATTACAACCCAACATCACTTTCCATTCCTGTAAAAGTCTCCCACTTTGCTCCTTTTTGAGACCGTTGTCAATCTCTGAAGCGAGTCATAACAAACTTCAACCTGGACACTCATATCAACAACTATATTAGTGCTATTAGGGAAATCCCACCTCAATGGCAATGCCTTTCTTAATGGCACAGTTAAAAGTTGAATCTACAAAGTTAGAATTAAGTCTTAACTGTGCCCTATTGAGAAAGTACATCAGCTTCTCCATGATGATGCTAACATAAAATGCCAAGTCCTGTCACATGGTATAACTACCAAAGGGGAAAGGTATTTATAGGGGCATACGGTCCAAAGTGTTTGGTGATCACTAACATGGACATCATCCCCCAAAGAACAGCAATGGACAATTCCAGGGAAGAAGATGAATACTGATGAGATTCTGCAATCCCTTTCTATTTAGGGGGTAAAATCTCATGTTAAAAATATAGATACATTAGTATATCAACAAAAGGAAATTTTCATTGCTTCGATCTATACCTTATTGGTCCAACAGGAAACCAAGCAGTTGGTTTCTGATATTGCTAGTATAATACTGCTTAAATATAAATTTCGCTTTTATATGCAAGCCATTGTTAGAGAAGGTCAGCCCCCCAACTCATATGGTTTTATTTACAGGTTGCTAGAATAAGTACCCAATGTCATCCTTGAATTACAAAACTGCAGACTGTATATTGTTTTCAGCTTCAGAGTGACTCAAATGACTCAATAGCAGATGAAGGACTTCATCTTTTCAAGTTAAATTCTGGTGTTCTGTGCTGTACTCCGTGGTCCTGGGTAAATCACTTAACCTTCCTATGCCCTAGTTTTCCTCAAGCAGAACAGAAATAGGAAAAATCCTGACTACTTGCAAGGAGTTTGTCAGGAATTTTGAAAAATGTTACTCCAAAGGACTTCCTCAGTTAACAAAACAATGCCCCATTGTCCTTATATTTAAAGTATAACCAGGTCAACTCTCAGCATCCCAATCTTCTCTGAGATGCTTAAAATATCATGCAATGGAGGGAAAGGCTCCTAAGAGCCACATGAGTCAGTATGTCCCATGATATTAATGAAGCAAGAAATAAAAACCATTTGCTACAGAAATAGCAATAACTGGTTTGTCAGCTTTTTCAAGGATTACATAGATTTGCACTGACCTTAAAAGTGGCTAAGAGGTGAGTTAATAAAGGATCTTAGAAGGTCTTTAAAAGAAATGGAATTCTAACCCTATTAGAAACAGTTGTTTCATACGTAAACTGAAAGAAGGTACTTCATTAAAAGGAGGCAGCATTCCTTCCAGTAGGCTAACTAGGTTTTGCAAAATGAAGACACTGAGGTCAATCAGGTCTGCCTGGAACATAGATCTCACCCACATTAGCTTTAATGTGTCACTGACAAGCCTGCTAAACAGCAGGTTTCAAAGCCAGCTCTTTGAAGATGCTGCAGTTCACTTTCTTCTCTGGCTATACATAATGCATTTGTTTTTCCTTTGTCAGCTTTCAAAATGTGTCGTTATTCCCCGCTGTCTGCATCAGGCTCGTTGTGCCTTCGAGAGTGACAGCACTTGGCATTTTACATTAGCATCATCATGGGCAAGCTGATGTACTTTCTCAATAGGGCACTGTCAAGACTTCATTCTAACTTTGTAGACTCAACTTTTAACTGTTCCATAAAGACAAATAGCCATTGAAAATTACAAACAAAGCAAACATTTATCAAAGAGCTAAAAGTCACATTTGTTATAAACAAAAGTACTCCATCCCAGCACCAAACTTTGAAAATTAATTCCTCTTTAGATTATGTGAGTATTCAGTTAAAAAATCAATTTATAATTTTAATCCCTACATATATGTAAGAAATTAAAGTAGAGGGAAGATATCATTACCCTGTGTTTTTTGTTTGTTTGTTTTTAACAATCAGGGAAAACAATCTTGGGGAAGAAAATCAAGATGTTTCAGTTGAATATAAAAATTTGTGTTCAGTTTTGAAATTCAAGCAAAATGAAAGAATGATTGGAACTTCTAAATGGACTTTTTGTTTGTATCGTGTTTTGTCTCTCCCTCACCCCATCTTCTTTCAGATATGTCTGTTTCTGGAAATGCTTACCAGTGGAAATTTTCATCACCATTAAATCCCTTATTCTGAGACCTGGTAATGTGAATGTATTGTAATCTGGGACAGAGATGCATGATATCTGGCAGATTCTACTGAGCTGGAAAGGTGACTGAAGACCAGTTTCACAATAGATTTTGTACCTTTGTCCAAGGTCTGACCTAACGACATGTGGATAAGCTCATTACTAGATGGTTGACCACAAAAATAGAAATGTTTTTGTCCCTAGAAAGTCATGAAAATAGTCTATTAAGATTTTATGGTGTTTGGAAAAACCATCAGTTTAAGAGAATACTAATACCAAAGTGACCACAAAATCTTGAAATAATAAATTTTACTTTTCTTAAAATATTTCTAGAGGACATGGCAGACTTCTTCACTGACTAGCTCAAGAAGTTGGAGGAGTTCCCTATTGCCTCAAGAATAAAATACAATGTCCTCTGTTTAAGGATTGCATCACTTCATAATCTGGCTTGTTTGTCTTTTGAGATTAATCACATGAGCTTCACCTTCATTCACTCTGAGGTCCAAATAAACTGGCTTACTTGCTGTATCTCACACACAATAGACTGTCTGTCAAACCTCTTGATTTAAGACAGACTTCCCCCTGGCATCTGGAATACATTCTTTAAAAAACCTCTACTTATCAGAAACCTTGCCTTCCCTCAAGGCTCAGTTTGAAGGACTACTTCCTACGAGGCTTTTCCTGATTCTCCCCCTCATTGTTTACTTTTCCCCAAGGAATATTGTATTAACTTTTATGTATATTGCATCTTCTGATGTGTCCATGAGGCAGTTACGTGGTACAATAGATAGAGTACCAGAACTGGAGTCAAAACACCTAAGTTCCAATTCAGTCTCAGAGGCTCATTAGTCAGATAAGTAATTTAATCTCCATTTATCTCAGTTTCCTCAATTGTAAAATAAAGATAATAACAGCACCACCTCCCACGATTGTTGTAAGGATTAAATGAGAATATTTTTAAGCACTTAACATCGCACCAGACACATAGTAGGTACTATGTAAATGCTTGTTCCCTCCCTCTCCTTCCCTTGTTTTATGGTAATAACATGTAAGCTCCTTTAGGACAGAGTTGTTTATGTCTTTGCAGGCAGCTAGGAAACTGAGTAGTTAGAGTACTGACACTAGAGCCAGGAAGATCTAAGTTTAAATAAGATGTCATACCATAGATACTTATTAGTTGTGTGACGATGGGGAAGTTACTTAAATTCTGTGAACCTAATGAAGAAAAGTAGGAACTCATTTTATGAGAAAAATAGATAAAGCATTGGTTAATATGATTAAAGAAAAAGAAAAAAAGTCAAATTACCAGTATCAAAAAGTTCGAAACATGAATTTGCCACCAGTGACGAGGAAATTAAAGCAATTATTAGGTGCTATATTGTCCAATCATATACTCATAAATCTAATAAGATAAGTAAAATGGATGAACATTTACTAAAATATGAGTTTCCCAGATTAATAGAAGTTAATAGAAAAAAATAGAATACTTAAATAGTCCTACTTTAGAACAAGAAATAGAACATATCATTTCTGGTCTTCCTAAGAAAAAATCCTTAGGACTAGGTGGAATTGCAAACAAATTCTTCCAAATATTTATAGAACAATTAATTCTAATACTCTATAAACTATTTTGAAAAATAAGCTAAGGAGACTACCAAATTCCTTGTGTAACATAAATATGGTACTGATCATTCAAATAGGAAAAACAAAAACAGAGAAAGAAAACTATATATCTATTTCTTAAATGAATATTAATGAAAAACTCAAAAACAATACTGGTAAAGAGATTACAGCAATATGTCACAAAGATCATATACTATTACCAGATGGGATTTATACCAGGAATACAGGACTGATTAGATATTAAGAAAAATATCAATATAATGGATCATATTAATAACTAAGCCAATAGAAATCATATAATAAACACAATGGATGCAGAAAAAGCTTTTGAGAAAATACAACATATATTACTATTAAAAACAATAAAGAGTGTAGGAAGTAAACGGAGTCTTGCTTAAAATAAGTAGTATCTATCTAAAATCATTTACAAGTATGTGTAATGGGGATAAGATGGAAAACTTATCAGAACTTAAAATGAGAAGAGAATCAAGGATGGCCATTTTCATCACTCTTATTCAATACTGTACTAAAAACATTAGCTATAGCAAGAAGAGAACAAAAAATTGAGTGAATTAGAACAAGAAGTGAGAAATCCAAATTATCACTCTTTATAAATAATATGATGCTGTACTTGGAGAATACTAGAAAATCAACTGAAAAAACTGGCTGAAAAAAATTACAGTTTTATCAAATTTGCAGAATATACTTTCAAAGACATACACAGAAACTATGTGAACACAACCACAAAATACTTTTTCACAAAAATAGAGTCAGCAGTAAGCACATAGGATGGCCAACCCAAAATATTAAAAATGATGTTTCTATCTAAATTAATTTGCGTGTATGAGTTCTTCCTTCATTACCGAAGAAGACCATGCCATCAGAGAAATAATGACATGACTTGTACTTGACTTTGTTTTGAGTGAGGGAGGGCTGTACACATCACCAGCCTCACTTCTCTTCCAGAACCATCTGAATCCAGTGACCAGATATTCATCAGGATGACTGGAGATGACCCAGATGAGGCAGCTGGGATTAAGTGACTTGCCCAAGGCCACAGAGTTAGTGAGTGTCAAGTGTCTGAGGTGAGATTTGAACTCTGGTCCTCCTGACTCCAGCACTTGTGCTCTATCAACTGCACCACCTACCTGCTCATATCTATTAGTTTACGTATTCAATGATATATCAATCAAACTACCAAAAATTATTTTGTAGAGCTAGAAAAAAATGGCAAAATTTATCCAGAAGAACAAAGGGTCAAGAATATCAAGTGAATTGATGCAAAAAAAAAGATGGGAAGGAAGGTGGCCTCATCCTACCATATCACAAACTGTATGTCAAAGTGGTAATCATCAAAAAAATCTGGTACTGACTGAAAAAATATACTGGATTAGTGGAATAATATATTAGGTACACACTATATAGCAATAAATGATCAGCATAATCAAGTGTTTGATAAAGCATAAGACCCCAACTTTGAGACAAGAACTTATTATTTGCCAAAAACTATAGGGAAAACTGGAAAGCAGTTTGGCTGAAACTAGGATTAGACCAATATACGACATCATTAACCAAGATAAGTTAAACATGAATACATGATTTTGACATAAAGCAAGTACCATAAATATATTAGGAAAACTGGAATTAATTTCCCCCATAAGATCTATGGGCAAGAGAAGAATTTATGACCAAAGAAAACATATACTTACCAAATATAAAATGGATAATTATCACATTATATTGAAAAGGTTTTTGTATCAATAAAACCAATGCATCCAAGAGTTGAAAGAAGATAAAATGAAGAAAGAAGAGAATTATAGCAATTTTTTTTTTACTAAGGCCTCATTTCTCAACTATATAATTAGCGAAGTCAAATTTGGAAGAAACCAAGGAATTCCCCAGTTATGAAATGATCAAAGGATATGAAGAAGCAGTTTTTAGAATAAATCAAAGTTATCAATAGTCATGGAAAAAAATACTCTAAATCTAATCTCTATCGATTAGAGAAATTCAAATTAAAACACCTTCAGAGTATTACTTCACATCTATCAGATTGGCTGATATGATAGAAAAGGAAAACGATAAATGCTGGAGAGAATGTGTGAAAATTGGGACATCAATGCATTATTAGTGGAGTATTGAACTGTTGCAACCATTCTGGATTGAAATTTGGAACTATGCACAAATGGGGTATAAAACTGTGCATATTCTTTGACCCAGCTACAAGGAAAGGAAAGAAAAGGGAAGGGAAGGAAAGGAAAGGAAAGGAAAGGAAAGGAAAGGAAAGGAAAGAACTCATATGTACAAAAATATTTATAGTCATTCTTTTTGAGGTGACAATGAATTGGAAATTGAAAAGATGTCCATGGATTGGGTAATGGCTGAATCAGTTCCGATATATTTCTGTGATGAAATACTATTTTGCTAAAAGAAGTGATGAACAGGAGCTTTCAGAATAAAAAAAAAAAACAACAGACAGCCTTGTATGAACATTCAAAGTCAGTAGAACCAGAACACTGAACACAAGAAGAACAATATTATTTGATGATCAAATCTGAATGATTTAAATATTCTCAGAATTACAATTATCTAATTCTAAAATACTTATGGCAAAAGACACAGAGAGAGAAAGAAGGGAGAAAGGTGGGAGAGATGGAAGGAAGGAAAGAGAAAAGAAAAAAGAAGGAAGAGAGAGAAATAAAGATAGAAAAAACAGGGAAAGAAAGCAGGAAAAAAGAGGGAAAAAGAATATGGAATGAAGAAGTGAGGAAGGCAAAATAGAGAAACAAATGGGAAAGAAATTCATGATCATAAATCTAAAACTAGAGGTGAATTCACTTGTCTAGACTGTCTAACAATTTCATTTCACAGATGAAGAAACTGAGGTCCAGGAAAGATGAAATGCCCTAGGTCACAGAGTAATATGTATCAGAAGCAAGATTTGAACGCCATTCTTCTGCCCAGCAACTGCTTTTTCCACTTGATCACAATACCTTCTGTCTATTCAGATTTGTTTATATAGGGGTCACTACTAAAGATAACTAACTCCTCCTGAGTCCTCAAAAAAGACTCCATCTTTGTTCTGACTGCTTTCTTAACATAAACACCTACATTCTCCTAAAAAATAATATGGAGTTTCATTCTGTTTACTGACACCAATCTATCAATATATCTGAAACTAAGGAACATCTTGCCATTCCCCAAGGTAACAAATCTCCTTTATTTCTCAGGCCCCATCTAAGAGTAGGTCAATGCAGATTTCCTCGGCAATTGCCTATGTTAACTTTGAAATGGTGAAACCTTGGATAAGTAAATGACCATGAGAAAAGTTGATATGGAAGAAGGCCAGAGTCAGGACCTGTCAGAAAGTCACCTACGACCTATAGTAAAGAGGCAGGCTACTTTGTATCACCAACTCCAGAATAGATGTAGAGGGACAGAAGCTACTATAGCTTTGTCAACACTGCTTGTCAGAAAACTCAGAATGAATACAAAAGCTTTCAAACAGACATATAGAAACAGCATTCATAATATTAAAATTCAGAATGAACAGAGGCTCTTGAGGAAATCTAAGTACCACAACAAAGATGTTCAGTGAGGTTTTGTTGGTTTTAATTGTGTTGGAGGAAAGAGCAGGGACAAAGAAGGAATCAAACCACTGTTTTGGATGTATAGGATGATAAAGGATAACACAAACTATGCAGAACTTCTTATTTCTTGTTATGCTTCTTTGTTTGTGAAGGAAATGATCTTTGGACAAAAGAAGAGTACAAAAGTGGGTATTAGCCACTATTTACACAAAATATAAACAAGGATATAGTATGACAGTACTTAGCTTGGTGAATTAGGTCCTCATTTAAAAAGAATTATATCCTTGAAAAAGTTGGAAGATATGATTACTTTTAGGACTGTCAGAAATATCTAAAATTAAATGGCCAGCGGAAGAAGTATTGTAGGACTATAGAACATAAATGTTGTCGCAGTTCTTTGACTAATGACAAAATTCTAGAACGTTTTTTTTTAAATCAAAGAAACAATTATTGACTATCAAGAAAAGGAAATAAAGATCCCAAACAGCTAATGTGGCTTCATCAAAGACAGTAAATTTAAAAATAACCTTCCATCTTCCTTCTTTTAATCTTTTTTTTTTAGTTCAGAGCCAATGAGGGATAGTAGCTTGCTTAGGGTCACACAGGTTGAAAGTATCTGAAGTCAGATTTGACCTCAGGTCCCTCTGCCTCCAAAATAGCTTCTCTATAACCTTTCCCCTTTTGATAAATTTACTAAAGCTACAGATAAAGAGAATGATACAAAATGAATAAGCATTTATATAGCTGCTCTTTGCAAGACACTGTTAAGAACTTTACAAATATCTTATTTGGTTTTCCCAACCAACCTGGGAAATGGATGTTGTTGTTAAAGTCATGGTACAGAGAAGAAATCTGAGATTACAGGTAGTATTTGAGGTTGGATTTGAACTCAGATCTCCTGACTCCTTGACTCCCTGAACAAACTATCCATTGTACCAATTGTACCCTAGGTGCTACACAATCTACTTAGATGTTAGAAAAGCAATGTATAAAGTTTCTCAAGTTATTTTTCTGGGAGGGGGAGTGGTGATATACACAACAGGGAAGAGTATAATTATGTGTATTTGGAACTGGTCAAATTATCAGAATTTTTTAAAAAATGTGCTTTGATATCAATCTAGAAGTAGTATAAGATCATAGATTTAGAACTGGAGGTGATGGCAATATAGGACAGGAAATCCCTCACCCACCACCCACCCCTGCCTCTAATTTATAAATGAGAAAACTCAGACCAAAGGAAATTAAATTACTTATCCAGGATAATACTGGTACTGAACTTCAAAGAGGGTCTTTAGGAGAGTGGTCCAGCGATCAGTGTTTGAGCTAATGCTTTTTAACTCAAATTTATCAATCACTTGAACAAACTTAGAGACGACACAAAGCTGGAACTTATAAGTAGCATGCTGGATGACAGTAAGAATACAAAAAGAGATCACAGGTCTTAATAAACTAGAACAATTAGGTCAAACTCAAATAGAATGAGGACCATTAATTTACACATAAGAATTTCTGTGAGCTACCTATTGAATTACTCTTAAAGTACAATATTACCTTTCTTTTATCATATTTTTATTTTGTTAAGTATTTCCCAATTGCATTTTAATTTGGTTTTGGCTACTCTTGCCTGTAAGTTGAAGGTGTAGATATCTCCAGATCAAAATACCGAGTCAAATAAAAAGTCAAATAAAAAAAAAAATCATCATATACTTAGTTAAAAAATGGGGATGTATCATGAGACAATGCTTTGTCTTAAGAGGATCTATGGGTTTAACAGTATCAGATCGGGGGGCGGAGCCAAGGTGACAGAGTAGAAAGACTCACATTTGCTAGCTCCGAACCCACAGCCCATGCATTTCCTCTAAAAAGAACTCCTGACAAATTATGGAACAGTGGAAGCCTCGCAGAAACACAGTGAAGGAGATTTCCCTTGCAAAGAGCCCTGAAAAACTGACTGCAAAGGTACCCCAGCTGGGAGCGGAGCCCTGCCCTGCTGAGCACTCCTCTCCCCCTGCCCCGGCCACGTGGCACTGAGAGGAGCAAGCAGAAGCCAGCAGGCTTCAGGGACCATAATCTCCCGTGGCTGCGAAGGTCCTTCCACCCACAGACGCACAGGTCAGTGAGAGGGATGGGCTGAGAGGGGAGCGGGGGTTCTCTGGGACTCGGACCCCTTGGGAGGCCCCTTGGCCAGAGGCCTCCAGAGCAGGCAGGGGCTCCACAGCAGCTCCATTACAAAAGATCTCTGCATAAACCCCCTGAGGGAACTGGGCCTGCCCCCACCTGAGAACCAGCAGATAAGCTCCCATTGAAGAGCTGTCAGGTCTGCCAACAAAAGCCCTGAGGCTGGGGAGCAGCATTTAAATCTCAGACCTCAAGTACTAGCTGGGCAGATCTGGGCCAGGGGATGGAGAGGACTCTCAGAAGTCAAGTAACTGGCTGGGAAAATGCCAAGAAAAGGGAAAAAAATTAAGACCATAGAAGGTTATTTTCTTGGTGACCAGATGATTGCGCCATTCGTCTCTGACG
>CM053773.1:70745022-70783067 GCA_028658325.1 Potorous gilbertii
GAGCTCCTCCATGGCCTGAGCCCATGGGGTATCTATTTCAGATGTTTGAGATACAGAGGCCTTGACTCCCATGTCTTTACCTGATGGTAAGCAGAGCTCCTCGTCGTCAGAGACAAATGGAGGAATGATCTTCTCAAGGAAATAATCATCTATGGTCTTAGTTTTTTTCCCTTTTCTGGCCATTTTCCCAGCCAGTTACTTGACTTCTGAGAGTCCTCTCCACCCCCTGGCCTAGATCTGCCCAGCTAGTGCTTGAGGTCTGAGATTCAAATGCTGCTCCCCAGCCTCAGGGCTTTTGTTGGCAGGCCTGACTGCTCTTCAATGGGGGCTTGTGTGCTGGTTCTCAGGTGGGGGCAGGGCCGCCTCTCAGACTCAGGTCCCTCAGGGGGTTTATGCAGAGATCTCTTGCAATGGATATGCCGTGGAGCCCCTGCCCACCCCGGGAGTCTCTGGCGGAGCTCCCTCCCCCTCGCCTCTGCTGCGGCCACTGGGGGTCCGAGTCCCGGAGATCCCCCGCTCCCCTCTCAGCCTGTCTCTCTCACTGACCTGTGCATCTGTGGGTGGAGGGACCTTTCGCAGCTGCTGGAGATTCAGGTCCCTGACGCCTGCTTGGGTCTGCTCGCTCCTCTCAGTGCCACGTGGCCGGGGTGGGGGAGGGGAGGACTCTGCTCCCGGCTGGGGTACCTTTGCGGTGGGTTTTTCAGGACTCCCTGCAACGGAAATCTCCTTCACTGTGTTTCTGTGTGGCTTCCAGTGTTCCAGAATTTGTCAGGAGTTCTTTTTAGAGGGAATCCATGGGCTGTGGGTTCGTAGCTAGCAAATGTGAGTCTTTCTACTCCGCCATCTTGGCTCCGCCCCCCCAGATTACTTTCTTGGTGAACAGGCGACCCCTTGCACCCTTTCTGACGAGGAAGAACAAGGCATACTTCAGAGGAAGTCAAGGCATCCACCTCCATTACCTCCAAAATATATATGATATGGGTTCAAATCATGGAAGAGCTTGAAAATCAAATCAGCAACTTGCTTAGGGAGAACCAAAAAATACTGAGGAAAACAACACCTTTAAAAATAGGCTAACTCAATTGAAAAAGAAGTCCAAAAAGCCTATGAGGAAGAGAATGCCTTAAAAAGCACAATTAGTCACATGGAAAAGAAGGTTCAAAAGCTCACTGAACAAAATAGTTCTTTAAAAGAGAAACTAGAGTTCAGGGAAGCTAATGACTATGAGATAAACCAAGAATTAAAAAACAAAACTAAAAGATTGAAAAAATAGAAGATAAGGTGAAATATCTCATTAGAAAAACAACTGACCTGGAAAAAAGGTCCAGGAGAGACAATTTGAAAATTATGGGAATATCTGAAATTCATTATCAAAAAAAGAGCCTAGACATTATCTTTCATGAAATTATCAAGGAAAACTGTACTGACATTCTAGAACCAGAGGGCAAAATAAATATTGAAAGAATCCACCCATCACCTGCTGAAAGAGACCCCAAAAAAGAAACTCTTAGGAATATTATGGCCAAATTTCAGAGTTCCCATGTCAAGGAGAAAATATTGCAAGCAGCTAGAAAGAAATAGTTCTAGTATTATGGAAATACAATCAGGATAACACAGGATCTGAGAGCTTCTACATTAAGGGATCAAAGGGCTTGGAATAGGATATTCTGGGAGTCAAAGGAACTGGGATTAAAACCAATAATCACCTAACCAGCAAAAGTGAGTATAATACTTCAAGGGACTATGATATAAAGGATTTTCAAGCTTTCATGAGGAAAAGCCCAAAACTGAACAGAAAATTTGACTATATACATACATACATATATATGTATGTATGTATATATACATATATGTATGTATATATAGTATGTGTATATGTATGTATGTATATATGTGAATTTTATTTATTTTTAGTGTTCTATAATCACTACCACAAAACTTATATATTTTCCCCCTTACCAACCTCCCCTACCCCCCTCCCTCCCCAAGATGGCATACAATTCTATGTAGGATCTACACATACATTCCTGTTTAATACATTTTCACTAGCGTCATGCTGTGTAGAAGAACTAAAAGAAATGGGAGAAATCATAAAACAAACCAAAACATAATACACACACACATATACATACACACACAAAACGATCTGTTATATTCTGCAATTGAATTCCATAGTTCTTTCTTTGGATGTGGAAGGCATTTTGCCTTAGAAGACAATTGGGAATTTTTTTTTAAGTTCTTGCATTGCTATGATGATCCAAGTCTACCAGAAAAACTCTCACACAGTCTGGTCTTTGCTATGCACAAAGTTCTCCTGGTTCTTCTCCTTTAGCTCTACATCAGATCATATAAGTCTTTACAGGTTTCTCTGAAGTCTTCTTGTTCATCACTTCTTATAGTGCAATAGTATTCCATTACATTCATATACTATAATTTATTCAGCCATTCTCCAATTGATGGGCATCCCCTTGATTTCCAGTGTTTGGCCACTACAAAGAGTGCTGCTATAAATAGTTTTATACAAATACATATTTCCCATGTTTATGAGCTCTTAGGGATACAGTCCTAGAAATGATATTGCTGAGTCAAAGTGTATGCATATTTTTGTAGCCTTTTGGGCATGTTTCCAAACCACTCTCCAGAATGATTCAATGAGCTCACAGCTCCACCAATAATGAATTAGTTTCAACTTCCTCACATCCTCTCCAACATCTATCATTTTCCTGTTCTGTCATGTTTGCTTATTTGATAGGTGTGATGTGGTACATCAGAATTGTTTTAATTTGGATCTCTCTAATCAAAAGTGATTTAGAGGCCCTTTTCATATGATTATAGATATCTTTCATTTCTTCCTCTGAAAATTGCCTGATCATATCCTTTGACAATTTCTCAATTGGGAAAAAAAGATTTGGCTTTCAAACGTAGGAATCAAGAGAAGCATGAAAAAGTAAACAAGAAAGAGAAACCATAAAGGACTTTCTAAAGCTGAACTGTTCACATTCCTACACGGAAAGATCATATTTGTAACTCTTGAGACTTTTCTCAGTGTTTGGGTAGGTAAAGGGATTATACACATTCACACACACACACACACACACACACACAGAGTACAGGTTGAATTGAATCAGAAGAGACGATATATATAAAAAAATAAAATTAAAGGGTGAGAGAGGAAAATATTGGGAAGAGAAAGGGAGAAATGAAATGGGGCAAGCTATCATTCACAAAAGAGATAAGGAAAATCTTTTCAATGGAGGAGAAAATGGAGGAGATGAGAGGGGAAATGTGAAGCTTATTCTTCTCACATATGGTTTAAGGAGGAAATGACATACTCACTAAATTTGGTATGAAAATATATCTTACATTGCAGGAAAGTAGGGGAGAAGGGAAGAAGTGGGGGTGAGGGGGATGGTAGAAGGGAGGGCAAATAAGAGAAAGGAGCAACTGCAAATAAAAACTTTTGGGAAGGGACAAGATCAAACGAAAGAATAGAAAAAGAAGGATAGGACAGAGTAGGATAGAAGGCAATATAGTTAGTCTTACACAACATGACTATAATGGAAGTCTTTTGCAAAATGACACATACATAACCTGTATTGAATTGCTTGCCTTCTCAGTGGGAATGGGTAAGGAGAGAGATAGGGAGAGGGAGAAGTTGGAATTCAAAGTATTAGTAAGGAATGTTGAGAATTACTATTGCATATAACTGAGAAATAAGAAATACGGGTAATGGGGTACAGAAATTTATCTTGCCCTACAAGAAAAGAGAGAAGATGGGGATGAGGGAAGGGTAGGGTGTGATAGAAAGGAATATACATTGAGGGGAGGCATAATCAGAATACAAGGTATTATGGGGTGGGAGAGGAGAGAAATGGAGACAAAAATTGGAACAAAAAAATTTTGTGGAAATGAATGTCAAAATCTAAAAATTAATAAAAAATTAAAAATAAAATAATCAGGGAAGTATCCAGGAGAGGGCAACAGTAATGGTGGAAAGCCTTAACAGATCTATATTGGATTAGGATCAGATGAAGGAAATAGAACTTATTTTAGACTAGGAATAAGAGATCTAAATACTAACTTTTTTAGTAGGAAATTGAGGTGAGTTCTGGAGTTGGATTATAAAGATTTGAATTTGAATCCCTTATCTTTTGAACTGGATTAACGTAAAGAGGATCTCAATATAAAATTTTTGCTTTAATCACATATTTATATTATGTTTAATATGAAAAAACTAATTTTGTTCATAAAATTTCAAAGTTAATAACAATAAGAAAAATATATAATATTTTAGGAAATAAAATGTTTGTATCACCATTGAAGTTTTGTTTTCGAATCTTGCCCTGTAGTTAATCTAGGGAGCATTTTTTTAGCCCCATGCTATGCATAAGATAGTGTAGTAGGCTTTAGGGTTAAAAAGAGAAAGCTAAAAAAATTCCTTACCTTTAAGGAGTTTAGGTTCTGGTACAAGAAAGGGTGAGCAAAGCTTTCTAATGAAAGTAAATACAGAAGTAAAAATATCCATGGTTATTTGAGGAAAGAAATATTTCTAAAAACAAAAGATTTCATAAAAAAGTTTCCTGCATGAAATGACATATGATTTTACTAAAGAGAAAACCTTTTCATGATTTTACATGTTGATTGCAAAAGCTTTCTCTATTCTCAAATTTCAGAAAGCCCATGACAGTACCACAAACATATTTGTGATCTTTCTGTTTCATTTTCGATGGATTGACCAGTTTTTCTGCCATGGAAAAGTCAGGACACTTTTATAATTTTCAAAACTTTGTGAAATAGCTAATCTTCAAAATTTCACTGCCTGGAGGATATTCTTCCTATCAGATACATCATTAATTAATATTCTTGCTTTCTGTTCCCATCTTCACCCATGCTGTGAAATTTTATTTAATTCAATTCTTCAAAAGTGTATATGTATATGTGCATACATATATATGTGCATACATATATATATATATATATACACACACATGTTTATGTATTTATATCAATATGCATGTGTGTGGGCATGTTTACCTATACATATATTTTAGAATTATTACATTGAAATAATTCAAAAATCTACATAAGAATTTGTACTCAGAGTTAAAATCAAGCTGGCTTACGAAAGGAAGTTGAAGGTATATGATTTTGTGAGAAAATACCTGTATCCATTGAAGTTAACTGAATGAATAATAATGTAGGCCTGGAGCTTGAGCAGTAGGCTGAATGATAAGAAACCTGCAGAGCTCATCTTGGGAAATCTTAACAGAAAACAATGACGTCTTTTACCCATGATGTTCTAACATTTTATTCCCACAAGCCACTAATCCTTATTTATTCTTATGGCTCCATTCTATAAACTCAAAACAGAAATGTTCTAATGTCTCATTTATTTAACACCATGCACCTCAAAAACAATGGAAAATGCTATGTTATAATACTTGTGTCAAGAATAGAACAATTTTGCATTTGTGATGCATTTCAAACTATCCATTTTTTTAAGAACTGGCAATAAATGTGGAAAACTGCATAGTTTATCAAAATGATTTTACAGGTAAATTAGGAAAAGCTCAAGAAATGCTATTAAATTTTAATTTCTAATTAATTTTCTAATAGCAATAAATTTAACATAATATGATTGATAATCCTTTTTTCAATAGCCTATTATCATAATTTAGTGTGATTATCAATTTGGTTCTTAAAAATAAGACAAAATATGAGAAAATAGATTCTTCTTAGAACTCACTTCATTTTTCCCCTATTCATTAGTTTGTGATTGGATGATCACTAAGGTCACCTCTAGCTCTAATCCTATGATCTTTTAGACTATGATTTATAAATCCTACAAAATTCGTAATGTGATTATTACCAGTATAAATACCTAAGTTAAATTAGACCTGAACACAAAATAAACACAGCATCCCATTTCTTATTTTGTAGAATCACAGAACTAAAATCTCAAGCCATCTCTGATATGATATGTAAAACTCCTCAGGGGATGAACTGAACACCATTTGTTTTCTTTACCAAATTCAAAACACAGCCAACAAGTATATCAAAAACAAAACATATATATATATATATATATATATATATATATATATAATATATGTATATACATTTATATACACACATATACATATATATGCATAATCATGTTCAAATAGATCAAATAATGCTACTATGTGAAGATATGAAAGTCATATTAAAGCATTTGCAATCCCAAGCATATGGATATGAGATTAGATTCATTGTGCTTAGACCTAGAGCACAGAGGAGAAACAATAAATAGAAATTACAAAGAAATACATTTGGGGATGGAGTCAAATGGTAGAGTAGAAGCATGGATATGCTCAAGTTCTATCCCCAAATCCCTTAAAGTACCTGTAAAAAAATGACTAAACAAATTCTGGAACAGCAGAAGCCACAAAATGACAGAATAAAACAAATTTGCAGCCCAAGACAACCTGGACAGCTGACTAGAATGTTTTAATGTATTAGGCCCTGAGTGGGTTGTGATGGCACAGATGGGACTACAGCACACTTCAGGGCATTGGATCATAGGCAACTGACGGCTGTTTACAGATTTCTCAACTCACTAATGCCAAAGACAGCTTCAAAAGTCAATGAGAAACTCTCTCACTCGGGTGAGAAGGGAATGTGGTCTTGGAAGGTGATATGACCAGAGCCTCAGCCCTACCTCCAGGGCAGCAACAGTCATTGCCAAAACAGCAGCTTCTTCTGGAATTCTCCACCTGTAGGCAATGGGGGAACCCAACATCTCTTCTTGGTCTCAGTCCTGAGTGGTGACCCTGGGGTGAGGAGAAGAGCTGGCATGGTAGAGTTGTGGAGAATGAATCTTACTCACAGTTCCAGGGCACAAGAGTGTTTTTGGTTGTTCACAGACCAGAGCACAAGCTAGGAGAGGAGTAAAGATCTCTTCCTTGCTTATGTCACTTTGGAGGAACTGAGAACTTATAGGTACCTAGAGATATCTCAGAGAAAAGCAGCATAAAACCTCTAAAACATGGAGTAGTATACCTTCCACTTGACAAAGGACACAAAAGTCAAGTAATTGGCTGGGGAAATGCCCCAACTGGGGAAAATAAGACTATGGAAAATAAGACTAACCTTCCATAGTCTTGGTGGAAAGGTATTTTCTTCCATCCTTTGTGATAAGGAAAATCAAAGCATACATTGAGAAGAAGACAGCAAGGTCAAGGATCTTATGTCCAAAGACGCCAATAATAACATGAAATGGTCTCAGGTCATGGAAGGGCTCAAAAAGGATTTTGAAAATGAAGCAGAGAGGAAATGAGAGGGATATAAGAAAAGGAAAAATGAGTCAACAGTTTTCTAAAGGAGACCCAAAAAATGCTGAAGAAAATAACATCTTTTAAACTAGACTAACACAAATGGTAAAATAGGTACAAAAAACAATGAGGACAAGAATACCTAAAAAAATAATTAGTCCAAATAAAAAGGAGGTCCAAAATCTCACTGGTGAAAATAGTCCTTTAAAAATTAGAATGGAGAAGATGGAAAGAAATGACTTTATGAGAAATCAAAAATTGACATACCAAAACCAAAAGAATGAAAAAATAGAAGGCAATGTGAAATATCTCATTGGAAAAAAACAATTGATCTGGAAAATAGATCCAAGAGTAAGAACTTAAAAATTATTAGTTGATCTGAAAATCATGATTAACATAGATATTATATCTGAAGAAATTAACAAGGAAAACTGCCCTTATATTCTAGAACAGAGAGCGAAATAGAAATGAAAAGAACTCACCAATCACCTCCTGAAAGAGACTCCAAAAGGAAAACCTCTAGGAGTAGTGTAGTCAAGTTCCAGATTTCTCAGGTCAAGGAGAAAATATTACAAGCAGCCCAAAAGAAGAAATTCAAGTATAGTGGAAATACAGTCAAGATAACACAGCATTTAGCAGCTTGTACAAAAAGGGATAGAAGGGCTTGGAATACAATATTCAAAACCAAGACTCACCCACCCAGAAAGACTGAGTATAATATTACAAGACAGGGGGAAGTGGAATTTCAATGAAATAGAGGATTTCCAAGCATTTTTGTTGAAAAGACCAGAGCTGAGTAGAAATTTTGACTTTAAAACATAAGAATCAGGAGAAACATGAAAAGATAAACAGTAAAGAGAAGTTATAAGGAACTTATCAAAGTTGAACTGTTTATGTTCCTACATGGAAAGATGATAGCCTGAGTAACAGTTAGCTACTCAACCTTGATATATCCACATACATATGTAAGTATATATATATATATATATATACATATATATGTGTGTGTATGTGTTTATGTATATACATATATGCATATAACTTAGGGTCTTTCAATTCTTCACAATGTAATGGAGATAATTAGGTCAAGGGATTGTTGAACCAGGATATATTATTCTGATAGTTTCTATCATACCTGCCTCAGTTTTTCTATATTTACTTAATGTTAAAAGATAAATGGCTTGTGCTATCTTGTAGATGCCTTACAGGAAGCATAACATGCCCCTAAATTGGAATTATTTTATGAGTTGATATATATTGTGTTAAAATTGATTACTCAGTGTGTTTATGTATGTATTGGAGACTGTTATTAATTCCTTAGTGGAATCTTATCCTCTTGATTGGGAATGAATAGTTGATTAATGTAAAGTATAAAAATAACTGTATTCTAATGTGATTTTCTTGAACATGAAAAATTGACAGACTCCCACTTTGATTTTATAAGGGTTGAGATTTAAGGGTTGAATGACAATTTAAAATTGTGTCAAGATCAATTTTGTGGGAAAATGGATATAAGAAAGAGGATTTCTATAAGAGAATGACAAGAAGATTCTCTGCTAGAGAAAACCAGAACAGCGCCCAGAACATAAAACTTCATCAGATAGTGCCTCTCCCCCACAGATAGCTGTATGAGATGAGATTTCTTAAATGCACAGTTCTTTTCTTTTGGGTCTCTGTACCTTTACCTACTAGGGGGCTTGCCCCTTTGATTTGTGAATGAGTAGAGGCACTAAATTGAAAGTACAGATGGAGAAAATGAATGGCCTCCTCAAAGGAACACTAAGACCTATGGCCAGCTATATGAGCTCAGAATAGGATTTGGAGAATATAGGAGCTCTGTATACATTTTAAATAGATTGATTAGGTTTTAGGCAGGGGTGGAAATCATCACTAACCAAATAGTATAGGCTTTGGAATTCTTGGCTGACCATGCCACCCAGACTAAAGAGGTCATTCTCCAGCACAGGGTCTAGATTATCTGTTAGCTGAAGAGGGAGAGATCTGTGGAAAACTGAATATGTCCAATTGCATTGAGATTGATGATAATGGCAAGATGTTAGAAACATAGATCAAGGTGTTAGAAACATCGCACTTGTGCCGGTGCAAAAATGAGATGGAATCCTTGGCTTAAATTGGTGCAGTTGGCTAAATGGATCAAGGTGGGAACAACTGGGATTCATCCTAATCTGTGCAGTTGCAGATCTCATCTTCTTACGCTGCTTTGTACAATGCTTAATTAACCTAATAACAAGGACAGTGGAAAAATTGTGATTAATTAAGGTAGAAAGGAAAGGGTTCAGATGATACTTCTGAGAAAGAGGTCTGTATCTCCAGAAGAGGAAGAAGAGAGTTTTTGAGGTTACAAGAAGAATATTAGAAAAGTTGGGAAAATATGAAAACATATGCTGTGGGAAAAAGGGGAAAAATTGGTGAAATATAAAGATTATGTTTCCACAAAAATGAAGGAAATGAAGTTTTTTGTTCATGCTTGTCTATTCGAACAATTCTCAGAATGAGGGGAAATATAGGAAACCAGTCAGTAGAAAGCAGTCTCAACCAGGTCTGAGATTGGGACTGGGTAAATAGGTCAGGCAGTTTTCAAGCACACATACTTAATTTCTTTATGATTATCAACTTCTTTTCCCCAGGAGGAACTAAAACTCATTTATATGCACATGCAATGAGGGAGGGTCAACATATGAAGGTTGGTAACATGAGGTAGATGCATCTGAAAATTGTACATCTTAAAGTACTCAGCCAATGAAGAAATGAGGGGGGGCCTTGGTGTTCCAGGACAGGGATTCAAAACACTACCTTTCACATTTGTGTGGTATTGCTGTGCAGAAAGCATGCCCACTTTTTGCAAGAATGTAAACTAAATAAACTTGTCTCATCTACCTTGGGAGTCTTTGTCATTCCTTTGGAAAATTTTGTTAATAACAAGTATTGAGAGATAATATGGTTTTCATACCTTTAGATGTTGCTACAGACCTATGGGTGGTCTTTTCATTAACAGATGTGATGACTGCAATGGAAGCTTCACAGTCAGTGTTTCAGATGACTAGTTTACTGTGGTTAAAAACAGCTATATGCCTGGATTCTAACCAGAATTTTTGACACTTTTCTCTCTTCATATGGAAAGGGGTATTTAAACCAAAGTGGTTAGGTGGAAGAGCTGCAGTGTTCCAGGAGGAAGTGTTGTTTGTGGGTCCCAAAACATTATCTTATTCATCGCTAGCTTCAACACCTTCTAGGTCCTTAGTTTCACTTTCCTCAGAAGAGCAATATGATCCGAAAATCATTGGCAAAGGCACTCACAATTGGAATAGTTTCCTTTCCTAATGTCCCCGTGGGGAGTGGAGATGAGGACATATGTTCTGTAAGCTAATTCAGTTGGGAAGCCAGGTGATATAACAATGTAGCTAGTAATCCCAAACATGTGATAACATTTTCTTTCCAAAGTATTTCATCTCTGTATAGCAAAGACAGTCTTCATTTTCTTTCTGCTCTGTAGAGGTGAATATGCCAATATTTGTCCTTCAGTCTTCTCTAGCAATATTCTGCCCTAAATAGTCAAGCATTTATTAAGTACCTACTACGTGTCAGATACTCTCGAGACACAAATGAAATAGAAGAGATGTAGACAAAAATTAAAAAAAAGAAAGAAACTGTGCCCTCAAGGAAGTTAACAATCTAGTAAGGGAAGAGAAAAAACAAAAGAAAGCTACAAGGAGAGGAGAAATTATCTGACTCAGGACATGGAGAACTCAGAGAAGTAGTACAGATAAATGAGAACTGAGATGTTTGAGGCAAGCTCTCTCCTTAAATGATGGCTTGAAGTTCATAGCCTTACCCTCTAATCAGAGAGGCCTAGAGTAGAGATGAAGTGAAGTACTAGTAACATTTTACAGGATAATGGAGTCATCCTAGTAATATGTTCCTGGTGCACAGTGAAGTTAGAGAAGTCACACAGTAGTACATAGTGAAGTTAGACAAGTACACACTGTAGATGTGCAACTCAACTTATGAAGTCTTTTTTTAATATCATTCAATTTAACAAATGTTTATTATCTTTCCTCTCCTTATATGTATCCTGTAATTTTTTATAATTTTACTAATGTAGAAAAGTAGCATGATCCACTAGAAAGAACTCTTTATTTAGAATCACAAGACTTGACTCTGGCATTAGTGAATCTGGGTTCAAATTATGACCCTGCTGCTTACCACTTATGTGAACTTTGACAAATCACTTAATCATCCTTGGCCTCAGTTTTTGTTTTCTTATGTAAAATAAGGGTTAAACTAGCTGGTCTCTGAGGTCCTTTCCAACATTAGATCAACAATCCTTATGAGCCTATGACCTGAGTTGGCATCTTTGTTCTTGTAGTTAGCAACTGAGGTGATATTAGATAAACTAGTTTACCACTCTAGGCCTTTCCCATATCTATAAAATTAAGAGGTTAGACTGGGTAAAATACTTTCGAGCTCTCTTGACTCTATATGCTTTCTTCATTTTTTCTTATGAGAAACTTTAGCTAAGAAAATTTTGCTGTTTTTTTTGAGTGTGTGCGTGAATGTGTCCCTTTTTTTAAAGGATGATGTGAAAGAGACTATACATTTCGTTAATTACATCTGGAAAACAAATGATGAAAACTTAATAGCAAAGTATATCATGATGATATCTGTGCAGAGATGTTTGAATCATCTAGTTTTGCTTCACTGTTTTAAAAGTAAATGAATAAATAAATGAAGAGAAAGAAATACAATTTAATTGAGATAACCTTTAAAGTAATAGCCTCTATATATCTTTTCTTCTAGGTAGGGAGCTACATTACATGTATACATTTAAAAAATACTATACCATGCAGAAAGCCAGCTTC
This sequence comes from Potorous gilbertii, assembly GCA_028658325.1. Lineage (NCBI taxonomy): Eukaryota > Metazoa > Chordata > Mammalia > Diprotodontia > Potoroidae > Potorous > Potorous gilbertii. The sequence goes on from CM053773.1 coordinate 70,757,216, forward strand.
CTTTGGCTTAATTAGCCGTTTCTTCACATGAACTTAGCACATAGAGAAAAGCTATTGGTTAATAAGCTGGCTCAAAAATTATTTCTACTGTGATAGGAGAGTTCTACAATCAGCTGCTACTAAAGTTAGAAAAAAAAATATTGGCCTCACCTGATGCCATTTTCTCAGTTCTTTCCCTGCTTCCTTTCTCTTCACCCTAAGAAATAAAGGCAACAATAAAATGGTCATAAACATTACAAGCTATGATAAGCAATCTTTCTTTCTAAACCTATTGTCTATCCTCTTTCAACAACAAAAGCAACATCTGTAGCAGTGAATGGAAAGTAAATTGATTAATACATTAAAATGAAGTATATCTTTCTTTAATGTTTGCATTGCTGAAGAACTCTTTCATACTTTTGCTAATTCATTCATCCATTAATTTTGGAGATTTCTATGGGGTAAAAGACTTCAAAGGCACTAAAAATTGAAGTTCTATTAACCACTGCCATTTGAAAAAAATGAAAGGTTATCTATAGGATACGTAGACTGTTGGTGAGCCAGATTTTTTTTTCTCCCCTTCGAGACAGGAATGAGACATTATATCAGAGAGGGACAGAGGTAGAGAGAAGAAGGTTGAAATGATTCAAATATTTTTACTTGATGAGTTTGAAAACTTTAGGCAAGATTATATGTTTTGGAAAAATGAGTTACATCAGGGTAACACTATAGATAATTTCATTGTGACTGAAATGTGTGACCCATAGCTTGACACTTCAGATTCTGGTTTAACATGAATGCATCTGATCCAGTTTTAGTAGCTGACCCCTCCTCCAAAAAAAAAAGCAAACAAACAAACAAACATAAAACAGCATTTCTTTGGTTCATATTGCCCCTACTTAGAATTTACTTTAGGAAGTCTTAAAATATACTTTGGAACAGCTCAGTAGTTCAGTGGACAGAGCACTGGTCCTGGAGTCAAGAAGACCTGAGTTCAAATGTGACCTCAAACACTTATTAGTGTGATACTGGACAAGTCCCTTAACCTTGTTTCCTTCAGTTTCCTTATCTGTAAAACAAGCTGGAGAAGGAAATGAAAAATCACTCCAGTGTCTTGTTAAGAAAACCCCAAATTCAGTCACTAACAGTGAGACATAACTGACCCTACTGAGCTAATTAATATCTAGGTCCACATAGATGTGATCAAATGATTCCCCAACTCTTCTACAAATGCATGTAGTGAGTGTGTGGCAGGTTTTATTTTCACTCTACTGGGAATAAAGACTATGAGAGTCCATAAACAGTAAAGAAAAACATAAACATGAAGCCCATAAAAGTCTATATAAATCTCCTCCTTCTCTGGTGGACCTCATATTTCTAGAGGCTCCTAAAGTTTTCCAGACTCTGTAACAACACATGATTTGGAATATTTTCAAAGGGGATCTGAAGTTGGAAATCTTAGAGAGATAATACTCTGATAATTTAGGAAGTCCTTTATTAATTGCACAGAGGCTCATGTAGACAGTCAACCTTATAGTACTCTTACAAGGGACCTTGGGAAATTCACTTAACCCTAATTGTCTCATTCTGGTTCATCTCCAGTCATCCTGATGAATATCTGGTCACTGGATTCAGATGGATCTAGAGAAGAAGTGAGGCTGGTGACCTGCACAGCCCTCCCTCACTCAAAACAAAGTCAAGTGCAGGTCATGTCATCATTTCTCTGTGCCAGCAACTGGCAGATCGGAGACGCAGTGGTTATAGAAAAGGAGGAGATAACAGCATGGGCTAGGTGAGCCTGTATCATCTGTATATGACTGGTTTATTGATCTGAGGGTCAAAATTTATATACTCTCTTAAGCAAGCAAGCAACCAAGGTTATTCCCATGAGAACATTTTTGGTTTACATCTTTTACTTTGATATCTTAGTTCCTGCGTAAAAACCATGGGGTACACAATCCTGAGAATGTCAGCCTTCACACTAGTACAAGTCTCAAGTACATCACATTCTAAACTCCATCAGTACTAGCCCTCTACATCTCTGAAGGCATGATCTTCTTCGGCAATGAAGAACAAACACACACTCTTATAAGGAGCATACAAAGACCAAGCTTTAAACCCAATTCACTCTGAATGTCATGCACTAGACAAAAAACAAAACAAAACAAAACAAAAAACAAACAAAAAAATAATGGTTGTTTTTTGGGCCTTCTTATCTCAGAGTGATTATAAATTGTAACACGTTTTTGGCCAGCCACCCTGAGGGCTTTCCCCTCCCAGTTTTTTGTTTTCCTTTTTAAAGGGGCCATCCTCTTCACACACTTCTCAAACAGGCCTATTCTCTGAATGAGCATTGCCTCACTAAAAAGAGAAAACATGAAAAGACCTTAACTTAAAAGGGTCAATGTCTCCCACTGCATCCTGGGTTTTCTCCAGTCCTTAGGATTGATATCTGGCCATTGGACCTAGAAGGCTCTGGAGAAGAATGTAAGGTTGGTGCTTTTGCACAACCCTCCCTCACTCAAATCAAAGTCAATTGGAAGTCATGTCAGCATCTCCTTGATGTTATGGTCCTCTTCAAGAATGAAGGACAAATCACACAACTATTTTTAAGATCCTGCACTACATGGAAATAAAAAAAAAATGCGCTTTGAGTCAATTGACAGGTAAGATTCCAACAACCTTGTGGGTATTGATTTTCCCCTGTAGACTCCCTTTGAGAGCTTGACTTAGAAGAAAGGAAATTTTTTTGAACTTATGAGATAGGTGCCCCCTATTCATACTGTATCCACATCCTCTGAGACATTCACTGGAATAGCATAGAGGATTCTAAATTCCTTGTTACCTTATGGGACTGTAGTCCTTGACTACAATTTCTTCATTACTGGGCTCGATAAATACTATCATGCAGCCTTGGTCGTATGGATTAGACCAAAATAGCACCATTCCAGGGTCCTGAAGATTTAGCCAAGGACACTGAGAATACACTGGATTCTTAGTGAAAAGAGAAACTAGAAACTACCAGAGTCACTATATCATTGTTGGAAATACAAATATAGTAAGAAGCTATATAATCTAGCACCCTCATTTTACAGAGGTGGAAACTGATGAGGAAAAGTCTTTGTTACTCCTCTTCTTGAACCTTCCATGTATCTCTCTTGCCATTCTAAATTTGAAAGCTGCTATCTCAGGAGATGATGTTTTCCTCTTTAATAGAAGTTTTCAAGAAAACTCTGGATGGTTACTTTTTATATCTGCTGTAGAGAGGATTCTTATTAGATGGCCGCTAATGTCATTTTCAACTCTCAAATGCTAAATTGCCTGGCATATAAGACTCTCCACAATCAATATCAGTACATTTTCCCAGGCTCATCACAGACTATTTCTTTCCACTTGATATATGCACCAACCAAACTGACATACACTTTTGCCTGAATATTCCTCACCTTTTGCTTTCTCTGTGTGGTTGATCACACTTTGCTCCTTATCAACAAGGAAGTGTACCCCATTCATCTTTTCTTTCTAAATTCCTCCCCATCCCATAAATTCAACCCAAATGTCACTAACACTATGAAGCTTACATTTAAATATTTTCATCTTTCTTATATTATATTATATTATATATATGAGTGCATGTTTGTACATACATATATACATACATACTATATATGTGTATATATACAAAATTCATACATATATGTATATATGTGTATATATGTATATCTGTGTGCATATATATGTATATATGTATGTATATATGTGTATATATATAAAGATATATATATATATATATATATGGGTGTGTGTGTGTGTGTGTGTGTGTGTGTGTATAGATACAAACACAGAGTTATGGGAACACTTCAATATGGAAAATGTATAAAGTTTACCAGAATCACAGTTTCACATTTAGCAAAATAAATTTTTGCCAATATTATTAGTAGTAGGGTCCAAGAGTATTTTGGCTTTCTGTCAGTACATCATCTAGTATATCTTATATGCATTCAATATAATGCCTTACTAATATTAGCTTAGAATCCTGATAAAAAGTTGCTATTGTCACTCTTTTTGCTATTATTTTTCTTTTATATATCTTCATTTAATTTTTCTTTTTGTTCTATTCCAGCACCTCCCATAGTAGTATTTCACTACAGGGTGTACTTTATTTTTTCTTTTTAAAAAATATTTATTTTAACTTTTCAACATTCATTTCCACATAATTTTGCATTACAATTTTTCTCTCCTTCTCCCTCGTCCTACCATCCCAGGACAGAGCACATTCTGATTGATTTTTCCTTCAGTATGCCCACCCTTTTATCATCCTCTCCTGCTTTATCCTCTTCCCTTCTATTTTCCTGTAGGACAAGATAGATTTCTATATTCCATTGCCTATACATCTTATTTTCTAGTTACATGTAAAAACAATTTTAATATTCATTTGTAAAGCTTTGAGTTCCACGTTTTCTCCCTTTCCCCCTCCCCACCCACCCTCATTGAGCAGACAAGCAATTTAATGTAGGTTATACATATCTAGTCATGGAAAACACTTCCTTAGCAATCATGTTGTGAAACACTAACTACATTTCCTCTATCCTGTTCCACTCTCTGTTTATTCTAGTCTTTCCTTTGACTTGTCTACCATTTAATTACACCTTTCCCCAATCTGCCATCTCTTCCATTATTTCCCCTCTATTATTACCTTCCCACTTGTTTTCCTGTAGGGAAAGATAAGCTTCTACATCCAATTGTGTGCATATGTTATTTACCTTTGAAGCTAAATCCTATGAAAGGAAGGCTCACTTTATTCCTTCTCACCTTCTCCTTCTCCTCCATTATAAAAGTTCATTTTAATCTCTTTTATTTGAGATGATTTACTACATTCTACCTCTCCATTTCTCTTTCTGCAAGTACATTCCTCTCAACATTTAATTTTCTCTTTTAGATATAATCCCTTCATAGACAGCTCACCCTGTGGGGAATATATATATATATATATATATATTCCCTCCAACTATTCTAATACTGAGAAAGGTCTCACGAGTTATAAATATTATTTTTTTCACATAGGAATGTAAATAGTTCAACTTTAATAAGTCCTTCATGATTTCTCTTTCTTATTTACCTTTTCATGCTTCTCTTGATTCTTATATTTGAAAGTGAAGTTTTCTATTCAGCTCTGGTCTTTTCAACAAAATTGCTTGGATTTCCCTATTTCTTTGGAGTTCTATTTCTTTCCCTTGACATATTATAATCAGTTTTGTTAGGTAGGTGATTCTTGGTTTTGATCCTTTCTCTTTTAATGTCTAGAATATCATATTCCAAGCCTTTAAATCCCTGTGTAGAAGCTGTTAAATCTTGTGTTATCCTGATTGTATTTCCACAGCACTTGAATTGTTTCTTTCTGGCTGCTTGTAATAGTTTTTCCTTGACCTGGGAACTCTGGAATTGGGTTACAATATTTCTAGGAGTTTTATTTTCAGAATCTTTTTCAGAAAGTGGTTGGTGGATTCTTCCCATTTAATTTATATTCTCTGGTCTAGAGTATCAGGGCAATTGGCTCTTTTTTTGATCATATCTTTCAGGTACCTCAATAATTTTAAGATTATCTTTCCTGGATTCATTTTCTAGGTCAATTGTTTTTCCAACGAGATACTTCATATTTTCTTCTATTTTTTCATTCTTTTAGCTTTGTTTTATGATTTCTTTATGTCTCATAAAATCATCAACTTCCATTTGCTCCATTCTAATTTTGAAGGAATTATTTTGTTCAGTGAGCTTTTGGACCTCTTTATTCCATTTGTTCCACTATGCTTTTTAAGGTATTCTCCACATTTGCTTTTCGGACTTCTTTTGACATTTGTGTTGGTCTAATTTCAAAGGTGTTATTTCTTTCAACATTTGTTTTTTGGTTTCCTTTAGCAAGCTCTAGACTCTTTTTTCATGATTTTCTTGCATCACTCTCATTTGTCTTCCCAATCTTTCTTCTAGCTCTCTTACTTGATTTTCAAAATCTTTTTTGAACTCTTCCATGACCTGAGACCAATTCATATTTTGCTTGGAGGCTTTGGATGCAGAAGCTGTGACTTTGTTGTCTTCTAATAGTATGTTTTGATCTTCCTGATCACCCATGATTTAAGAATATATTTCTTCACTGAGAAAGTTAGAATCCATAGTCTGGTTTTCCCCCCTCATTTGCTCATTTTCCCCCTCAATTACTTGACTTTTGAACTTTTTGTTAAATGAGAGGCTCCAGAAACCTCTGCTTCAGCAGAGGTTACAGCTGTCCTGAAACTGGGCCCAGAGCACACTCCCCTCTCAACTGGATGAGACTGTGTTCCCACTGACCTTCAAAGTTCTCTGGTATTTGAGGTTTGAGATATGAGTAAATTGTCATCAATGCCAGAAATTTGGTCCCCTGAGGCCTGCTACAACTCAGTTCAAACTGCAGTTCACTCCCAGCCTTTTGTGATAGACCCCTCCTGTCAATTTTCCAGATTGTCTTGGACTCAAAATTTGCCACATTCTGTAATTTTGTGCTTTCTTCTGCTCTAGAATTTTAGAGTCATTTTTTTCAGGTTTTTTGAGGGGTTTAGAAGGAGAGCTCTCACAGGTTCCTGCTTCTACTCTGCCATCTTGGCTCCATCTAGGATGTACTTTTACCACAAAGTATGGAAAGAAAACTCTTTAGCCATTTGCTACCCAAGGATTCTCTTTTAATTCAAAGGTATTTGCTATCTTCCTATTTAAAATTGATTATAAGATTAAGTCTGGAATACTGTTTAAAGGCCATAAAAGTGACTTCCTTTCTCTTATTTTATAGATTGGAAAACTTATGCCTAGGGAGGTGAAGTCACTCACCCAGGACTGCAAAGGCAAGAAAGGACAGAGTCTACTATCTATCCCAGGTCTATTGATTTCCAAGCCAGTGCTCTTTAAACTATCAAGTTGTTAACTTATCACACAACTGTCAAAGAATACAAAGGGTGTATTCTTTGGATAGAAAATTATGTGTATGTATACACACACACACATATATATGTATGTATGTATATGTATACATACACATAAATATAGAGGACTTCAGGGGGACAAGTTCAACTAATGGTCTTCTATGTGAAACAACAACAGCAAAAATTCTATTCAATAAATATTACAAATCATAAAATGCATAGTTCAGTTTTATATTATGGCTAGCGAGGGAAAGATAAGAAGGCAGAGAAAAGAAAAGAATGGGAGGAGAAAGAGGCATTGAGATGAACAGACTCACTATAGCGTTATGAGAAGCTCAAGGAAAAGCAGAGAAAGAAATAGCAAAGGAGAAAGATAAAAAGTGTATAAATAATAGAGACTTAAGCCAGGATATATGATTCAAGAGGAAAAATGTACATATATATCACCAAGACCTCCAAAAGACCCATACATGTAGCACATAAAACTCAGGAATATATACCCCCCCACATACAAACATAAATACACATGGAATACATACCCACAATGAGAGAGAGAAATTTCCCAGATGAAAACCCTTTTACTAATTTCACATAAAAACCTGTTATTTTGTCGAAACTATAGGTAGAGCTGGGGACATGTTGTCTTAGTATTTTCCATACAGGCTAGCATAAGTAATTTGAAATCTAGCTAAGGTCTGAAAATTTGTGATTCTCAATATCTATGATAGCTTGCACATGAATCAAAAGCATAGTTACTACCAGATAATTTGCTTAAGATCTCTAAATGATTTGATTCTACTTTCATTTTGCCTCATTTTGTACAATGATCTTTAAGTTATTTTTCGTATCTATGCTATGGACATAAAAAGAGTAGGGTGGTGAAGATAAATTGGCAAATAACATGTAAAGAATATTTTAATCTGTTTGTAGCAAGGGTAAGGTTGTCAATTTTCAAAGCATTTCTGATAAAGAGCCAATAACATTGCCAGAGCTCCATACTTTCTGATGTGTTATGATTTGAACCTTCATTCAAATGTAAGTGTCTTGGCATGAGCATATAGGAATAATGTCTTCAACATATTCATCTATAGATTAAAAACAACTCCAAGAAGATAGAATGATCTGAAAAAAAAATGGAGAAATATTCAACAGAACAAGGAATCATTTCCTCCACATATCCTTCCATAGATTTAAAATGACTTTTGGAAGAGTGAATGTTCTAAAAATAAATTAAGAGAAACTCAACTTGAAAGAAAAAGTAGTTGCACAGTTACAAGATTACAAGATGGAGAAAGATTTTCTGAGGAATTACAAAAAAACTTAGGAGAGGCCCCATAAATTAAATAATTATCAAGCAGTATGTTACAAAGCAATGCCAGCTTAGTGAGATATTCATCAAACTATCAATAAACAGAAGAGCTCCAAGCAGTCAATATATTAAAGGTAGAAACAATCAACCAGCACCTGCAAATGGTCATCGTCTGTCAAATGATGGTACTTCACCAAATGAAACCTAAGGTCTCTGCTATGTCAAAATTATAGAATTAGAGCTAAATGTTACCTTTGAAATCATCTAACAAATCCTCCTTATTCTACAGCTAAGGAAAATGGGAATCTAACGAGATTGCTTAAATTATCCAAGGTCGCACAGGTAGTAATTTTTAGAGCCCGAGATTTTACTTAGAGCCTCTAATTCTCAATGCAGCCACATTTCTCATATGCCAAAAGGAAAGGTTATTGAACTACGCAATGAAAATCTAAGAGAAACAGAGGAAATGGGCATAAAAAATAATTGAATTAAGATTTCCCCCTTCTCTTTAAAAACAAATACAATTCTGTCTCACCCATAGGTTGCGAGTGAGCTGAGATAAGGATTAATCCAGAATAACACATTCACTTGCAATAATATTTATACCTTTACATTCAGTTTTGTACTGGGATGGATAGTATAGTTAATTCCATTTTATATGTTTTTGATGTCCTAATGGCAAGAAGAATGGCATATAAAAAGTGTTTTAAGTCGGTAAGCCAAGGTTCCAATTCCTTCTCTTCCCGTTGTTTGCTTTACCTCAAGCAAGATATTTCAGGGCACTGAGTCTAAGTGTTTTCATTTGTGAAATGTTGGAATGGGACTAGATGATCTTTAAGCTAAGTTGTAGTTCTAACATTTTGTGCCTGATTTGACTATCATTTCACAGATGATAACTTAAGTTTGCTGATTGCTGATCTCTTTCATCTTCTGATTTATGAAACAGAGAAACACATGTGATTATTAGGTTAATTTCTTCAAGAGAACTTGAAAGACCACTGGCTTCCAATTTTTAAATGTCAGTCCCTACTTAGCAAAGTGTCTCTTCTATACTTTTCTGCTTACGGAACACCTGTGGAGAAAGGTTAAAGGAAGTACATTATTTAACCTACAGAAAAGAAAACTCCAGAGTGACTTCATAACTGTCTTCAAGTATATGAAGAAATGTTATATATTAGATGGGAACCAGATGTTCCCTATGTCTTCTGAGGCTTAAATAAGCAGAAACATACTTTAACTGAAACGTGAGGGATTTAGGTGAGATATGAGGAAGAATTTCCTGACAGGGAAGGTTGTTAAACCTTGGGTTGGGCTATCAAGGGAGGAAGAATCTTCCACTGCTGAAAGTTTTAGAACTGTTATTTATCATTTTAAGAGGTGGTTTAGTTGTGGTCCTTGCTAAACACAAGGGAATGAATTAGATGACCTCTAAAGTTACCTTCCAGTATTGTACCACAAAATAAATGATTCTGTGGTGAAATTTCTTTCAGCTCTATCAATTTTCACTTCAATAATTTTAAGAAATATTTATTAAGTACATATTTTATACATAATATTCATAGTAATATAGATATACAAAGATAAAAATGAAATGATCCCTGCCTTCATGGAGTTTTTATTCTTTTTGAGGGGTATAGCAGTCATCAAGATAAGCAAAGCACTTTCAAAGAAGCAGAGTGCTTCAAAGGAAACTAGCAGAGATGAAGATGGAGTGCACTGCAGACATCAGGAACATCTTTTACAAAAGTTTAAAGGCAGAAGATGATGTGAGAAACAACTAATAGCTCAGGTTGAGTAGAAAACTGAAAGAGGTAATGGGAATAAATCTCAAATGAGGTTAGAGATAAATTATCATTAAGGGTGTGTTTGTTTTTATCTTAGATCCAATACACCATGGTACCAAGGAAACTCAATGGAGCTAAAGTCAGACAACCTAGTTTCAAGACCTATTCCTGCATATCCTAACAATGTGATCTTAGAAAAGACATTTGCACTTCATGTATTGTGTTTTTTTCTTCTTTTTGATGCAAGAGGAGGGCCTAGTGCCTTCTGAGGTCCCTTTGAGCACTGTATATATGACTCAAAGATGCACAATGATCAACTAAAAAATTTGCAAAAACGTTTGTTGTCAGATTTATGTTTTGGAAACACATGCAGGTGCTCGGTGGAAGACAGAATGGATAAAGGAGAGACTGGAAGTAAGAATACTGGAGATGACTGCAATAATGAAGGCAAAAGTTGATGACAGTTCAATCATTTAGTATAATGTCTGACACACAGTAGGTACTGAGTAAATCTTCATTAACTGATTAAACTAGACTGGAGTCTGTGATTATAATAAATTAATCACATAATCATGGTTCAAAATTAGAGTCTAGGAGGTATATAGGATTATAGCTACAATTCTAATATGGACCTTAGAGAACATGAAATTCAAATTTCTCATTTCAAAACAAGGAAAACGAATCTCAAGGAGGTTAAATAAATTTCTCAAAGACACATAGGTAGAATTAGAATTGAGATTCAGAGGGCAGAGGCAAGATGATGGAGTGAAGACAGCACTTTTGCTAAATATTCTTTTAAATATTAACTTTAAAAAGTGAATCAAAGTGAATTCTGAGAAGAAAAACAAACAAAAATTCACTGTGAGTCATTTTCCTGTCTTAGGGAAACTTCAGAAGACACACAAAGAGAAGTCTGTGAATACCCAGGTTGGAGATTGGATGGGAGTGTGATAGTGTTCAGTGGAAGCAGCACAGACTATAGGATATTATGCAGAAGCAAGACAGCGCCTGGGGATAGTAAAGGACTGAACACCCTTATCAAAAGAGATCACAGGAAACCCTGTTACAGCACTGCATACAGGATCAGTCTCCATATGTCAGTTATGCTGCCCATGACCCAATTTTGAGTCATAGTTCCATGGTAGATAGGAGTGGACACAGTGACAAGGGAGCATGGTATCTGAATCCAGATGCCTTTTAATTCAAATCTAAATTTTAAAAATTCATATTTGAATTAAAGGCATCTGGATTCAGATACCACGCTTGTCCTATTTCACTACACATTTTTACAAACGTCCACATACTCCTAACTATGTGTTTGAAGGATTTATGTGAACATGTTGTGGACATAAAATCCATGGATATGGCGGCAAGACAATTCAAGCATCATAAGGTTTTGGACCTATGTAATTGGAATAATAGTGGTTCACTGAAAAGGAATAGAGAAGACTGGAGAGGAGACACTGATTTGAGATGGTGGGAATGTATTGAGTTTTACTCCTGGACATTTCATTTTTAAGGTGCCTGGGGACATTCAGGTAGGGATATCCAGTAGGCTAATGGCAATATGGAACCAGGTACTAGAGTTATGTGTCATGTGCATAGAAATGATTAATATGTGCGAGATGGTATTAACATGAGATATATGAAGAAGAAAGGGAAGAGTGCCTAGGGAAGGACTTTAGGGAATAACCCACATTTAGTGGGCTTTAACACCATAGTGATCCATATAAGTAGAGAAGGTATATTCAGACACGGAAAAAGAAAAGTAAAAGAGAGAAGTATCATAGAAGCCAAGGAAAAAAAGAATATCTTGAATGAGGGGGTAATTAACAATGACAAAAGAGCAGAGAAGATAAGTAGTAAGAGGACTGAGAACAGATCATTAAATTATGAAATAAAAGTTACTGATAATCTTAGAGAAAGTGGTTTCAATCAAATATTGGGGTTGGACACAGTATAAATGAAAAAAGAGAGTGAGGTTGTATGTGAGTCACCAAGTACAGACAATACCTTTGAAAAGGTTGGTTGTTAAATGGATATAATAGTTAGTATAGTATCTGGGGTGATGTTGGGATCTAGGAAAAGCTTTTGTTTTATTTACTTTAGGATTTTTGCTTATTTGTTTGTTTTTAAATGATATGGAGACCCAACTATATCTGTAGGCAATGCAAAGGAGCTGGTGGATAAAGACAGACTGAAAATAAAAGGGAGAGAACAATCGAAGGGCAGGATCTTAGAGGGAACCAGAGGAGAGAGAATTAGTAATACTAATGTAATAATTGACATTGGAAAGGAGAAGGTTCACATTTGCATCTGAGAGTGGAACAAAGGAAGAAAAAATGGATGAAAATTTAAAAAAATATTTGGAGGTTAGAGTAAGAGAGAAAAGGAAGTTCACAACAGATGGCTGTGAATTTTTCAGCAATATAGGAAATACTTCCCTGTGCTGGAGAAGAAAGTAACAGGAACTTGAAGAGAGAGAGAAGGTTTGCAAGAATCTTTATGGAGAATGAGATACTGAGTTAATCAGAAAGAAGTACAAGAAGTGTCATGCAGCTATGAGACCTAGATGAGACTACATAATATAAATTTGTAGTAACTTAGATGTGACTTGTGACTTTCTAGATTAATTTTCAACAACATCTGAGTTAGGGCAAAGAAAGAAGATAGTGGTGACAATCCAGGATTAGGTTTTGTCAAGAAATGAAGGATGATAGAACAAGGAGAAAATAATGGCTTCAAAGGTAGAGGAAAAATTATAGATGAATTAATCAATTATGACATGAAGCCATTGATGAATAGAAAAAAGTTAAAGCAGAGCAGATATGATCATTTGAGAGAACAGGAATGGGTAGTGTTCATGATGAGATAGAATGCAAGAATAGTAAGGTAGAGTAAAAGACAGAAAGAGAAGAGCTAAACAGAGACAAGAATTGAGTGATTATATGATTAAGGGTATATCCATTCATAGATAGGAATGAGGTGGAGTGAAGATATAGGTTACAGAAAAAGAAGAGGTTTATGACCTAGGACATATAGTGTTTGATAGGACACTAACGTGTATTTTTAAGTTCAAAAGTGTGAGGTCAAGGATTATGGAGAAGACTGTAAACCAGGAAGCAATATCCTTGAGAAAGAAACAGGATCAATTTTGAGATGAATAGAAAATTGTGATGAGAATTTGGGGTGATAAAAGTGAATGGAATAAACTTCAAGGAAGATAAAGTTGCTCTATGATTATAGTAATGTTTCTGGAAGATGTAGTAAGAAGGAAGACTCACTTTGGTACATTTTTATCTTAATGTTGAGAGTAGCAATAACCAGTGGAGGAGATTGTCAGGGATGTAGTTTCTTCATTAGAGCAAGTTTTTATTGTTTAGTGTAAGAAAATGAAGGGAAAAGTATGAAGTGAAAAGAACTTTGATAAAGGGGAATTGTTGCAATAATAGACCAGTTGTTCCAAAAGTCTCTGGGAATTGAGAATATTATGAAGGGGTAGGACTAAGGTGAAAGATGATATGATGACAGGAAGAAAGAAGAGATTTGAGGCATAGTAGGAAAGAAGAGTAGATTATTGAGATTTTGTCTATGTGTAAGGGCACAATATATTTAGAATTCTTTGAAATATTTCCTAATCTAGTTGTAGGCTACTACTAATTGACATTTATTTTACTTAGAGGTAAAGAATTAGAGTCATGAATATCAGCATTGTTTAGAAATTCAATTTATTAAATGCTATTCTTTGTGAATGCTACAAATTGCAATTCATGCAGGATGACTATAATCCAAAAGTAAAAAATGTTTCAGATACTTCTGAAAAAACTTGCTAATAAATCATATTAATGATATTGCTTTTTATTATGAACATGCAGATATGTAGGGAATAGAATGCTTAGTTTATATGAGTCAGTGAACATTTGAAGTAACAAAGATATTCTAACAGAAGATCCGTTAGAGCTTTGAAATGTAACATATACTCCAGGAAGAAGTATGTGTAGTGTTTCAGTCTGTTGATAAACATTTATTGACTTGTTGCCATGTGCCAGGCACTATATTAAGCACTGGAGATAAAAAGAAAGGCAAAAAAAACAGTAAATGAAGTGTGTGTGTGTGTGTGTGTGTGTGTGTGTGTGTGTGTATGTGTGTGTGTGTTAGATGAAATTCATGAAAAATTTCATGGAAAGGGAGAATTGGCATAAGTGAAGCATGAGCTGCCATTTTCCATGTTCCATTTCTGGAGAGCTACAGAGATCAATGTGTTTGATCACAGGTTTTACATTGTTATTGTCAGTTATTCAAACCTTTTTTGCATCATTAATAAAAGTGTCCTGACATGCTCTTCAGAGAGAAGCAATTCACTTAAGGAGGCTTGTCTCTTTTTCCTAGATACATTTAAGCAGCTAGGCATGAAATAGAAAGGATATCTCAAAAAATATGAGATGTTCTACTTATAAGAAGATGCACTGTGCTTAGGTTTTGGGGATCATTTCTTTGAATAGATACGGCAGATTATTGTTTACAATGTGATTTAAGTACCTCCAAAAGGAACCATATAATTTGCCCAGTTGTCTTCCATTATGTCTCCTTCCCTGCTTTACTTTTCTGAAATTTCTCTCATTCATCATGGGATTTGAATTACTCCTGTGAGTTAAACAAAAATAAAACAACAGCAAGCTTATGTGAGAGGTCAGAAGAACAGAGCTGCATGTAACATGAGATGGAAGGGAATCTTATAGTAGCCTCCCTTTGACATTTTCACAAGCATCAGTTTATCAGAATAGCTATTTGACCTCTGGAAGACCCAAGTGTTGAAAGGGAAAAAAAAACTGTTAAGTCCGACTAGCTCTTACTTTGTTTGTGCTTTTCTTTTGGGGACTGGACCAGGAAAAAGGTGTGAAAAGATATGTATTAATGGGGCCCTTAATCTAGGTAGGCTTGAGGAAGCTAGGTAGCATGGTGCAGAAAGTACTAGATGACCTGAGTTCAAATTTGGCCTCAGATACTGTGGCCCTGCTCAAGCCACTTAACTTCTCTCTGCCTCAGTTTCTTTATCTATAAAAACAATAACATCTACCTATCAGGGTTGTCAACAGCAATTATAGTGATTTTTATACAGCCACTACTCAAGTCACTTACCCTGTATCTACCTCAGTTTCCTTATTGGTAAAATGAGGATAAAAGAGCATCTGCCTCCCAGCGTTGTTAAGAGTAGCAATAACTAACATGTACACAGCATAAATAATGCCAGTTCTTCCTTATTTTGGGCCCAGCACTCCATCTACTCGGCTACCTAGCTAGCTTCTTTCATAATAATTAATACTAATGACGACAGTAAATATTATTTCACTTAAGTATGCTCTACCTCAGTTTCTTTATCTGTAAAATGATAGGGTTGGACTAGATGATGTGCAGGACTGTTCTAGATACAAATATATGATTCTCTGACTCATAATAATGGGTATCCAGTAAAGATTCTGAAACTTGTGTGTTGAGGTCTGTCAAACTCAAGCTTTATTTCAATACACCAAAAAAGTTAAATAGAAAATAAGGGCAAGTATGAGGTTAAATTAGACAAAGTTCCTTGAAGACAGAATGGCAGAATGGAAAGTTGGAGTATGAAAACCTGATTTTGAGACTGAGCTTGCTCATTGGCTACCTTTGTGACATTGGACAAACAGTTTAACTTCTGTAAGTCTGTTTGCCCATATATAAAATAAAAGCTTTGGACTATGGCTTCCAAGGTTTAAAACTGTGATTCTATGACCTACTTACTACTCAAAGGTGTTTAAGGACAATTGGAGCAAAAACAACTGTAACACAATTTGGTGATCTCTATTCACAAACCAACTGTGAAAGGTAGGTTGGCTTGCCCAAAGGAGTGATTACTTTTCCTGTCAAGGTTTTAAGAAGAAGCCTGAAGAGTTTTGGATGGTTTTCTAGTACTAATGTCCATCAGTCCCACTTTGTATACCCTATTGATTATAGATCAATATCAGTTAACCAGAGAGAGTCAACAACATTTTAAAAACAGGTATTTGCTGGGGTGATATAATTAGAACACTTGGTAGAAAAGATACCCTCAAACTGGGAGCATATTCCCTGCAAATTGCATACAAAGGCTAGGGAAAGTAGGTCCAAGCTCAGAGAGCACATGTGTAAGGAGCAACTCATAGGTCTTTGTTGCTGGAAGTCTTTTTCTTTCCTTTGTGGGGTTCTCATGAAATATTCCATAGAGGAAAATTTAGTTTTCTGTGAGACTTCTTATCAGGTCATGTAATTTGTATTCTATGTGTCTCATATTCCAAAGCAACTAGCTGCTGCCATTATCCACCACTGTTCCGTGAACATTCTTCTGAGGACGTGCTTATAATCACAGATAGGAAGATCCAAATCTTCCAACCTTTTGAAGTTTCCAAAGTGTGATGCCCATCAATATGGTGGTGAAAATTGTCTTTTAGGCATTTAGCTGATTGCTGTTCTACAACTAGTCTGGCCAGCTACTGACATGCCAGATTCAAAATAAGTTTGGTCTTTCTGTCCAAGCCCTAGAGAGTGTTAAGTTTCTTGAATAAATCTAAATAGCTTCCTACATTTGCATCTTGCTAATATGTTTAATTAATAATTAATTCCATAGAAGTCTAGACTTTGTTCACACCTACATCAGTCCTCTGATTGATCACTAGATTGATTTAATTAAGAAGTCAGGCCTTCTTTTGTTCAGTTGGATCAGGGTAAACCTCAGCCCTTACATAAGCATATAATTAAGGATAATAGAGGTTGTTCCCAGACTATTAAAATAATTGCTTTGTGTTTCCGGTTTGCATTCCAAAAGTGATAAGGATGAGAATTATGGGTGTATGTATGCAAATAGTATGGCCCAGAGTATGCTGATTATTTTTCATACAAACATAGGAATCTCATCCACTCTCTATTTATAAGTATAAATAGATTTCAATAGAAGAGGAGATAGAAATATTATAGGCATAGGCTTACCTTGTGCGCTATGGAGATATGTGAGATTTGAGTGTGAAGGGACACCATTGTGCAGTGAAATGGTTACTTCTACAAGTGAATATTTTATGTGACTCTTGGTATCTCATTCTTATCTTAGAAAGATTAGTTGAGCATTAACCAGAATGCAAAAAAGAGGACTGTCATTTATATATAAATAGATTTTTAGCTAAATTGCTTCTAAAGGACTTACATTGACTGATATTGAATAAAACCGGTAGATGTAAGTTTAATTCTTGTATTAGCTGAATATTTGGTGAAGGTTATAAAAATCTTACAATAATCACATGAGTAACAGGATAGATCTGAAAACTCTTAAAATGTACTGAGATTTATGAGTGACCTGGAAAGGGTAAGAACCAGGATGTTTGCATCAATGGAATATTGTTTGTCTATGTTACTTGACTAGGTTTACAAAGCACAATTGTTGAAAGCCCCTACTCCCCCCGGATTTCAAGTCAGGTAAGGCAACTGACCACTTAATATCCAGATATAAACTTAGCTTTATTATTACTGTTTTGTTCGGGTTTTCTTTAAGATCTGAACTGCAATTACATCTGAAGAATTTCTCATATGAGATTCAGGACCCTGGATAGAGTCCAAGAGAAAAGATGTTAAACCTGAGAATGTTGCACTACTTTCTTCTTAAAATATTTGGATAAATTTACTTTAATTATAATTGTTTTCCTGTACAATCCTGGGTATTTTATTTGATGCATTTGAAAACACGATTCTGAGCAAAGGTCCATAGATTTTACCCGATTGTCAAAAGAACCTGTGATAAAAACATAATTAAGAATATATTCTGAGTACAGCATGTATCAGAAGGAAGACTTGAATCCAGATCTTCCTGAATGCAAGGTTGGTCTTCTATCTGTTATCTCATTTTATCTTTGAAAAGTGAGATTTTTATAACCCAATGCATTTATGAAAGTATTGTGTTTTATTAATAGCATGATGGGGTGGGCTTCGATGCCGTATATAACTCTCTAGGTCCTCAAGCATGGCCTTTTGACTGAATCCAAACTTTTTATGTAGAGGATCAATGTATTATAGAGGAGTCAGGACTCCGAATGAAAAGAATGATTTCATTAGGAGGAGATATAGAGATAATATATTCTGGGCATTGATTAGCCTATACAAATACACAGAAACAGCAGAAAGCAAAATATGAGGATCTAAAGTGAAAGAATGTCAGAAAGACAAGGTCCATGTATCATGGATTTAGATCTAAAAGGAATCTTAGAGTCAAGCAAATCCCTCATTTTAGGGATGAAGAAAATGAGTCTCTGAAAGTTTGTGACTTCCCAAGGTTAAAAAGAAAGGAAGTGGCAAAGTCAATATTCAAAGACATTTCATTTGATTCTAGGTCCAGTATGCTTTCTATTCTCCAAGTTGGTTAGCAGCAGATTAGAGTATCTTAAATGCCAAAATGGAGTTAGGGAAATAAGGTAGAAGGTTATTGTAATGTTTCATACTACAGCTGATGATGGCTTACACTAGGCAGTACTGTGAATGTATAAGAAATCATATGAGAGCTAATACAAATGTAGAATTGACAGAACACACAAACACATATATACAGATAGTTATGCATGTGAATATGTATATAAATGTACATAAGGAAAATATGTAGATGGCATATGTAAAACATATACATGTATATATGTGTATACACACATTAAACCAGTAATACACTCTACATTTATAGAAATGTGGGATGATGTTGATAATGATAAACAGAAGGGCAAGGAAGAAGAGTATAATGATACAGAATTTATATATTTTCGAGTGAGTTCTTACTGAAATACAGTCGTATAATTTCCTGAAAAGATGAAAGATCTTTACTGACACCCAATCAACACACTTAACAAGAGTGTGAAATAGATGAGTGAGCACAAGGTGACAAGGAAGTTGGTGTGATTCATTGTGTTAATGATACTGAAATCATTGATAACATTTTGAATGCTCCTGACAAGAACACAATAAAAACAGCCAAGAACATTTTGCAAAGACAATTTGGAAGGAAGATGCTTCAGCCATTACTTCATTCATTTTGAAAACAACTATTTTTTATGAGATCAAAGTAGCGTAAATACTTGAAGTACCCAGTAAAAAAAGGGTTTAAACTAAAGTTCTGCTACTTGATACTTATAAGATCTAGGGCAAATCACTTCCTTAGTTTAGTCATATAGCCCACTCTTTCTTCATTCTTAAAATGAGGTACTTGGACTGAATGATTTACAAACTGCTTTCCAGCTCCAACTTACTGTAGTGCATGCATAACCTTTGATAAGCTTTGTTGTTATATATCATCCCCACCAATGAGGAAGAGCCAAATAATAGAAATGGGAAGAAGGAGATACCTCTTTGTTTTGTTTTATATTTTTCAAGAAAAATGTTTCATGACATTTGCCATAACTGGTTTGAATAGCCAGTTTCAGAGGCTGGAGGTATCCACTCTCTGTGGTTTGTTCCTCAAATATTTAGAAGCAAACACTCTTTAGATGGAAGCTTATGTGATAAATAGTGTTACAATATCACTATAAAGAATATATTCAGTGAAATAACTGGATCTCAATTTGATAGAAAAGGTTAGAAGATAGATTATTCTATCTTTCCTCTTGTGTCACTTAACAACAAAAACAACTGATCCCATCATATAGCACTTCCAATGTGCCAGGCAGTACACTAAGTGCTTTATAATTACTACATTATTTGGTCCTCACAGTAGCTCTGAGAGGTAAGTGTTATTGTTATTTCTGTTTTGCAGATGAAAAAACTGAGGCATGCAGTGTTTGAATGACCTTCCCAGAGACACATAGCCAGGAAAGTCTGTCTGGGGTCATATTTTAACTCAGGTCTTCAGTTTTGAGTCTATATTTCTTCTCACCAATGCTGAACTTTCATATCTATATTTCCAGGCTGATTATATAGAGCTCCCTGTTATGCACCTTATATTCCAGCCAACTGGCCTACTTAATATCTCCAGACTAAAATATTCCATTTTCCATTCTTTTAGTTTCCTATAGGCTGACTCCCAGGCCTGGAAATTTCTTTTCCCCCCTCTCCCTCTTGCAAGGTCTAGCTCCTCAACTTAACTTCCTTCAGACATCTTTCTTGATTTTTTCTTTTGTGTCTCTCTTTTCCTACTTTTTCCCTTTCCCCCCATTATAATAACTTTACATTTATTTTGTTTTAACTTACTGATAGCTTAAAATAAGACTAAGACTTTTGGAACACCCTCTATTTATTGTGATCACACAGTTCCTTCCGAATAGAATGTAAGCCCCAGGGGAACAAGGGCTGTCTTGTTTGTATCTTTATCCTTAGCACATAATCTTATTCCTGGAACATATTAGACACTTAATCAATGTTTCATTGACTTTTTTTTTCTATTCTACTGGATAAATTAGCCCTAGCTATTATACCATTTGGGGCAGGTAAGTGGCACAGTAGCTAGTGTGCTGGGTCTGGAATCAGGAAGACCTCAGTTCAATTTGACATCTAATACTTATTTACTGAGTGTCCCTGGGAAAGTCACTTAACTCTGTTTGCCTCACTTTCCTCATCTGTAAAGTGAGGTGGAGAAAGAAATGGCAAGCCACTCCAGTATATTTGCCAAGAAAGGCTCAAAAGGGGTCACAGTCCGACATGACCAAAAATGAGCAAATAACATCATACAATTTTTTATCTATAACAGGTAACAATAATTGATATTTATAATGATGATTCTGAGTCATAACATAAGATTGAATTTCCATTGGTTGGTTAGTACTCATATGCTATACTTACATGTATATTATTTTGTCTGATCCCCAAAAAAACTCTATGTGCTGTACAGAACACATAAGAACCACAAGAGTGAGAGGGAGGAAAACTCCAATCTCCACGTACAGAAAAATGAAAGATCACCATACCCGTCCTGGAAAAATGACAGTGGATTTCTATGGCAACAAAGAATAGAATTGTAGGAATCCATCTATTCTTTGCTTTCTTTATTTTTTTAAGTTATCAGTTAACAAAACCAGTTTCCCTCCTACCCTCTATGTCTATTTTCTCTTGCTACTTTACTGAAAAAAACTATCAAAAATATTTTTTTCTCTTCCTCCTATCCCGCTCCCCAAAGGAAAAATATTTTTAAAATAAGTATGCATAGTCAAGCAAAGTAAGTTTGTTGGCCAGGTTTAAAAAAATGTGTTTCAATCTGCACCCTAACTCAGTTACCTTTCTGTCAGGAGATAGGTGGCATGTTTTATTTTGGTTTTTTTTTTCCTAACCCTTTCTCATTATTTTTGGTTATTAGTTTTTAAGTCTTTCAAGAGTTGTTTGTCTTTACAGCGTTGCTATTATATATATTTTCCACTTATTTTGTTCCCTTCACTTTTCATGAGTTCAAAAAGTACACTTTCTGAAACTATCCCTGTCATCATTTCTTAAAACACAATACTATTATATTGCATTTATGTGTCATACCTTTTTCAGTCATTCCCTAGTTGTTGAGTATACTCTAAAAATCTACTTTAGGGCTACAAAAACAGAGCTACTATAAAACCTTTTTTTTTATTTTTTAAGGTATGAGTCCTTTTCCTTTTCATTTGATCTTTTTGTGATATAGACCTAGTAGTGATATCTCTGTGTCAAAGAGAATGGACAGATTAGTAACATTTTGATATATTTCTAAATTTTGCTTTCTAGAATGGTTATACCAACTCATTGTTGTAGAGGAAATGGAAAAAATCTCTGTGTTAAGAGTTTTGAGAAAGCATCTTCTCCCTGGGAATCAGGGAGAAGGAGAAATAGAGTTCAAAGAAATAAAACTACAGGCTTGTATAAATAGATACAAACCTACAGGCTATATATTATTCAACAACTAGATGAACCTGGCCTTTTATCTTGAAAGAGGCTTCCAGTAGATTTAATACTCGAATGAAATATTCTAATGAGACTAACTAAAGAGAAAACTTTATCTCACTGGAACAGACCTAGTGTACAGGAACTCCTGAGACTCCAAAGTTAAAACATTTCCCCTAAAATTTACTACCATCATGTCTGTGTTCCTAAAGCACCCAAATAAGGAAAGTAGCTGAGCAGCCTTATCTGATAGGCTGATGAAACTTTCCTCTTTGACACATGATATCTCCTTAAGGATGTATAAAATCTCAAATATATGCATGTCTCCCTTACTTTGGGCTACTTCAATCAACCTCATTAATGTCCATCAGCTGATCCTAATTAAAATTTTAATATTTCAATCTTGCCTTGTGATGGGATAAATGGCTTTCCATGAGAGTCTTTGGACCTCTAGGTTGAAAATTTTCCCAAACAAGCTCCACCTACAGTGCATTAATGTGCTGTCCAACATTCATCTCATTTTTTTCCTATTTTTTGGTCAACTTTTGCACTCTGGTAGTTACGAGATTGAATCTTAGAGTTTATTTAATCTTTTGTTTCTCTACTTATTAGTTATTAGAGACACTTTTTCTTTGACTATTGATAGTTTGAATTTCTTTCAAGAAAAAACATCCGTTCATATTCTTTGACTATTCATCTGTTCAAGAGTGACTCTTATTCATAGAGAACTGAGCAGGTTCTTTATGCATCCTGGAAATGATAGCCCTATCAGAGAAACTTATAGCAAGTATTTGTCCACCCACCCTATACCAAATTTTTGTTTTTGATTTTCTCTCAAACTACTTTCCAGTTTTCCCAGCAGTTTTTGTTAAAAAGTGAACTCTTGCTCCAGTAATGCAAGTCTTTGAGTTGATCAGAAACTAGGCTCCTAAGTTGATTTGCTTTTATATTTCATATGTTCCACTCATAGATATCTTCATTTCTTAACAAAGTGCCAAATCATTTTGAAGATTATTACTATGTGGAAGGGTTACTGAGTGAATTTTAATGTTAGTATTTCATAGGTTTTCAGTCCCATATATGTATGTGTATATCAAAAAGTCTTTCATTAGCCTTTTTCTCTAATTTTAACTATTTTAAAATACATATTTGTTAAAATACATATTATACAAGAATTTCATAATATGCAGCCTTATTTAAAGTTAACATCAACAGAAAGCATTTTTTGAGTTGAGACTAGTAAAAAGTTCTATATTTCTAGTACAATTTAAAAACTAAAAGCAGGAGAGAAATCCAAAATAAAAATCATATCAGTAGTAAAATACCTTGTAATCTTCTGTCTTGCCATATTCAAGATGACTCATGGTCCAAGGTTTCTAAGCATTCTTTTTATCCAAATTCTTCATTTAGACATTAAAGCTAGCCTGAAGTTTCATCCTCAAACTGCACTCAGTTATATTCTATCATTTTATCCTCCTAGTATTCTTTGGAGGAAAAGTATGCTTTCCAAAATGTAATATTGCTATTTGCCCAAGTAGACAGTTCATATCATTGGGTGAGGGTAGGTGCATGAGATTCCATTTCAAAGTTAATTTCACTATTTTTTAACAAAACTGAAGCAATTTAAGAGAAATATGTAACCATTCTGAATAAATAAAATTGCATTATCTTAACACTATCAATAGAGGCTTGATTTCTTATTGTTTTAATTTACCTTCATCAGCATAAATAAAATAATAAGACCCAATGAACTAGAAAGGAAAAGTCTTTGTTTTACAAGAGAATTGAAAAAAAATTGCTTTCCATATTTATCAATTTAATTTATTACTTTATTAAGAAAAATACTATGGGAATTTTAGTAACATCTTAATCTGATAGTTATTTTAATTATAAGATTGGATGTGATATTTCTGAAAATATACTTTGAAAAAATAACCTAAGGTAATTTGTAATTTCATGTACAAGGAAATATCAGTTGTACTGAGAATCTTAGTAAAGGTTGTTCATCAATTTTTGGAACAGGAGATAGAAATTTTGAATAGTATCATCACCATCTTCAGGTACTCTAGGGACTTTTAAAAGTATTATTTTCATACCCTTAGAGCACCGATTTGCATCAAAGAAGTCCTCTTTTTGTAGAGGTATTGGTTACACCAGAAATAGGAGACTACAATCTGATTGAAAGCTCCTGGGTTGGGAGCACAAGAAGACATGGAAAATGTATTTTTATCAAAGAGAAAATGAATTTTGGAATTTAGTTTCCAGCTTATTTTATTAGGTTTAAGGTTACCTTCAGGGCTATATGTAAAACCCAAATCAATCAGCCTTTTACCTAAAGGAAACTAGTGAGTATCCCTTTACACTCTATATATGGCCATAAAAATTACTATGTAGAAACAAATGGTGATAATGTTAGTAAAGCATTATGGTTTTTAAATGAAAGATAGTAAGTTAATTTAAAGGATGATGTGTTATTTAATGATTGAGTAAACCTTCAAATGTGTTAAGAATCAGAAATAGGCATTCATTTTAGCCTCTTTTTCTGAGTGAGAGCTTATTTCTAGCAAAAAAAAAATAATAATTAAACAAGTTGGTCCCTCAGAGCATTGATTTGAATACCCTGTTCCTCTTACAGTATAACAGAAGATCTTGAGGAGGAAAAGAAATACTGTGTCAGAGGAAACATTTAAATCCTTGAACATAAATGATGTGGCAGCTAAAAGTGAAATGGATCATTAAACTATGTTGCAGAGGGTACTCCTTCATCTGGCCATGAGAGATAGCTCAGAGTTTAGACTATTTTTGTTTTCAGCTTTATCATCTTCTCTTTCTCTAAACCTACTTGTTTAGTCTTCTGAGCAGCTACAGCTGAGAATTGCCAGCTACATATTATCTCACATTTGCCAATTTCATTCTAGGCTTTTGAAAAAATGTTCACAAAATACAGAAAGCTCTAAGTTGGACAAGTGAATATTTACTTGTTCATGCATTTATTCATTCATTCATACTAGTGTGGTGCCTCAAATTAGTTCAAGTCTATGGTATATAACACATCAAGGAATCCAGTCTTGAAGAAATTTATTGAAAATATCTGAGAGACAGGGATGATGCCTGTGAAAAAACATCTAGTGATCATAGATTTAAGCTAGGAAGAAATGTACAGATCATTTAATCAAATACATTTCTAAACATAGATTTAGAACCAGAAAAGTCTTTAAAGTGCAATTACATCTTTTAATCAATGAAGAAATAGAGGCCCAAATGACAAACCAAATAATTAAATCAATTTGTTTTTTTTATATAATAAACTAAGCAATAAATAATAATAAAATAAATATAAAACTAAGCAAATAATAAAAAAATAATAATTGAAGCAATAAACAATCATAACATAGTGCTTAATAAATGTACCCTTGACCCCCACCTTTTTCTCTCTCATTTTCAGTTTCTATCTACTGACTTCTTCACTCCTACCTGTAAACAAGCCCAACTCTCCCTCATCTTTAATAAAAAAAAAACAACCCCTCACTAGATACTAATAGCTATTAATCTATATCTCTCCTCTCCTTTTGTTAAATTCCTTGAAAAAGTCATTTACAATTGTTGCCTCCAAAATCTCTCTTCTCACTCTCTTCTAAACCCTCTGCCATCCGAATGAAACAAAACCATTTATTAAGCACTATATTATGGTTTATTTTATTATTATTTAATTTTTTAAATTTATTTAACTTTTTACATTCATTTTCACAAGATTTTGGGTTCCAAAATTTTCTCCCCATTTGTCCCCTCCCCCCTCCCCGATACACTGGACATTCTAATTACCCATATCCCCAATCTGCCTTCTCTTCTCTCATCCCTCCCTTCCCTTACCCCATCTTCTCTTTTGTCCTGTAGGGCTAGATAACTTTCTATTCCCCATTACCTGTATTTCTTATTTCCTAGTAGCAAGAACAATACTCAACAGT
>CM053773.1:70783567-70801762 GCA_028658325.1 Potorous gilbertii
TTCCCTCAGGGGGTTTATACAGAGATCCTTTGTAGTGGAGCTGGGGTGGAGCTCCAGCCTGCTCTGGGAGTCTCTGGCCAAGCTGCCTCTGCCTCTGGCCGAGCTGCCTCAGCTGAGCAGCCTCTGCATCAGTGTCTGCTTCCCAGGGGGTCCGAGTCCGGAGATCCCCTGCTCCCCTCTCAGCCCGTCTCTCTCACTGACCTGTGCTGTGGGTGGAGGGACCTTCGCAGCCGCCGGAGCCGTAGCCGCCGGAGATTCAGGTCCCTGATGCCTGTTGGGCTCTGCTCGCTCCTCTCAGTGCCGCGTGGCTGGGCAGAGCTCCGCGGCTGGGGCCGGGGGGAAGGGAGCACTCAGCAGGACAGGACTCAGCTCCCGTCCAGGGTACCTTTGTGGTCGGTTTTTCAGGGCTCTCTGCAACGGAAATCTCCTTCACTGTGTTGCTGCGTGGCTTCCACTGTTCCAGACTTTGTCAGGAGTTCTTTTTACAGGAAATCTATGGGCTGTGGCCCATAGATTCGGACCTAGCATAGGTGAGTCTTTCTACTCCGCCATCTTGGCTCCGCCCCAATTAAATCAATTTGTTTAATGTTACACAAGAAGAACTGGGATTTGAACTCAGAACCTATCTGATGTGAACTCCAAATCTTTTGTTCTTTCTGCTGCCCCAGGCTGCTTCTCAAATAATATAAAGTATGAAAAAAATCATAGTTTTAAATCAAGATAGGCAAAAATGAACATTTTGAACATGAAACAAATGACAATAATGAGTATTTGATAACTATAGAAAATGTGTATTGTAATATATATATATACATATACACACTTTGTATACACATATGCATATATGTTTATTTTTATATGTATATATTTTTATTTATATATAATTGTAGACTTGTATACATATATGTATGTATACATATATAGTATATATACATATATATTATTATGAATATATGTGTGCATGTATGTATAAATTTATTGATATCATGCAAGTTCACTATAAAATTATAAATGATGCATTGAAATATCAATGACATACATGTAATGGTAATTTAAATGGAGAGACCTCTCCCATTTATTAATAAGCCCATGTGACCTATATGGGTGACATGGGAGCCTGAGTCACATGAGTCATAGTCACATGGAGTCCATCGAGGGAGGAGTTTGTTGAATGGGTGGAACAAGAAGGGTAGAACAGGAAGAGGCAAAGCTAGAGTAGAACTGAGAGGAAGTTCTTCTTGAGGGCAGTCAGAGCTAAGAAGGATACAGATAAACTGGTTGCTGGCTAGCATGAGTGAAAGAGCTTGTTTAAGATTTTGTTTAAGAAATCCTACTTATGATTTGTTTAATGGAGCTGGTTTGTGGGAAGCTTAGCAGGGGGAAGGTTTGGAGATGGTATTGTTCTCTGCATTGTTATTGAGTATTGATTTTTGTTACTATGATGGATTTGGCTTTCTGGTGTCTGAATAAATGTTTTGGTTCTATCTTCCATGTAGAGATTCTGTTGGATTTCCTGATTCACAATTGCATCAGGATATTCATGGTGACCATAGGTGCTGGGAATATTGCAGCAACACACAACACTAAATTCTAAAAATTATCTAAAAGTATAAAATACCTAATGTCACCATTGCTTATTCAGATTCTGTCTCCAATGGCTTTCTTTCATAACTCAATGGTTTAATCTCAAAAAGATAAAGAGAATAGACTTGTATTTTAGTACAACCGCTTTAGGAATTTTGCTTGTTTTAGAACACTGTGAAATGAAAATATTAAGAAAGAAAGAAAAATGACCAGAATCAGACAGAATCATAGTAAAGTATAACCAGAAATCAACTAATATTTTAATTAGAAAGGCATTAAATGAATTTGCTTTTCCCCCTTTCTCTTTCTGATCCTCACTTTCCAACAGATGCATTTCATTTATTTCTTTTAAGGTTTGATGTCTGGTAAACTATATATTTGCTAGATATTGAAAACACTTTAAACTTTTACTAGTTTTTTTTTTTAATCTTTGATTAGAATGCTAGAGTTTCTCAGTTAGAAGAGTGCTATCTGAGGTGGGATGATGCAGGAATGTCTTCCTATGATGGCCCCATGGAGATCAGATGTCTGAAGATTTAGGAATCAACATACCACTGGTGAGAGGTTCCTCTGCTCTTTACATATAACAACACCTTTCTCCTACCTGCTTTGTGGAGGTAACAAGTAGCTTGCCACTTGGCACTAAAGCTACCCCAATTCTTCCCTATTTTCCCAGTTCCTAGTTATCCAATATTTTTCCAAAGAAGGTAACTTTAAAGATTATGATTTTTTTTCCTACCAGTTCCCAATCCTGTCTCTGTCTTCAGCATGAATGTGAAAAAAATGGCCCAGGAGGAGAAAGTGAGGCTGATAACCTTGCATACTCCTCCCTCACTCAAAACAAAGAGAAGTGCAAGTCATGTCATCATTTCTCTGATGTCATGGTCCTCTTCAAAAGCAAAGGGTGAATACAAACTGTGAGTAGACCGAGTTGCCTAAATATCATTGGGTGAGGGTAGGTGCATGAGATTCCATTTCAAAGTTAATTTCGCTATTTTTTTAACAAAACTGAAGCAATTTAAGAGAAATATGCAACCATTCTGAATAAATAAAATTGCATTATCTTTCCTTTCCTTTCCTTTCCTTTTCCCTTCACTTTCCTTTTTCCTTTCCTTTCTATTCTTTCCCTTTCCTTTCTCCTTTCCTTCCATTCCCTTCTCTACCCTTTCCTTTCCTTTCCTTCCCTCTTTCTTATGTCCCCTAAAGCCTTGGATTCCATGTGATCTGAAGACTATGCATTGAACACCAAAGTGTCCCTGCCCAACCTTCATTCAATGACTGGTTTTGAACCCTCCTGGCTTAGAGTGAACGTTAATAGTAACAGTTTCTTTTCAGAAAAACAACCCTGAGACTTCTGCCTCTCCCAGAGTACTTTATTTATTTTATCTTTTCTATTGAAGGGACCATCTCCATGACTACCTTTTAAAGAAGTCTATTTTTTGAATAGCCATTACCTCACTTTAAGTAAGTACATGAAAAGACCTTAGCCTAAACGGCCAAGGCCTCCCATTGCATCCTTGGCCATCTCCAGCCATCCTGATGAATATCTGGTCACTGGATTCAGATGGCTCAGGAAGAGAAAGTGAAGCTGGTGACCTTGCACAGCCCTCCCTCACTCAAAGCTAAGTCAAGTGCATGTCATCATTTCTCTGATGTTATGGTATTCTTCAAAAACAAAGGATGAACTCAACAACAAAGAAGAGAGGCACTCAGTTTGTTACAGATCCTCAGACATTTAGAAGAGAATGTATATAGTTTCAGCAGAAGTTACCTACCATCACCAATAATGGTGGAAGAATGAGCTTACTAGAGGGCCCTGTGGTGATGAATTTCCTATCCTTATGTATCTGAAAACATAACCTGTCCCTCAAAACCTATATCATACCCTCTGAAATTAACCACATTGGACAAAATCCACTTTCACCTCCTTGGTTAGTGCTGAGAGCCATGATTTGAACAAAAGTCATAGCCAAACAAAACACAGTAGGGATCATAAATTACTAAGTAGATGATCTGATTATGTCAACAATCAACATATATTTTGCACAAACAAAATTAATATCAAGGAAAAAGCAGAAGAATTCTAGATGGAAAATAATGTTCGCATTAAATATATCTTATAGAGACCTAATATCAAAGTTACATTAGAAACTAATAAAATACATAAAGCCAAAGCAATCTCTCCACAACAATAAAGGTCAAAGCATATGAAGAGTTTTGAAACGTAGGAATGTAAATTATCAACAGCTATTTGGAAAAATGTTAGCAATCATTCACAATAAGAGAAAAACTTATTAAATGACTCAGAGGTTTGTTGTTTTTTTTTCCCCCAAATGGTAATGTTGATTCAAAATGAGCATAGTCAGTTTTGGAGGCACGTTCTGATGTTCTATTATGGGAGATGCAGATTTGTACTGATATCAGAAGATCCAAGTATTTGTGAATGCCTAAACAAATTATGTTATATGCATTTAAATTTAATTTTTATTGTTATATAAATGATAAAGTGTAAGAACATCTAATAACATTGCTGTTCTCGTATAAATGAATACAGAGCAAAATTAGTAAAATATAAAGAATAAAATACAATGAACTTGAAAATATAAAGGAAAATAACTCTTAAAAATATCAGAACTCAGACTAATATAATAACAGCTCCCACCTTCTTCCTACATGCCCTTGTTCCCTCCCCTGAGAAAACAAGCATAGAGACAAACAAACAAGCAAAAAATCTCAAGTAATTCCAAAGTGCAATGGTCTACACTAAGTAGCAGTGGGGGGGAGAGGAGGTATAGTGATGAGAGGTTGTCTCCCATGGCAAGTATTAAAAGAATCACCAGACATTTACTTGTTACTAATAGTATAGATTTTCCTGGATATACATATATACATACATTCATATGTATATTCATATTATATGTATATATATAATGTATATAATATATAATAGTATATATTCATGTAATGAAATAGTAAATAGTATAAACACATAAAATATAGAATGGAACCACCTCTGTTCTTTTAAAATTTCCTATGTGCAAAGTCACATCTTATAGAAGATGTCTCTGATATAATATCAAAGTTCCTGAAAGGCAAACACTGTTTAATTGTTTTTGCTTTTGTTTTTTTAATTTTCAGAAACTTGCAGATATTGGGAGTTTAATAAATGATTGCCTTTATAAGTGAATGAAGATAACTGCCATTGAAATCTTTAACATTATTTTATGATTTTATTTTAATATATGAAATATTTCTTCACCTAATTCTTTGAAACCCTTAAGTGAAATAAGTCCTATATACTTACATAATATAAAGTCTAATGTTGCAATTCCTCCTGAATTATTTGAGTCTATACAGAAACTCAATGATGTATTACTTCAACATTTGCCTGTCTAGCCCAAAACCCTAGTTCAGTTAGAAGAATTTGCTGAAACCCTTACTATATTTTCCTTATTGTTTTGTTCAAGTCAAACATGTTTTCATTACAGATATGCTTTGTACATTGTGTTATATTAAAACAGCAACATTCTGATTTATTAATTCCTAGGTATTCTCAAGTGTCATGTTAATACAAAAAAGACAAATAGCATTTGCATGCCATAATGCGTACTTTCTTTTTCACTCTAGCCTTTCCTGAGTTTGAATTTCTTTTTGAAGAATGCAATTTGAATGCCAGTTTGAAAAAAATTCGTTGTTTTGGCAATTGGATAAAGGTATTTATGTCACATCACCTAATAGTACATTTCATAGTTAATGAATATATTTTCTAATGATAAAATCTTTTACTATCTTCTCATGTTTGGGGGTTCACAATAGATTATGAAGCTTTTAATTAATGATTGCTTATAATAAACTATGACCAGAGTCAATGGTGTGCCCAACAACAATTTTTTTATGTATATTTGATTATTTCTTTGTTATTGCTGGCACTTGAACGAGTTGTACGAGCTTAATGTATGATTTATTCTTAATTTTTTCCACTTCATTTGTAGGACACTAGAGAAATCTGAACCAAAGGAGTGTGAGTGATGTATTGCCAAATTTTCTGTATTATGCACCATTTTTATTTAAAAGGAGGACATATTTTCCCCCAACCACAATGCCTGAGTGTTATTAGTCATCTTTTTCTTAGAAAAGGAATTCTACTCCATGTGTGCATCTGTGCTCAGTTCTCTTGTATTTTTATGTGTTCAGTTTTCTTGTGTTCCTAAGAAATGAAATTGCATCCAGTCTTTGGGTTGAAGGAACGTTTTTTCATTGATTTTTACAATTATTTGTCCTTTCAACTAGTGGAAAAGAGAGAGAAAATAAATGTTTTGCAAAAACCTTGGAGTCTAGACAAAGATTTGCAGAGTGCAAAATTTTTCTTTGTTTGCTTGCTTGTTTTATGAAATCATCATACTAAATGCTCCCAATAATGAATTGAGAATTGTTCTTGGAGTCAGGTATACTTGGTTTCAAATTCCATATCTGGGAGCCAGGAATACCCTTGAATGAGTACCTCATTCTGCCCACTCCAGTATATTTTCTTCTTCCATAAGAACATAAGCCTTTGAGATAAAATATTTTCTTTCTTTTTTGTTTGTACCTATTGCCAGACCCATATTAAATCTTTAATAAATGATTTTTGACTGGTCAAAGGTTGATATACAACTCTTGAAGCAATTGCATGCCAAAGAAATTCACGGAGTGGTTGAGAGACTTAAATCAATTACAAGATTTTTACAATAATCAAGAAAGGGGTGACAAATGCCTAAATTAGATTTCATGCTATGCACATACTGAGGAGGGTGCATATAGGAGGGATGTTGTGAAGGTAGACATAATCAGATTCAGGAAGTAACGATATTTACAAAGTGAGTAAGAATGAGGAGTTGAGGATAACACCTAGTTTGCAAATCTGAATGTGAAAAGATGACTGAGAAGATGACTGTGCCTTTGACAGTAATAGGTAGTAAGAAAGAAGTATTTAAGTGTAAAGATAATTTCCAATTTTTATAAATTGAATTTGAGATGCTTAAGGGGTATCTAGTTCAAAATGTCCAATAGGATGTTGATGAAGCGAGACTGAGATTCAGGGCAAATACTAGGATATGTATGTATTATCAATATCTATCTATCTGTAGATATTATCTATACATAGACAGACCTATATTTATATATGAAAAGAAAGATAGATAGAATCATCACTATAACAATGATGGTTAGCACTTTAAAAATAACATTTATATGACACATATACATACGAATATGGCACATGTTACATGCCTGACACTACGCTAAGCACTTTACAAATATAATCCCATCTGATCTTTACAACTGTATGAGATTGGTGTTATTGTTGTTCCTATTTTACAGTTGAGAAAAATGAGATCAACAAAGGGATTTGCCTAAGATCACATCGCTAATAAGCATCCCAAACAGAAGGAGATAAGGGTCTTATTTATCCAAATTTTACAAATGAAGAAATGAAGGCAGAGAGAGATTAAGTGACTTACCCAGCATCGCATGGCCAGGAAGTGTTTAAGTCTAGACAGGAACTCTAATCTTCCATGACTTTAAGACCAGTGTTTTATCCGATATCCCACCTAGCTGCCACAGAAGGGAGAGAAATGAGTTTGGAGATGACAATTAGCATAGTGTTGGAGAGGCAAGGATGGTGACATTTGTTCTCAAAGTGAAGTGTTTCTTGGTATCTAATAGGAAAGGAAGTTAGATAAGTGTAATGAACCATCAGTGGAAGATATCATATCTGTTTGTTACCAGTTCCTTCAGTGGCACTCTTCTAAACCAGGGCTATTTTCCTAAACTATCAGTATCTTGTGCACATCTTTGGGTCTATTCTTCTCAGGGGATGGGAGATAACACATATTAGTCTTTTCCCTGACAACTTGATGCATACATAACTAAACATCATCTCTTTGCTACTGCAGCATGATTGATAAATGTAATCAGTAACTTCCATTATTAAAATTGTAATTCTAAGGGTTTGCTACCAGATATGCTAAATTTTAGGAATGAATAAGTTTCTCTTTTGACTTTGTCTGTAAATTTGTTTAAGTTGTGACCTTAAGAGAAAATAAAATATACTGACTCTAAATTAGTTGATGATTAAAATGAAATTAAATACCTTTAAGGATTTGTTTATGTTGCATTAATCTTATGAAACTTGAAAACAGATGTAAAAGAAAATCAACTCTGACAAGCTGACTGTGTTTTTCTCCATTTTCATGCTCTTAGAACTGAAAAGGAAATTAATTGTAAATATTCATTTAGACATGGTAAGAATGATGAGTTGAATTAATTTGAATCTGTTTTCAATAAGAAACTCCTTAATTTTGATGAGTTTAGATCTTAGCACGTGGATTATTTTAACTTGAACGATTGTATGATCTTATTAATCTGGATGGTACCTCTTCTGAGGGCCAATAACAATCTAATCAATCTTTTTTCAGCCTTGGTATTTATACTTGATATATTTTTTCAGCCTTGATATTTCTACCATACATCCTCTATAAAGAATCTGCCTAATACATATACTTTCTTGTATGGGTCAGAGATGGAACTTTAAGGATATTGGTCCTGAATCTCTACCTTCTCTGTGGGGGATGGAGGGTTTTGAGATATGTGTATGTAGAAGTTTCAGTTTTTTAGTCAGGATGAACCTGTTATCTAACCTTCTAATCAGAGAAAGTAAGTCTTCCCCTGAACATTTTCATTGTATACATGTGACCTATGGCTAAGATATCTCTACTAAGAAATTCTGTATTCACATAGTCTGATACCTAAAGTCAAGACAGTCAGTTTCTCCTTTTGGCTCTTCATTATTCCCTAGAAGGGCTTCATAAAAAATTTTCTATTAAAGCTTAGGTAGAATTTGGGTCTGACTTTCTTCAAAGTTGAGTGAAATGGTCCCCAACTGCCTACAATAATTCAATGTACAGTATTATTGCTATAAGGTATAGCACAGCTTTATTTCATACCATAGACAAAGTAAAAAAGACTGTTCTCAAGGAAGAAGCAAATTACATAAATAGTATATTAGATCCTACATTGAAGGTAAATAAGCTTTATAAGCTGATGTTTTTATTTGTCCTTCATTCTTGAAGAGGACCATGACATCAGGAAGGTGATGCCATAATTTACAAGTGAAATGTATTTAAGTGAGGGAAGGCTATGCAAAGTCACCAACCTCACTTTCTCCTCCAGAGTCATCTGGGTCCAATGGCAAGATATAGGTCACAGAGATAGTCCCAGATGCAGAGGGAGACCTTGGTTTTTTAAAGCTAAGGTATTTCTTAAGTCTCAGTTTGACTGAGAAAATGTCCATTCAGTGATTAAGCGTAGGTAAGAAATGAGGCAAAAAGTAGACTTTTTACACACAACAACAATAGCAAAATTAATCTGGGAGAAGAAGACGCTTGGTTTCTGGCTCAAACAGAAACAATAGCTATTTACATTCACAATGAGTCATCTGGGCTCAAGCAATGACCAATTGGGACTTGGACTGGGGCCTATTGTTGACCAATCAATGAGAACCAGAGGAATTTGACTTTAAGGCAGGTCCTTAAGAAAGAAATCCAGATTGTAAACCCTAAGATATCTTTCAAGGTTTAGAAACCCCTTCTCTCTACTGCTTATGTAATTCACTGGCTTTACTGTCCAGATTGGATACTATCTGATATATATGAGAGCCAGGGTCTTCCTTCTAGAGGAAGTATGCTGCATCTAAAACTACGCCTCTGTCTTGGCATTGGAGACCTTTGAATTTTGAATGATCCAAAGCAAATTCTACCTAAGAAAATGCCTTTCTCTGGCTAGAAGTCTGCATTCCAGTGAACTGCTTTCCAGTTGATTCAAACATCTTCCCTCCTTTGTAGGAAATTGAAATTGTGGAGCACTCTCCATGAAAATTTCTGTCTCACAGTGTAAGAATATGCAACTTGCCATGTATTTTAACACAGATGACACATATGTAGGGGGAGCTTGTAGGGGTAGAAGATATAGAAATCTCCTCCTAATCCATACTACATCAACACATACACACACATATCTCATTTGCTACACTCTGGAAGAAGGGGTAAGGTACAAGGAAGTATAGGAGCCAGAGGAAGGCACAAACCAACACCCTTGAATATATCACAGAAAGGACCACCTGATTCTCCATTAGAAAATCAAAAGGAAGAAGACCAATCCCAATTAATAAACCACCAGAGGTCATATGAATATTATATTACATATCTGCTACTACCTCCATTTTAAACCCAACTATTCTGACCATGTGTCTTTTTCTCCCCTTTACATCAGCTACAATTTTGTTTCTTCTGATTTCTTCTTTTTTCCTGGTTTGTAACAATACCATTCATATAATAATGTCAGAGAGAAACATTAGGTCATGAAAAGTGCTGTACATTTTCCAAATTTTATTTTTAGAAGTACATATATCAAAGTTATATAATGAAGTCAAAGTATCTATTATTGAACTCATTATCTTTGATTCATGTCAGGACTATTATCCTCTCTCCTCATCATAACTTTCCAAAGCAAGATGAAACTTAGCACACGTTAGGTGTTAAATCAATCTTTGCTGGAGCTCTGGGTTCCAGGAGTCAAGATGGAGGAATGATCTATAACTGCTATCTCCCTACCCTTACTGACCTTGATTAGTCCAGAAAATATCACCCAGGAAAAACCCTGGAAGAGTGGGAGCAGCTAAAGGGATAAACAGACTCTTAACTCCTGAGGCTAGGAAAATCACTAAAGAAGGTCCCTCTTTCTATGGCTGAAGGGGACTAGCGCAGGATCAGAGCTGTCCCAGACAGTTCCACCTCAACAAACCAGGAGAATATCCTGAGCCCCAGGGAGGTGAAGCCAGGAACTGCCAACCCCAAGGCCTCAGCACCCTAGGGAAATCAGAAAGACACTAGTATAGATAGATCAACAGCCACTGAGTTTACCAATTCTCTAGCTCAGCAGAGAAGACTTCCTGTGGCCAGACCAGCCCTCACTCACACTTAACAAATTAACTACAGGGTAACTGTGTGGAAACTCAAAAATACCTCACCTGGCCTCTGCTTTCCAACAATAGTCACCTCAGCACCAGATAAACTGCAGTATTATAGCTTCTAGCTGAAAGAAACAGAGGCCACAACACACAAAGTCTCAAGTGTGAGGCACAAGAATTGTGGAACATAGTCCACTGTGTCCCAGACACAGAGATCTACTTTAAAATCCAGGAAAAGGGTCATTATTATAAGAAGCAAAACGAAAAAAGAAAAGACTGTAGAATCTTTCTATGGAAACAATGACCAAAATAGAAATACCAAAGAGGTCAGCATTGAGATTGTACTGCCATTTGAAAACTCAGAAAGGAAAATGAACTGGTCTGAAGAATAAAGAGTCTTCCTGGAAGAACTCTGGAAGGAATTTAAAAGCCAGATTTGATAAATAGAAGAAAAAACTGATTAATGACTTTAAAAATGTGAAAAAAAGGAATCACTGAAGAATTTAAAGGACAGTTGGAAAAATGGAAAAGTAAGTACAAAACTTACCTGAGGAAATAACTCCTTAAAATGAACAACTGGATAGATGGAAAAAGAGATGTAAAAGTTAACTGAAGAAAACAATTTGATAAAAATTAGAATCTGGCAAGTAGAAGCTAATGAATCTATGAGACAATAAGAATCAGTCAAACAGAATGTAAGAATGAAGAGACAGAAGAAAATGTAAAATATCTAATTACAAAAACAATTGACTTGGAAAATAAATCCAGGAGAGAAAATATGAGGATTATTGGTCTACCAGAAAGCCATGATGAAAGAAAGAGCCTGGGAAATATCATCGAAGAAATCATCAAGGAATATTGTCCAGAAGTCCTAGATCTAGAGGGCAAAATAGTCATAGAAAGAATCCACTGTAAACCTCCTGAAAGAAACCCCAAACTAAAAACACCAAGGAATATCATTGTCAAATTCCGAAACTATCAAGTGAAGAAGAAAATATTGCATGCAGCCATAAAGAAAGAATTCATATATTGAGAAACTACAGTCAGGATCACACAGGACCTTGCAGTTTCCACACTAAAAGACAGACGGAATTGGAATATGATATTCCATAAGTCAAAGGAGCCAGGACTACATCCGAGGATTAATTAGCCAGTGAAGTTGAGCAAGAAGATTTCAAGCAAGGAGATGGATAATCAATCAAATAAGTGATTTTCAAACCTTCTTGATGAAAAGACCATAAATCAGTAGAAAATTTGATCTTCAAGTGTGGGTCTTAAGAGAGTCATTAAAAGGTAAACAAAAAAATAAAAAAATCAAACAAGTAAAAAAAAAAACCGCACAGTTTGTTACTCAATGTGAGCAAATTGTTTACATCCCTATAAGGGAAGATGATACTTGTTAATATTTAAAATTGTATATTTATCATGAAATATAAAAGGGATATTCACAGATAAAGGGAGTGCATATAAATGATGTTATGATAGCAAATGTGATTTAAAAGTGTGAAGGGATTGTAATGGGACATGTGAAAAGGAGGATGCAAGAAAAAAACATTTTCCATCACAAGAAGAGGCACAGAAATATATTACAGTAAAGGGAAAGAGGAGAGGGAGATGAACATTGTTTGAGAGATACTCTCATCTGATTGGATCCAAGGAGGGTAAAATAAACTCAGTTAAGTATAGAAATACAACTAGCTTTATAGGTAGTAGAAGGGTAAGGGGGAAAAAAGGGAGGGGAGGATAAAAGGGAGGAAAGAAGCAGTAAGGGAAAAGAGGACTCCCTTTTAAGGACTAAAAGCATAAACAAGGGGAAAGGGCATGGAGGGAAAGAAACAGATAGTCAACATAACTATGAATGTGAATGGGATGAACTCTCCCATAAAATGGAGACAGAAAATAGAATGAACTAAAAACAATAATCCAACAATATGTTATTTATGAGAAACACATTTGAAATGAGGTCACACAAAAAGGTAAAGATAAAAGACTGGAGCAATCCTAATCTCAGACAAAGCAAAAGTAGAAATAGATTTGATCAAAGGTGACGAGGAAGGAAACCATATTTTGCTGAAAGACACCATAGATAATGAAGCAATTTCATTACTAAACATATGTGCTCCAAGTGGTATAGCATCCAAATTCTTAGAAGAGAAGTTGTGGAAGTTACAGGAAGAAATAGACAGCAAAACTATACTAGTGGGGGATCTCAACCTCCCCCTCTCTGAACTTGATAAATTTAACCTCAAAATAAACAATAAAGAAGTTAATGAGATGAATAGAACTCTGGATATATTAGATATGATAAATCTCTAGAGAAAATTGAATGGGGAGGGAAAGGAATATAACTTTCTCTCAGCAGTGCATGTCATATATACAAAAATTGACCATGTTCTAGGCCATAAAAACTACACAGTGCATAAAGGCACAAGTGGTCAATGTGGCCTTCTCAAATGATAATGCGATAAAATTTATATGTAATCAAAGGCGATGAAAATATAAGCCAAAAATTAATTGGAAACTAAACAATCTAATCCTAAAGAATGATTGGGTTAAACAGCAAATCACAGAAACAATCAGCAACCTCATTCAAAAGAATGACAATAATGAGACAACCTACCAAATCTTAGGGAATACAGCAAAAACAGTTCTTAAGGGAAGTTTTATAGCTTTGAGTGCCTCAACAAATAAAATAGAGAAAGACGAGATCAATGAATTGAGCATGGAGATGAAAAAGCTAGAAAAAGAGCAAATTGAAATTCCCCAAGTAAATATCAAATTAGAAATAATGAAAACCTAAGAAAACATTAATAAAACTGAATTTAAGAAAACTATTGAACTAATAAAGAAAATCGAGAGTTGCTTTTATGAAAATAAAACAATAAAATTGATAAAACTTTGGTCAATTTGATAAAATAGAAAGAAAGAAGAAAACCAAATTACCAATATCAAAAGTGAAACTGATGAACTAACCTCCAATGTAGAGGAAATTAAAACAATAATCAGAAATTATTTCACCCAATTGCATACCTATAAATTTGAAAATCTAAATTAGATGGATGATTATTTAAAAAAAATATAATTGACCAGATTAACAGAAGAAGTTGAGTACTTAAATAACCACATCTCAGAAAAGGAAATTGAAAAAACCATGACTGAATTTCCTAGGAAAAAATCTACAAGGCCAAATAGATTTAGAAGGGAATTCTATTAAACATTTAAAGAACAGTTCCAACAGTATATAGACTATTTGGGAAATTTGCCAAAGAAGGAGTCCTACCAAATTCTTTTGCTGATACAAATATGGTTCTGATAGCTAAATCAGGAAGAGTCAAAACAGAGAGAGAAAATTATAGATTAATTTATCTAATGAACATAGAGGCAAACATTCATTATAATTAGGTAGGATTTATACCAAGAATGCAGGGCTGTTTCAATATTAGAAAAACTATTAGCACTATTGATCTTAACAACAACAAAATTAACAGAAACCACATGATTATCTCAAAAGACGCAGAAAAACATTTTGACAAAACACAACACCCATTTCTATTGAAAACACTGGAAAGTATAGGAATAAATGGAACTTTCCATAAAATAGTAAGCAGTTATCTACCTAAAACAATCAGCAAGCAATATGTACAATGCAGACAAGCTAGATGCATTTCCAATCAGATCAGGGGTGAAACAAAGATGTCCATTATCACCATTGTTATTCAGTATGGTATTAGAAATGCTACCTATAGCAATAAGAGAAGAAAAAGAAATTGAAAGAATCAGAACAGGCAAAGAAGAAACTAAGTTAACACTCTGCAGATGAGATGATGATATACTTAGAGAATCCCAGAGAATCAAGTAAAACACTACTTGAAATAATGTACAACTTTTGTAACATTGCAGGTTACAAAATAAACCCACATAAATCATCTACACTTCTATATATCACTAACAAAGCCTAACAGCAAGAGATAGAAACAGAAATATCATTTAAAGCTACAGAAGACAATAAAAAATATCTGGAAGTCTATCTGTCAAAACAAACCCAGAGACTATATGAACACAATTGCAAAACACTTCACACAAATAAAGTGAGATCTACATCAGTGGTAAAACATCAGTTGTTCATGGGGAGGCCAAGCTAATATAACAAAAAATGACAATTCCACCTAAATTAATTTACTTACTTAGTGCCATACCAATCAAACTATCACATTATTACTTTCTAGAGCTAGAAAAATAATATCAAAATTCATCTGGAAGAACAAAAGTTCCAGACTCTCAAGGGAACTAATGAAAAGAAATGGTAGGGGAGATGGTCTAGCCATACCAGGTCTCAAATTGTATCATAAAGCAGCAGTCATCAAAACCACTTGATACTGGCTAAGAAATAGAGGGGTAGACCAGTGGAATAAGTTAGGTACTCAAGAAACAGTAGTCAATGGATATAGTGATCTACTCTTCAATAAACCCAAGGACCACAGCTTCTGGGATGAGAACTGTTTGATAAAAATTGCTTGGAAAACTGGATAGGAGTGTGGTGGATACTGAGCATAGACCAATGCATAACACTGTACTCAATAATAAAGTCCAAAGGGATACATGATCTAGGAATAAAGCTGGATACTATAAACAAATTAGTGGAACAAGGAATAGTGTATTTGTCAGCTCTTAGCAAGAATGGAGAAATTTTTGACCAAACAAGAGGGAGAGAACATTTTGAAGTTCAAAATTGATAGTTTTCACTACACTAAATTGAGAAATTTTTGCACAAACAAATCAAATACAACTAAGATTAAGAGAGAAGCAGAAAACTGGGAAAGAATTTTTGCAACTAGTTTTTGTGATAAATATAATTTAAAGATAACCTCTACAATACATAGAGAACTCACTCAAATTTACAAGAATACAAGTCATTCCCCAATTGATAAATGGTCAAAGGATATTAATAGGCAGTTTTCAGAGGAAGAAATTAAAGCTTTCCATAGTCATATAAAAAATGCTCTAAATTACTATTGATTAGAGAGATGCACATCTAAACAACTCTGAGATACCACATCACACCTATCAGATTGGCTGACATGATAGAACAGAAAGATGATAAATATTGGAGAAGATGTGGCAGAGTTGAAACACATTCATTATTTATTAAGCTGTGAGTTGATCCAAACATTCTGGAAAACAATTTGTAACTATTCCCAAAGGGCTTAAAAATGTGCATACCAGTTGACTCAGTAATAACACTTCTAAGAATGTATCCTATAAAGATCAAAAAAATGAGAAAGGGTCCCACATGTAAAAATATTTATAGAAGCTCTCTGTGTTGGCCAAGAATCAAGGGGATTCCTATCAGTTGTGGTATATGAATGGAATGGAATACTATTTTGCTATAAGAATTGATGAACGGGGGGGCAGAGCCAAAATGGCGGAGTAGAAAGATTCACATATGCTAGCTCTGAACCCACAGCCCATGGATTAACTCTAAAAAGAACTCCCAGCAAATTCTGGAACAGTAGAAGCCATGCAGCAACATAGTGAAGGAGATTTCCATTCCAGAGAGCCCAGAAAAAACCGAATCCCAAGGTCCATCGAGCACCAGACAGGAGTGGAGCCCTCCCCTGCCCTGGCCTCACGAAACTGAGAGGAGCATGCAGATCCGAGCAGGGATCAGGGACGGAATCTCCAGCGGCCACAAGGTCCCTCCACCCACAGACTCACAGGTCAGTGAGAGAGATGGGCTGAGAGGGGAGCAGGGTGTCTCCAGGACTCAGGGCCCTTGGGAATTGGTGGTAGAGGCAGCAGCAGAGGCAGCAGGTGGCCAAAGGCTCCCAGACCAGACAGGAGCTCAGCAGGAGCTCCATTACAAAAGGTCTCTGCATAACCCCCTGAGGGAACTGAGCCTGGGAGGAGGCCCTGCCCCCACCTAAGGACCTGATTTAATCTTACCCTGAATAGCAGCCAGGCCTGCAGCCAAAAGCCCTGAGGCTGGGGAGCAGTATTTGGGTCTCCGACCCCAGGCACTAGCTGGGCAGGCCTAGGCCAGGGGTGGAGAGGACTCTCAGAAGTCAAGTAACTGGCTGGGAAAATGCCCAGAAAAGGGAAAAAAACTAAGACCAGAGAAGATTATTTTCTTGATCAGATGATTGTACCACTCCTCTCTGACAAAGAAGAAAACTGCTTACCATCAGGTAAAGACATAAGAGTCGGGGCCTCTGTATCCAAAACATCTGAAGTGGATATCCCATGGGCTCAGACCATGAAGGAGCTTGGGAAGGATTTTGAAAATCAAATTGGATGAGTGGGGGGAAGACTGGGAAGAGAAATGAGAGAGATGCAAGAAAGGCACGAAGTACGGAACAATACCTTGATAAAGGAGACCCAAAAAGGTGCTGAGGAAAATGAGGCCTTGAGGAATGGGTTAACTCAATTGGCAAGGGAGGTTCAGGCAGCCAATGAGGAGAAGAATGCTTTCAAAAGCAGGGCTAGCCAAGTGGAAAAAGAGGTGCAAAAGCTCACTGAAGAAAGTAGTTTTCTCAAAATTGGAATGGAACGGATGGAGGCTAATGACTTTCTGAGAAACCAAGAAGTCACAAAACAAAACCAAAAGAATAAAAAAATGGAAGAGAATGTGAAACATCTCATTGGAAAAACAACTGACCTGGACAGTGGATCCAGGAGAGACAATTTAGAAATTATGGGACTACCTGAAGGCCATGATCGGGAAAGGAGCCTAGACATCATCCTTCATGAGATTATCAGGGAAAGCTGCCCTGGTGTTCTGGAAACGGAGAGCAAGATAAGTATTCAAGGAATCTATCCATCACCGCCTGAAAGAGATCCAGGGGGAGAAACTCCTAGGAACATTGTGGCCAAGTTCCGGAGTTCCCAGGTCAAGGAGAGAGTGTTGCAAGCAGATAGAAAGAAGCAATTCCAGTGTTGTGGAAATTCAATCAGGATAACACAAGATCTAGCAGCTTCCGTATTGAGGGATCGAAGGGCATGGAATGGGATGTTCTGGAGATCAAAGGAACTAGGTCTAGAACCGAGAGTCACCTGCCCAGCAAAACTGAGTATAATACTTCAGGGGAAAATATGGTCTTTCAATGAAATTGAGGACTTTCAGTATTCTTGATGAAAAGACTAGAGCTGAAAGGAAGGTTTGACTTTAAAACACAAGAATGAGAAGAGGCATGAAAAAGTAAACAGCAAGGAGAAGTCACAGTGGACTTGCTGGGGTTGAACTGTTTGCATTCCTATGTGGAAAGACAATATTTGTAACTCCTGAAATTTTTCGGTGTCTGGGTGGTTGGTGGGATTGTGCACACACATACACACATGCACGCACACATGGAGACAGGGAGCATGGAGTGAGATGAATAGGATGGGATCATATCTTTAAAGAAATCAAGGTAAATGGTGAGAGAGAGGTGTAGTGGGAGGAGTGAGGGTGAAATGGAGTGGGGTAAGT
The DNA here is from genome assembly GCA_028658325.1 of Potorous gilbertii. Taxonomy (NCBI): domain Eukaryota; kingdom Metazoa; phylum Chordata; class Mammalia; order Diprotodontia; family Potoroidae; genus Potorous; species Potorous gilbertii. Next base: position 70,801,621 of record CM053773.1, read on the forward strand.
TGTCTCTCATAGAAGAGGCAAGCAGGAGACTTTTTAGTGGAGGGAAAAAGAGGAGAGCTGAGAAAAAAAAAACATGAAGCTTACTCTCGTCACATTCGACTAAAGGAAGGAATAAAATGCACACTCATTTTGGTATGAAAAC
>CM053773.1:70802262-70823839 GCA_028658325.1 Potorous gilbertii
GGGTGAAATGGAATGGGATAAATTATCTCTCATAGAAGAGGCAGGCAGGAGTCTTCTTAGTGGAGGGAAAAAGAGGAGAGCTGAGAAAAAAAAAACATGAAGTTTACTCTCATCCCATTCAACTAAAGGAAGGAATAAAATGCATACTCATTTTGGTATGAAAACCTATCTTACAATACAGGAAAGTGGGGGAGAAGGAGATAAGCAGGGTGGGGGGATGATGGAAGGGAGGGTAATGGGAGGAGGGAGCAATTTGAAGTCAACACTCTTGGGGAATGACAGGAACAAAAGAGAGAATAGCAACAATGGGGGGCAGGATAAGATGGAGGGATATAGTTAGTCTTGCACAACACGAATATTATGGAAGTCATAGGCAAAACTACACAAATATGGCCTATATTGAATTGCCTGCCTTCCCAAGGGGAATAGGTGGGGAGGGAGGGATGGGGAGTAGTTGGAACTCAAAGTTTTAGGAACAACTGTTGAGTATTGTTCTTGCTACTAGGAAATAAGAAATACAGAAAATGGGGAATAGATAGTTACCTGGCCTTACAGGACAAAAGAGAAGATGGGGTAAGGGAAGGGAGGGATGAAAGAAGAGAGGGCAGATTGGTGATATGGGTAATTAGAATGTTCAGTGTATTGGGGAGGGGGAAGGGGACAATTGGGGAAAAAATTTTGGAACCCAAAATCTTGTGAAAATGAATGTAAAAAAAGTTAAATAAATAAATTAATGAAAATTAAAAAAAATAAAAAAAAAGAAATAATCTGAGTCAAGATCTCTTCATTTGAAAAATCAGGAAATTGAGATGCAGACAAATAAAATTACTTTATTTATATTTTTTTATTTTGCACATTTTATTTTATTGAAAATTGACATGAATTGTAGAAAGTCTCTGAGCTAAGTAGTGCTGGTCCAGATGTGTTCCTTTGGCCATTGAGGGTCCTTTGAGCAGTGACACCTTTGAGCAAGAAGGGCAAAGGAGAAGAGGAGGATAAGGAAGAGCCTGGAAAACATGCAGAGTGGGGTCCCTCAAGAGAAAGCAGAACAGTGGCAAAGAATGGGGGTGAGGGTAGGAGTGCATGAGAGAAATTAAGTACACATGACGTCTAAGTATAAATGAATCCAAGAATTCAGGACAGATTGACCACATATAGCTAGCTCTTCCTTCTGGCTCCTGGGAGCAGAAACCCTCTCTTAGGATCCCCAATGGTCCAGAAGCTTGTATTAAGGTGGTATCTTTACTCCTATTTGATTGCACTCTCCTGTGTCTCCTGCCACCTGAGTTTAGCTGGTAAATCCATTTTTCCTCACTTATTGAAGGACAGATGATGTCTTTTGAATTTCTCTTCTCTTTAAGAATGTAGGATATTAGCTGAAGACAGAAATACTTGAACTGACCTAAAAACAAAATTCAACCCAAACCAACACATTTCTACCACACCTATGCGTGATCTCAGATTGACCATGAGCACAATTGGCTCATGTGGTCTCTGAGATCATGACCTGGTCTCAGATCAACCCTTTGTTGCCTCTGGGCACTTATGAGATGGTCAAGGCTGGCACTGGGCTGAAGCTAGGGAAGTGCTGCAGCTGTCTCTGCATGACTGATGTGTGGTCCCCATCAAAACTGTTTCTCTTGTGCCTTATTAGGTAATTGACAAGGCACTTGCATATCAGAAGATGACCTCTTGCCCATCTTAGGGACATATGACCATTGGTAATACTTGTGGGAGGGGAGAGACACTGGGGCTGTGTTGTGAGACAATATAGGACCCAACTCTTTTACAGTGACAGTCTTCTCCTTTCCACTTAGAGAAGTTGCTGAAAACAAGATTAAAAAAAGCAGAACCCTCACACTCACGCAGCATGCAACAAACTGCAGAATTAATTCTTTTTCCCTTTTCTCTTTTGAAAGTCTGGGAGCTCTCTGCCTGCTGTTCCTGGGACAACTCAGTGGATGACTTCTTCTGTTTAAAGGCATTCATTTCTTCATCCAGAGTCTTTTTTTGTCCTCCAACTTCTTCTCCTCTTGGTATAGCTTTTTTAGATGGTCAAATTTCTCATGAAGCTCTTTCTCGGCTTCTTTGAGCTCTGCTTCTTTCTCGGAGACTCTCTGGACAAATGTTTGCCTCATTCCCTCCTCCTTTCTCTGCAGCTCTCCCAGGAACTCATTCCTCTTGGTTTCATAGGGCTCCTGCAAACTAAAAGGTTTATTGTCAGGATCAGTGTTGTGGAAGCCCGTCTCCTCCAGTTTGCAACAACAGTACAGTTTCTGCTCTTGGTGGTCCTCCATGTTGACTTGGATCAGCATCTCCTGGAGCTTCACAAAATTGCAGCGGGCCTCATTCACGACAGCACAGTTAGCATGGCCGAGTTTGGTCAAAGGAGTCCAGTGATGGAAATCAAAAGAATCTGTGTTAGTGAATCTCATCACAATGATTAATAACAAGAAAAATATCGAATGCTGTACAAATTTGCATGTCATCCTTGTGCAGGGACCATGTTAATCTTCTCTAAACCATTCCAATTTTAGTACATGTGCTGCACAAGTGAGCACCAAATGAAACTACCTGATTAACTAACATGTAAGGTTAACATGATTGATTTTACAGAAGTCCCACTTCGACTCCATACTACCTTGAAGTGGGATATTCAATCCTCCAGTTTCAATTATGGATCTTAGACTAAGTACAAAGGAAACCATCTTGAAAACCATCTAATGAAATGATGGCAGTCAAGAGATGTATCCAGTTGCCTGATGAATTAGGTTGTTCCCTCTGGGTCTTATATATGGGGAGCATATTATTTGAAAAGGAGAAATTCAGATATTATAGTGTGTGTCTTACATGAACATTCTTGAGGAGGAATTACCAGGAGGAAGTGGGAAAAGGAAAGGTCTTAGCTTTGAACTTAACTATATTTCCTTTCCCTTAACTAGAAGAAAACATTGTCAGCTTTAAAAAGTCCAGAAGATCCTTGACATCCCATCTTCCCTTCCATTATCTTAGCTGCATCCCAGCATCAGCTGATGGCAGTATCTCTAATGGAGTCCTAGAACCAACAGTTATATTAGAAATTCAGCCAAGGAATTACACCATGTCTAAAAGCAACTTCCTAAGCAACCAACAAATGGGACTTCCAGCAATTGTAAGCTACCTATTTGCTTCATGAGCCCACATGTTAATCTATAGGAGTACTTGAAGGAATGTGTTGGTGATATTTTGTACCAACTTTTCTAATTGTGCCACTTTAATAAATAACTTGCTTCTAAAACTACTTAAGGGTGGTTGACTAAATTGACTCTCAGCTGCTAATTTTCTATGGAGGCACACTGGTGGGAGGTTGAGCTGACAATTAGTGAATTATCCCTAAACCATCATGGAAGTATCTATGGAAAACTTAGAAGGAGATGCTGTCAAACTCAGGATCTGACTCATCTGGGAAACTTGGATTTGGGATGAGGATCTTCTGATCTTACATTAGATACAAATAAATTATTGTCAAATTTGATACTAAAGAATGATGACCATTTGCATGATTTTCCTCTTCATCAAAAGTAAAAAAAAAAATGAACAAGCAACGCTTTGTGCCAAGAAAGTTTTCTTGTGATGCTGAAATGTCTTCCCAGTTAGTCTTCCTATGTCTGATTGGAAATACATTTACAAAATAAATTATTTTTGCCATAATGCTTCAATTAGTAAATGAAGTACAGCTAAGATCATTTCAGTGGTATAAGGCATTTTCAAGAGTTGCTTCAAATCCTGGCAAAGTTTTATATTTCCAAGCAGCCAAAGAGGCTAATAGGAAAACTTAGCCTCCCATTTGTTAATAATCATGACAATTAAACATTGAAAAAGGAAAATAATGACCAGAGATACTTCTTGACGTTTGAGGATCACTGGCTTTAAGTTCCTTCTGATTCAATGGGAGCATTTGGTATGAACTGATGTTCCTGTTGTGTCTATTGCTGTGAATACGGGGGCACAGTCCAGCTTCAATGGGATATAGCCTAGTAGGAAAAAAAAGAAATCCCTTAGAAGTGGTGAAATCTAAGGCATTCAGGAGAAAATAAAAGGTTATATGAGGTAACAAAGTCAGAAATAAAGATATTTTTGTTACATAATCTTCTCTAAAAGATCTCACCCCCAAGAAATTCACTCATCTTTAATTTTTGCCACACTAGATATGTGAATCATTCTTTCCCACTCACATCACCCTTCTCTTTGTAGACAGCATTGACTTGATAACAGATATATTGAAATTTACCAAGTGCATTTTGAGTTTAAAAAATGACCAGACTAGACTTGGAACTTTGTAATAACACAAGAACTTATATAATAATAATAATTCCCAATGGTTTTCTAAGGCAAAATGCCTTCCACACTCACAGAAAGAACTATGGAATTCATTTGCAGAAAGTACTAGATCACTTCTGTATATTATGTTTTGATTTGTTATATGATTTCTTCCATTTATTTTAGTTCATCTATACAGCATGAGTATAGTGAAAATGTATTCAATAGGAAAGTATATATAGATCATATATAGAATTGTATGGCATCTTGGGGAAGGAGGGAGGTGGTGCAGGGTAGGCGGGGGGGTAAAAATCTAATCTTTTTGGTAGTGATAGTAAAACATTAAAAAAATAAACAAAAAATTGCTCAAAAAAAAGACCAGACTAATTCTGGACCACAGTTTTATAGAAAAAAATGACATCAGATATTTCGTTACATGTTTAATAAGTTTATAGGTTTTATTCTGCACAAGAAATGCAATGGGGATTTGTTTAGGATTTTAGAAATATCCACCTAAAAACAAACAATATCTATCCCCTCTTATAAAGATGCCATCCAGAAATTTAGTATTGTTCAGGATGCCTGAACAATATTTTGAATGAAAGTCAGAGACAATTAATGTCTCCAGTTTAACATGTTCCTTTTCTAACACCACTGATTTTTTAAATCATGGCCATGGATCATTAGAAATTCCTCAGAATTGAGAACAAAAGGGTTTGGATAATGAGAATATAATGTCTCATAATCTTTAAATCACTGTTCTTTATAGTTCTTTTTTTTTAATGTGTGTTCTTCCTGGTACTCTCCTTTTCGCCAACTTTCTATCAAAGACTATCTGCTGACTTTCTCAGCTATCCCATTGTCTCAGTCATTCTTTTAAGTATCTCCTTCTCTATATTTTTCTACTTCTTTATATAATCTTTTATTTCTTCACTTTCATTTTTTAAAGAGTTTACTATACTTCTACTTCAAATGTTGTGAAGAGAAAAAAATAAAATTATATGAGAGGCAAAATAATATATTTATAGAATTACTATCAACAAGCAACATTTATTTGGTATGCAACATTTTATATAAATTGTGAATCTATCAATATATCTGTTTGTGGTGTCACCAAGAGTATCTTGGTTAACTTCACAAGCTCAAAGTGTAAGGACTCTGTACGAAGTCTTGTAGTATCTCATTTTTCACTTTAATTACATTTACTCCAAAAAAATGTTAAGAATAACTTTGCCCTTGGAGGAAGAGCCAAGATGGTAGAATGAAAGCAGGGACTTACCAGAACTCTTTCACAAAATCCTTCATATACCTCTAAAAAGTGAATCTGAATAAATTTTAGAGGGGCAGAGTCCACTAGGAGGCAGAAGATGACAGATTTCCAGCCCAGGACAGCCTAGAAGGTTGACAGGAAGGATCTGTTACACGGGGCAGGGGTAGCAAAGAGTGCATGGCACTAGCACAGACTTGACCATAGTAGAGTGGGAGCACCCTGTGCAGACTGAATCACCAGTGGCATTGTTTCCCAAACCTTCCAGCATAGGATGGAAGTCTGGCAGAGCTGGGTGAGAGAAAAGTGCTGGTCCCATGGCAGTAGCAACAGTTACCGCTGGAGCTATCAGCCCACAGAATAAATGTTTTAAAGTCACCTATTTGTACTTCCGGGAACCACAATGGCAGAATAAACTGTAAGTACTCTAACCCTCAACTTGACCTTTAAAAACCCAGAGAATATTGCCCCCAGGAGCAATCCTGGAATAGTGGGACCACCAGAAAAGGTACAGTAGTCTTTTAGCTTTGGAAGTTAAAGAGATCAACAGGAAATGTCGCTCTTGCTGTGGCTGAAGGGGGTCATTGCAGAACCAGAGGCATCCCAGGAGTTCCCACTTCAGTGGACAGACAGGAGATCTTGAGCCCCAGGAGGTGTAACTAATAAGCACCAGCACGAGGACTCCAAGCATGGCTTAACACTGCCAGAGGAATTGGACAGACACAAGCACAGATGAGGATCCCCCAGCTATTGAACCTACCTGTGCTCTAGCACAGCCCTAGGGGAAGAGGATACTTCCAGAGGCTGAGTCACTCCTCCCCCACATCTCACAACAGTAGCCTCAGTATAACCTGGGGGAAACTCAGAAAGACTTCACCTGTCCTTGGCCTTCGCAGACACCAGTCAGATCAGCACCAGGTAAGTTGCAGCAGTATACAGCTTCTAACTGACAGAACCAGAGGCCACAGCACACAAAGCCAGTAACCAGATCCCTAGCTCCCAGCACAATTAACATAGAACAGAGCCTACTGAGCCCCAGAAGCAGAGAGCAACTTTAAAAGACAGAAAAAAGTCAATCACTATGAATAAGAAGCAAGGTAGTAAAGCAGAGACCACAGAATCTTGCTATGGGGAGAAGGAAGATTAAAATACGAATTCAGAAGAGGACAGCATTGACAATATACCCACATCTGAAACCTCAAAAGTGAATATGAAATGGTCTCAAGCCCAAAATGCATACCTGGAAAAACTAAAGAAGAATTTTAAAAGTCAATTTGGAGAGATAGAAGAAAAAATGACTAATGATTTTAAAAATACAATTAACAAAATGAAAAGAAAAATAATTCACTGAAGAGAACAACTCCTTAAAAAGTGAAATTGGCCAAGTGGATAAGGAGGTACAAAGCTCTAACAGGAGAAAATTCCTTGAAAGGAAAAATTGGACAAATGGAAAAGAAACTACAAAAACCTAACTGAAGAAAACAATTTTTAAAAATTGGAATTAGGGAAATAGAAGCTAATGATTCTATGAGGCATCAAGATTCAGTCAAAAAAAAACCTAAAGATTGAAAAATAAAAGAAAGTATAAAATGTCTCCTTGGAAAAACAACTGACCTTCAAAATAGACCTAGGAAAGAAAATCAAAGAATTATGGGTCTACTGTGAAGCTATGATGTAAAAGAAAAGAGCCTCTATAATATATTCCAAGAAATGAACAAGAAAAATTCCCTGAGGTCCTAAGATGCAGAGGGCAAAATAGTCATTGAAAGAATCCATCAATCACCTCCTCAAAGAGATCCCAAATTGAAGACACCAAGGAATATTGTTGCCAAATTCTAGAATTATCAGGTAAAGAGAAAATACTGCAAGCAGCCAGAAAGAAAAATTCAAATATCAAAAACTAAACTCAGGATCACACATACCGTGCAGTTTCTACAATACAAGAATGGAAGTATTGGAATATGATATTCAGTAAGGCAAAGGAGCTAAGGCAACAACCAAAGATCAACTACCCAGTAAAATTGAGCACAATCTTTCAGGCAAGGAGGTAAACATTAAGTGAAATAAGGAATTTCCAGACCTTCCTGATAAAAAGGTCAAAACTTAATGGGAAATTTTATCTTCAAATACAAGACTCAATAGAGGCATAAAAGGTAAACAAGGAAAAAAAACCTTGTTATTCAATAAGGACAAAATATTTACAACCCTATATGGGAGGATGATATTTGTTAATCTTGAGAATAATATATTTATTGTGATATTTAAAAGGGATATACATCAATAGAGGTTGTGAGTATAAATTAACTGATGTGATGCTTTAAAAAAGCAATTAATGAGTACAAAGGGAGTTTAATGGAAGAAGAGGAAAGGAAGAAACAGAAGAGGACAAATTATATAATGTGAAGGGGCACAAAACAAATTACAGTAGAGGGAAGGAAGGGAGAGAAATGAACATTGTTTCAATTTTGCTGTCATTGGATTTAGTTGAAGGAGGAAATAACATAATCAGAAAAGTATAGAAATTTAACTTGTCCTACAGGCAGTAGGAGGGGAACAGAGAAAGAAAAGGGAGGGGTTGGTTAGAAAGGAAGGAAGAAGTAGTAAGAGGAAAGGAAAAGACAAGGGAAAGGGACCAGTAAATGGAGGAAAGATGGAGAGAGCTGGTGAACAAAAGGAAAACTCTTTTGAGGAGTAGAAAGGAGAAGGGAGATATAAAACCATAAATGCAGGGGACAGATAGGATGGAGCAAAAGATACCAATCATAATAATTCCTATGAGTGTGAATGGGATTAAATCTCCCATAAAATGGAGGCGGTTAACAGAATAGATAAAAACTATAATCACACAAAATATTGTTTACAAAAAACACATTTGAAACAGGGAATACACACAGGATAAAGGTAAAAGGCTGTAGTAGAATATATTGTACTTCAGCTGAGGTTAAAAAAAAGCAGGGGTAGTAATTGTAATCTCAGAGACTGCAAAAGTAGATCTAATCAAAAGAGATAAGGAATGAAACTATATATTGATAAAAGTCACCATAGACAATGAAGTAATATAATTACTAAACAAATATGCACGAAGTGGTATAGCATCCAAATTCTTAGAGGAGAAGTCAAGGGAATTATAGGAAGAAAAAGACACCAAAACTATACTAGTGGAAGACCTCAATCACCTCCTCTCCGAACTTGATAAATCAAACCTCAAAATAAACAAGAAAGAAGTTCAAAGGAGGTGAATAGAATTCTGGAAAAGGTAGATACGATAGATCTCTGGAGAAAATTGAAGGGGGATAGAAAGGAATAAACTTTTTATCTCAATGGTACCTTGCACATACACAAAAAATGACCATGCACTAGGGCCTACAAACCTCAAAATCCAGTGTAGAAAAGTAGAATTGGTCAATGCATCCTTTTCAGATCATTACGCAAAAAAATTATATGTGATAAAGGGTCCATGGAAAGACAGACAAAAAATTAATTTGAAACTAAATAATCTAATCCTAGAGAATGAGTGGGTCAAACAACAAATCATAGAAACAGTCAATAACTTCATTCAAGAGAATGCAAGAATGAGACAACCCATTAAAACGTACAGAATTCAATCAAAGCAGTTCTTAGGGGAAATTTTATATCTATGAATGTTTATATGAATAAAATAGGGAAAGAGGGGATCAATGAACAGGGCATGCAACTGAAAAAGCTAGAAAAAGAACAAATTGAAAAGCATCAATTAAATACTAAATTGGAGATACTGAAAACCAATGGAGAGGTTAATAAAATTGAAATTAAGAAAACTATTGAACTAATAACACTAATAATTAAAACTAAGGGTTGGTTTTATGAAAAAAACAATAAAATTTTTTAAAAAGTTTAGTCAATTTTACTTATGAAAAAGAAAGAAAAAATGAAGTTATTAGTATCAAAAATGAAAAGGGGAATTCACCTCCAATGAAGAGAAACTAAAACAAATAAATAAAAATTATTTTGCCCAGTTGTATGCTCATAAATTTGACAATCAGTGATATGGATGAATATTTACAAAAAATATATAAATTGCTATGATTAACAGAAGAGGGATTTAAATACTTAAATAACCCTATCTCAGAAAAAGAAATTGAATAAGCCATGAATCAACTCTCAAGGAAAAAATCTCTAGGGCCAGATAGATTTATAAGCAAATTCAATTAAATATTTAAAAAGTTAATTTCAATACAATATATATTTGGGAAAGTTGGGGAAAAATGAATCCTACCAATTTTTTTATGATACAAATGTGGTGCTGATGATATGTTTCCAAACCTGGAAGAGCCAAAAGAGAGAAAGAAAACTATAAACCAATTTCCCTAATGAGTATGGATCCAAAAGTTTTTAATATTATTAGCCAAAAGATTACAGTAACTTATCAAGAGAATAATATACTTTGATAAGGTAGTATTTGCACCAAGAATGCAGCACTGGTTCAGTTCTAGGAAATTCTATCAGCATAATTGGTCATATCAACAATGAAAGTAACAGAAACCATACGATTATCCTAATATATATAGACAAAATTTTTGAGAAAATACAACATCCATTCCTATTGACCACACTAGAAAGCACAGGAATAATTGGAGCCTTCCTTAAAATGATAAGCAGCATATCTACCTAAAACCATCAACAAGCATTATATGTAATGGGGATAAGCTAGATGCATTTTCAATAAGACCGAGGGTGAAACATGTATGTCCATTATCACCACTGTTATTTAATACAGTACTAGATATGCTAACTTTATCAATAAGAGAAGAAAAAGAAATTGAAGTAATTAGAATAGGCAAAGAAGAAACTACATTATCATTCTTTGCAGATGATATGGTGATATACTTAGAGAATCCTAGAGAATCAAGTAAGAAACTGTTTGAAATAATAAACAATATTAGCAAAGTTGCAGGATAAACCCATATAAATCATTAGCATTTCTGTATATTACTAACAAAGCCCAACAGCATGAGATAGGGAAATCCCATTCAAAGTTGCTATATTAACTATGAAATGTTTGGGAATCAATCTACAAAACTCAGTGACTGTATGACACAACTACAAAACACTTTTCACAAAAATAATCAGATCTAAATAATTGGCAAATTGTCAGTTGTTCTTGGGTAGACTGAGCTAATATAATAACAATGACAACTCTACCTTAATTAATTTACTTAGTTCCATACCAATCAAACTACCAAAAATTATTTTCTTGAGCCAGAAAAACTAATATCAAAATTCATCTGGAAGAACAAAAGATCCAGAATATGAAAAGAATTCATGAAAATAAATGCTAGGGAACGTGGCCTATCCCTACCACATCCCTACCGCAAATAATATAAGCAGTAATCAGAAAAACCACTCGGTATTGACTAAGAAATAGATGGGTAGATCAGTGGAATAAGTTATGTACACAAGACATAGGAGTCAAGGATTATAGCGGTCTAGTCTACTATTGGATAAACCCAAAGACCATAGCTCCTGGGATAAGAACTCACTGTTTGACAAAACCTGATGGGAAAACTGGAAAATAACGTGGCAGAAATTGGGCATAGATCAATGCCTGATGCTGTATATCAGAATAAAGTTCAAATAGACACATGATCTAGTTATAAAGGCTTATATCCTAAACAAATTGGGAGAGCAAGGAATAGTTCATTTGTAAAATTCATGGAGAATGGTGAAATTTATGACCAAAAAGAGATAGAGAATATTATGAAATGAAAAATGGATAATTTATATTACATTAAATTTGAAAAGTTTTTGCACAAAGTCAATACAACCAAAATTAGGAGGGAATCAGAGAACCGAGGAAGAATTTTTCAACTAGTGTCTGTGATGAAGACCTCATTTCGAAAACATATGGAAAACTGAGTCAAATTGACAAGGATTCAAGTCAGTCCCCAACGGATAAATGGTCAAAGGATATGAACAGGCAGTTTTCAGAGGAAGAAATTAAAGCTATCTATAGTCATATGAAAAAATACTCTAAACCATTATTGATTAGACAGATGAAAATCAAAACAACTCTGAGCTACCATGTCACAACTATTAGCTTGATGCCTTCTATAATATCTGGCTCTTTCTGTGGTAGCCAATAACTGGAAATCAAGGGGATGCCCACCAATTGGGAAATGGCTGAATAAGTTGTGGTACATGATTGTAATTGAATACTATTTTCCTATAAAAAGTGATGAACATGCAAACTTCAGAAATACCTGGATAGAGTTATGTGAACTAATGCTGAGTGAACTGAGCAGAATAAGGATAACATTATACACAGTAATAACCACAGTGTGTGAGTATTGTTTTGATGAACTTAGCCCTTCTCAGCAATGCAAGGACCTAAAATATTTCCAAAGGACTCATGATCCAAAATGTTATTCACATCCACACAAAGAACAATGGAGTCAGAATGCAGAATGAAGCAGACTATATTCTCTTCTGTTATGTTTTGTTTTGTTTTATTCTCATGGTTTCTCCCATTCAGTGTAATGTTTCTATGCAACATGACTAATGTGAAATGTATTTAATAGGAATGTATGTGTAGAGCCCACATAAAATTGCATGCCATCTTGGGAAAGGAGGTGGGAAGGAGCGGGAGAAAATTTAAAACATATGGAAGTTAATGTTGAAAACTGAAAACTAATAAATTACTATTGTTTTTGGGAAAAAAGAATAACCTTGCCCTGGATTGGTTGAGGATAATTGTTATAAATATTTTATTGTATTTAAGGTGTTATGTTGTTTTGCTATGTGTTATTGTAATTTTGAGTTTGAACTTTAAAAGGTAATTGACAAATCCAGCAAAGAACCAGCACTAAATGAGAAGGATAAAAAAGATTGAACCTAAAACAGAAGTTACATACAGAGAATTGTGCTCAGCTCCTCATAGAGTAAATTTTGTGCAATGGCAAAATCTCCTCATGCTTTCTCAGCTTAAGAGATAGTTGCAGTGGAAAGAGAGAGCTGAAGAATGACAATAATATGTTGGCTAGGGTGGGAGGAGGAAGATTCGCTGTATAGGAAAAATAAAGGTCAAGGACCAAACAGCAGTGGCGGAATGAAGAGAAGATTAGAATTAGTTCCCTGAAGAGAAGAAACATAGTTCCTTCATGTAGCTTTCTAGAAAGATGTTGCATAGAGAGCCAAGATGGTAGAGTAGAAAGACATATATACTCTAGCAATTCCCCCACAACCCACAAAATTCCTGTAAAAATGACTCTCAACCAATTCTAGAGCAGCAGAAGCCACAGAACAACGGAGTGAAAGAAGTTTCCTGGCAAAGGTAACATGGAAAGCTGACAGGAAAGGTCTATGTCATTGGACACTGAGTAGAGCAGAACGTGGCCCTGGCCACACGGCACTGGGAGGAACAGGACCTGAACAGACCTCTAGGACAGAGTTCTCAGCAGGGAGGGTCCTAGACACCTCAACCCACAAGTGAACAAAGAAAACTCCAAAGGTAAGTGTGAGAGAGCTTTCCCAGCAGGAAAAGAAGGGAAGGGGATTCCTGATGGCAGGAACAGCAGTAGAAGACTGCAGGCAACTTAAAGCCTCTGGCAGTAGAGACAGCTAGTCTAAACCTCAGATGGCCGTGCCCCCACCCCAAAGCCCCAGGGGAAATCAAGCAGTTGAGTCCAATCTCAGCTTTGAACATGCTACTGGGGAGAGAAGGAGCAATAGGACTATCCTCTTGACAGAGGATTCAGAAATCAAGTAAGTGGCTGGGAAAATGCACAAAAAAGGGAAAAAGTATAAGACCATAGCAGGTTACTTTCTTGTTGAACAGGTGTCTCCTCCATCCTTTCAGATGAGGAAGAACAAGGCCCACTGTCACAAGAAGTTAAAGTCCTTGCCTCCAGGGCCTCCAAAGGGAACTTAAATTTTGCTCAGGAAGTGGAAGAGTGTGAAAAGTGAGTTAGCAGTTTGCTAAAGAAGAACCAAAAAAATGGTGAGCAAAATAACTCTTTTAAAAAGAAGCTAACTCAATTGAAAAAAGAGGTCCAAAAAGCTAATGAGGAGAAGAAGGCTCTAAAAAGCGGAATTAACTAAATGGAGAAGGTTCAAAAGATCACTGAGAGAATTGAGTTCAGGGAAGCTAATGTCTATGACATAAACTAAGCAGTTAAAAAACAAAACCAAAAGTTTGAAAAAATAGGAGATAATGTGAAACATTTCATTAGAAAAACAACTGACCTAGAAAATATATCCAGGAAAGACAATTTAAAAATTATGGGCCTACCTGAAAGCCATGATCGAAAAAGAGCCTAGACATTATCTTCCATGAAATTATCAAGGAAATCTGTCCTGATATTCTAGAATAAAAGGGCAAAATAAATCTTGACACATAATGCATAGTTCTTGAATAACATCAAGTTTGCAAAGTAAGCTTAGGAGGACTGGGAGGAAGAAGGAGCAGTAAGGAACAAACATAAAGTGGGAAAATACACTCAGACTTGATTTTCACTGCAAATATGAATTATGCTGGCTGTGCAGTTCAAACCACCCAGAAGACAGACTCTCACAATCCCATAGGAGTTTTCATTAGAAGGCAGTCTTAAACACAGGATGACACTGAAAGTTTAGAACATTATATGATCCCTGAAGGGAAGGGCAAAGAAGGCCTGTCTTCATTTTTATGGTTACAAGTGTGAGACCTTTAGATTTTGTGCCATGAAATAAAGTTTATACTGAATTCAATATATATTGTTAGCTTGGGTACTTCCATGAGCTTTCTCTGAGGATACCTAGATTCAAAACAAGTTTCAAAGTTCCCAGGGTAAACCTGGGAGGAAGTCAAAAAGAAATTGTAGATATTCTCCCTAAATTCTACCAAGTCTTTTTAAACCAGAATCTGTCTGGACACAGGTTAACATACACCAGATATTTAGCTTGGAAATGTCTACCTGCACAATGAAAATAAACATTTCTGCCATCAACTGCAAGAGAAGACTACATTCAATCACTTTTGTAGAGAATTTCCATAGGATATAGTGGGATGGTTAAAAAACAATATTAACACAGTCGGTATTTTTTTCTGTATAGCCTTTTTTCCCTGGAATAACAGATGTATTAAAATTCTTAGCTTGTCTGGATAATAGGTAATACATTGTAATAACTGTGGAAAAAATCCATTAGCCAGTAACATCATGCATCTTTTTTTACATATGTTATTCATCATATATTATCCTTTTAAAGAATCAAAAGTGATTGAACTATCAAATCTAAAATTGGAGGCATTGCCTATAATCCCTAAATACTCCTCCTGAAAACTAATGATTTGAACTCTTACTGATAATGTACAGCAGAAGAGTAAGGAGGCAATACCTGTCCAAGTGTGATTGCTCACCCTCATTTTTAGCCTTCTGAGGATTTTATTCTACAAGGTGAATCAGGCTCTTATTTGAAATTAGTTATCTTCCCAAAAGCTTTTAAGTTGGTGACATTAAAAAAAACCAATCTGTTCTATTCTAGCAGAACTTTGGAATTATTTTTCACTTTATGAATTATTTTTCACTATGCTATAATTTAGACTGATTCAAGAATTTGTTCAATCAGGTGTACAAATGATGAATACTCCTCTTTTACTTATCTTCCTCTTAGATGTCATAGTCATCTATTGCCTCCTGTTCAGAATCAAAGTATATGCTCACATCACCTCTGACTTATGGTCAACTACTAGTTTATTTTATTTTTCATCATAAAAGTAAAAGGCAGAAGAGCAAGATGAGGGAATGTTTCCTGGTTCACTGGGCTACTCAATTGGCAGCACAAGTTAAATTCCAGAGAAGAATAAATGCTAGATGTGAACCCACATATCCAAGGAGATTCTTCATAACAGATATTAAAGAACACAGTTTTAAAAATAAAAATGAATTTAATATTAGTTTCATTTTCCAAAAATTTTGACATTGGAATGAGATGAACTGAGCAGTCATTGGTTGCATTATTTATTTAAGAACATTAACATCTTTACATTAACATTTTGATGTGTGTATTGACCGGAATCTGCGAGAGCAAGGATCCTGCCTATCACAGTCCCATGCATAGAAAGAGCTCAAGAAAATGTAAACTGCAGAAGTGGAGAGAATGAGCAGAGTAAAAGACTGTAAAGGGAGAAGCTGTCTTATAAAATGACTGTTTCATGATGGAGATCAAGAATGCTTCAGAGGATAGCCAGTTATAGAGATATCCATTCATCCAGGAAACCCTGCAGAGTCAAATGAGACTGTTATCAGATAGCTTTGTGAAATGAACTTGGCAACTGTCTGAAAAGGCTCTAGTTAACTAAGAGAGATTTTAGGAGAATGATCTTCATAGTCTTTTCTAGTGCTGAAATTGAACAATTTTGTATTCTGTGTCACAAGGGATACCCATCTGTTTGAATACTCTACTATGAAGCTAATGGAATATTAGCATACTATTATACCACTTGGGATTTGCCATTGGATTAGTTTGGAAATATAGGAAAGATGAGTGGAGATGTCTGTGAAAGAGATATCAAGGACAAAATACTGCTGTGACAAATGAATCCAGTAAATAATATTAATAGCTGACATTCATGTAGCATTTTAAGGTTTTCAAGGTACTCTTCTTACAATAGATTGGTAGGGTAAGTCATGAAATAATTATTCATGTCATCTTCAATATAGATGAGAAAATGTACTTTCAGAGTAATTTTGTGACATCCACAATCACACTCCTAGTTTACGAGTCAGGATTTAAACTTCTCTTCTGATTTTAAATTCATTCCTTATTTTTTCCACCATGCTCAAAGAGGGACTTACAGACATTTCTATTAGATACTCTAGTCTTCCTTTTCTTGGATCACCACAGAAGGGGAATTTGCAACAAAATCATAGAAATAGTAGTTCTAGTATGCAGACATGATTCTGATGGATTCTGACAAAAAATAGTGTAATCAGAAGAATTTCTATTATTGTGCATGCCAGTAAAAAGTGACAGCACATAAAATGACTAACAATTACTTGAAATAGTTTGTTAAAGGAACATGAACATTGACCCATCAGGATCATCTTTCAGCCTTAAATATCTCTTCCTTTATGATCCACAGATGAGAATGATAGATAAGTTTCTTGTCAGAACATTCTGAACATTCAGAACATTCATTTCCAAGTGGAGTTTGGCCAACTGGATCTTCTGGTATGTTACTCATTGGTGCATTCTATAATATCTGACTCATCTGGCTGATCTCAATTAAGTCACCTCTCCATAGTTTTATGACTTGAAATTTTTCTACTAGTATTTCTACCTGATTTCTGAGAAGCAATTTGGTTTAGAGAAGAGAGTGCTGCCTTGGAGTCAAGAAGTGTGTTTAAATCTCAGCTCAGAAACTTATTTGTCTGTGTGACCCCAAGTAGGTCATTGATTTTCAGCTTGCTTACATGCAAAATGAGGGCAGGTGGACTTGATTATGTAATCAACCAATACTTATTTAGTACCTATAACATGACAGACACTCTGCTAGTCCCAATTTTGCATTTGAGGAAATGAGGCAGACAGAAATTGGGACTTGCTCATGGTCACAATATCTGAGACTAGACTTGATCTCTTCTAGCTGTAGACCCAGTGTTGTATCTCCCACACCATCTAGAGTAAAAGGGAGATAATGTTAGAGGGAATGCACCAGTACTGAGGGAGGGAAAAACTTGAAGATAAAATTTTAGAGGAATCAAGGGAATTCAAGAGGGAGAGATGAGCTAGAAGGAAGAACATTAAAAGCATAAATGACAGCCAGTGAAAATGCATGGAGTTGGGTGGTAATGAATATTGTGCAATGAACAGAAAGGATCTTAGAGTAAATGGGGAGGGGAAAAAAGCATGAAAAAACTGGAAAGCTAAGAAGAGGCTAGTGGATGAAAGGCTTTAAAAGTCAATGAAAAGAATACATATTCACATAATAGGGAATCACTACACTGTATTAATGGGCAAGGCACACATGAGTCAAAAAGACATCTTTCTGAGTTCAAATCTAGTCTCAAATGCTTACTAGCAGTGTGATGAGGCAAATCTCTTAATCCTGTTTCCTTTAGTTTCCTCATCTGTAAAATGATCTGAAGAAGATGTTAAATCTCTAATATTTTTACCAAGAAAATCCCAAAGGGGTCATGAAGAGTCACACGACTGAAATAACCAAGCATCAACAAATGGCACACATAGACAGATCTTTGCTTTAAGAAAGATCACTTTATTGAATAAGAGATGGACTAACATGGTGAAAGAATTGACACATGAAGATATTCCAGGAATGAAATCCACAGTGGGGGCAGTACCATAAATGTTGCCAAGACGATAGGGAAGATGATTGGACATGGGAGATAAGAGACAGTTTGAAGGTAATAATGTTCAGGAAATATAAAAAAAAATGGCATTCTATGTTTTTTGGGGAAAATATCTCCCCAGAAATCGTAGCCTGTAGATTGTGCTAATTCTATCTCTAAGTGAGGCTTGGACCCACCAAATGTTCTGAAGACATTAGTAAGAGACTTCCTAACCCAAGATGACCTGAGATTAATTACTGGGAATGTCCCTGCTCTAAGAGAACTGTTGTGGGAAATACTAAGATTACTCTAAAATAAAGATTACTCTAAAAAAATACTCACCCCCACCCAAACATATCTCCAAACTTATTCCTATTACCTCACCTTCAAAAGAAGGTCTTGTCTTTTTTGACAGCTTAATTTTTTATTACATTGCTTTTCTTACCTGCTTGGAATATCTTTATTAAAATGGAATAATCTACTCTTAGTTTTATTTCCCACCAGTTAGGTCTGTTTTAGATATGATTTTTGAATAAATGAATGAAAATTGTTTACTGATATTTACTTTGTGTCAAGAAATATACTAGAAATTCAAATTAAAAAAAGCAAAAAAAAATATAGTCACTGCTTTCATGGTGCTTGAATACTAATAGGAGACCAAAACATAATAGAGTAATAACCAGGGAGTAGTATTTTCTTTAGAAAGTTTGTGATATATTGAATGGGCTATTGGGGAAAAGATTGACAAACTTTGTCTAGCAACATTACCAGGCTTGATCTGATTAAGATTACCAAAGCAGATATGTGTACCTGATCCAAGGTGAAACATGTACTTTAAAATCATTTTACTACTGTCATCTTGGCCTGCATCTCCAGCAGATTTTTTAATGTAGTTTGCATAGAATTCACACTTCTACTTATTTCCCATCGAAGGCATGGAAGGTATATAATGGGTGCAGGGGAAGGGGGGGAGGGATAGGGAACTATGATTCTTGATGAGGAGAAATACAAAGAATGAGATAGAGCCTGATTATGGCCTAATCAAGAAGTAGTGGAGGAAGAAGGCAGCATAGAAGGACTAAGGAAGGCAGAATAGAAGTTAGTATATGTGTCATGACAAGATAAAGTCATATAGGATTTGTTTCATAAGGAGTTTTCTTGCCTACTCATTTGTTTAATCATTCAAGCTACATATATTAAGTAAGACACTCTTCGATGTGGTGAATCAGCAAAATATACAAAATGAGGCAAAAAAAAAAACTTTTATTGGTAAAGCTGCTTCTTGCCCTACATCTGAAATTTACTTTCCTTTTCTTATCATCTCCAACTTGTGAATTTGTTAACTTTGCTCTGCTTTTGTAAGAATATTATGTGTACCTTGGAAGACCTGGAAATTATTTTTTTGCTTTATTTTACATTATCATACCTTTGGTGAGTTTAGATATACAACTACTTCATTATTAACAATTTTTTTTGAAAATCAGATATGATAGACACTAAATAAATGAAATTCATTAAAACCAGCAACCTTTAGCATTAGCTTCAAGCACATCCATACCTGAATGACTTTAAGAACATGTCCTTGGACTAGCCTCTAATTGTCTTAAGACTCAGAACGAAACACAGAACAATAATTTCCTTTTCTTATAGATACTATACAAATTCTGCATTTTGCACTGGTTAGTGGAAATTAATTTTAGTGTGTTCAGGGTTCTTATATGTGTGTGTATTTGTTGTGGGGGTGTGAGGATGCACTGAAAAAAAATGCATCCATAAATGACAAATTTGAAGTTTTCTTATGAAGTTTGTAAAATATTATCCAAACGTTCTATGCCTTGGTGGTTATGACTCCTTGACTAGAGTCATTTATAAATTTTATTAAAAAGGAGGGGAGGAGCCAAGATGGCAGAGTAGAAAGATTCAAATATGCTAGCTCTGAACCCACAGCCCGTGGATCTCCTATAAAAAGAACTCCCAACAAACTCTGGAACAGTGGAAGTCATGCAGCAACAGAGTGAAAGAGATTTCCATTTCAGAGAGCCCTGAAAAATTGACCCCAAAAGTCCATAGGGCACCGGGACAGGAACGGAGCCCAGCCCTTCCCTGGCCATGCAACAAAGAGAGGAGCAGATTGAGGCAGATTTCAGGGATGGAATCTCTGTCGGCCACGAAGGTCCCTCCCCCCACAGACGCACAAGTCAGTGAGAGAGACTTCTGGCCTGGCCAAGAGGGGACCAAGATGTCTCCATAACTCAGCCCCCTCGGAAGGCAGCAGCAGAGGCAGCAGCTGGCCAGAGGCTCCCAGAGCAGGCAGGAGCTCAGCAGGAGTTCCATTACTGAAGATCTCTGTATAAACCTCCTGAGGGAACTGAGCCTGGGAGGTGGCCCTCCCTCCACCTGAGCACCAGAACTTAAGCTCACATTGAATAGCAGCTGGGCCCACTGCTGAAAACATTGAGGCTGGGGAGCAGCATTTGAATCTCAGACCACAAGCACTAGCTGGGCAGATCTAGGCAGGGGTGGAGTGGAATCTCAGAAATCAAGTTACTGGCTGGGAAAATGCCTAGAAAAGGGAAAAAAAATAAGACTATAGAAGGTTACTTTCTTGCTGTATAGATGATTCCCCCCTTCCTTTCTGATGAGGAAGAACAACGCTTACCATCAGGGAAAGACATAGGAGTCAAGGCCTCTGTCCCAAATATTGGAAATAGATGTCCAATGGGCTCAGGCCATGGAAGAGCTCAAAAAGGATTTTGAAAATCAAGTTAGATAGGTGGAGAAAAACTGGGAAGAGAAATGAGAGAGATGCAAGAAAAGCATGAAAAACGGGTCAATAATTTGCAAAAGGAGACCCCCAAAAAATGCTGAGTAAAATAACAACTTGAAAAATAGGCTAACTCAATTGGCAAAAAAGGTTCAAAAAGCCAATGAGGAGAAGAATGCTTTCAAAAGCAGAATTAGCCAAGTGGAAAAAGAGGTGCAAAAGCTCACTGAAGAAAATAGTTCTCTCAAAATTAGAATGGAATAAATGGAGGCTAATGACTTTATGAGAAAGCAAGAAATCACAAAACAAAACCAAAAGAATGAAAAAGAGGAAGATAATGTGAAATATCTCATTGGAAAAACAACTGACCTGGAAAATAGATCCAGCAGAGACAATTTAAAAATTATGGGACTACCTGAAAGCCATGATCAAAAAAAGAGCTTATACATCATCCTTCATGAAATAATCAAGAAAAAATGCCCTGATATTGTAGAACCAGAGGGCAAAATAAGTAGTCAAGGAATCCACAGATAACTGCTTTAAAGAGATCCAAAAAGAGAAACTCCTAGGAACATTGTGGCCAAATTCCAGAATTCCCAGGTCAAGGAGAAAATATTGCAAGCAGCTAGAAAGAAACAATTTCAGTATTGTGGAAGTACAATCAGGATAACACAAGATCTAGCAGCTTCTACATTAAGGGATCAAAGGGCATGGAATAGGATATTCCAGAAGTCAAAGGAACTAGGACTAAAACCAAGAATCACCTACCCAGCAAAACTGAGTATAATACTTTGGGGAAAATATGGTCTTTCAATGAAACTGAGGACTTTCAAGCATTCTTGATGAAAAGCCCAGATCTGAAAAGAAAATTTGACTTTCAAACACAAGAATGAGAAGAAGCATGAAAAAGTAAACAGCAAAGAGAAGTCATAAGGGACTTAC
>CM053773.1:70824339-70839504 GCA_028658325.1 Potorous gilbertii
GAAGGGAGGGATGATAGAAGAGAGGGCAGATTGGTGATAGGGGAAATTAGAATGCTCAGTGTATTGGGGTGGGGAGAGGGGACAAATGGGGAGAAAATTTGGAACCCAAAATTTTGTGAAAATGAATGTAAAAAAAATAAATTTATATTGAAAAAAAGATCATAAAAAATATTGCAGCTATAACCTATTATCTACTTCTTAAAGTAGATTTCTTGTGAATTTCTTGTGAATACCTGAAATTGGAACTAATATGAATTCAACTATTGTTTCCACTGGAAATTTAATAATGAATAATAAAACAATGTCACAATTTTTCTTAGATGTAACTGCCTTTAGGCTAATATCAATTTAGCCTCCCAAGAGTTTCATCTATACAGAAGCTATTCAATATCATTTTGCTTTATATTTGTTGTACTCTACAGATTTCTACATTTGACAACATTCTGCGATTTTATGTCCTAATAAAGGAATATTGATAACTTTCAAAATAAGACATTGATGGAGCCTCTTTTTGTCCCTGGTCATCTACTAATTTAGTTCATTTGATCTGGTACTGTTCTGAACATTTAAATGTTAATATCTATTGTCTAAACAGAAGTCTTACTTATGAAAGCTCTCAAAAACAAAGTTGAAATTGGTTCGCATTAGACCAACACTGATTCACTGATTTAATTCTGTATCCCTTCTTTGAGAGCTGAATATATGAGTACCTATCTCATATAATTGCAAAAGGCAAATCTGGAATTGAAACACCTGGAAAGGTCATTTGGTTTAGTTCCTGATCCCAGGTGCAGCACCTTGTTTAAAATATCATTTCTGCACTGTCAACATGCCCTGCACCTGTACCAGTTTTTTTTTAATTTATGCAATTTGCATAGTATTCACACTGCTAGATATTTCCCATTTAAGGTGTCAACAGCAATCTGGTACAACAAAGACCTGTATTTAGTAACATAGCACTTCCACTACTCTTCAAGAACAGTGCAGTCTCCTACTTGTTGCATTTGAGCTCTTCTTTCTGGGTATTAGATGCACTACATTTGTGGAATGGAGATTTCACTAAAGGAAACTCATTTCTTTCCCTGTTACAGCATTAAAAATTCACACCATAGTCACAGCCAGTGACATGTAGAAAGGTCTGTGCCCAACCATGGCTGACACTAAACATCAATCATTACCCCATCTGGAATTGAACACGCAGTATTCATCACTGAGAGAAATCATGTGCATTTTTATAACATGAATCAAAATGAGTTTCTTAACAAATGTCGTGCCAAGAACCTGCTATAATAGAGATGTGTCTGGTACTGTTCTGCTGCCATTCAGAGATTCTGTCTCTCTGTCTCCATCACTTTCTCATTCTTTTTTCTGTCTGTCTCTGCTTTGCCTCTCTCTTTTACTTTGCCTTTTTTTCTATCTCTTTCTCTCTCCCTACATACAATCATTCCCACACACATATACACCCACACACATACATAGCCTCCCAGGATTACAATACTTGTAATACTAATGCATTATAATTTGGAATTGAAAGTAATAGGAAAAGAAGTCATATTATATAAAAGAAAAAATATATGAGTATATGGAAGCAGAAAAATGTAGAGGTTGCAATTAAGTTTATTATTCTAAACACAGAGAGACAAAAGTATAATATAGTGAAAAGTTAGCATCATTAGCAGAAGAGCAATGCAGATATTACAGAATTGCTTAATCTGGAAGGAAATCAAAATGTAAAACTACTAAGGCTGGCTGGATGCAAGAATAGTATTTAATAGGGATTTTTACATTGCAGTGCCTTTCTTTTGAAGCATGAAAGATAAAACAAAATAGATCAAGTGAGTTTTTGTATAGGATTGCACCAGGGAAAAAGAAAAAAAAAGATTTTGCTTAAGATATGATATAATACTACTCTGTTGCCTATAAAATGTCCACTAGCATTTGTTAACTGGCCTATTGTATCTCTCACATGTCAGAATAAATTTTATTGGCAACTGCAAAGTAATATATCTAGTTATTGTCAATGGCCTAGAGAAGCATTAAACTGGGGCAAGGGCATAGCCCTAGTCATTGTTCAGTTTCAATTCTGAAATGTCCACTCTTCTGATCAATGCCACTAGAAAAAAACAAACAAACAAACAAAACTCCAATCCCCAAAGAATTTCTTTAAAAAAGAAAACTGGCATAAATAAAGACACTGCAAGGGCACATGATGAATGTTTAAATTTGGTGAAATGTACAATGTGTTTTGTAACTGTTCTGGACTTCTGTGAACTTTGAGGCTCACTGTGATTTTGAACTCATAACAATAGTTCTTGGTAACTAAAATTTTGGTGTGAATTACCGGGACTTCCAGACCTATTTGTGCAAGGCTTTAACCACCTCTTAACACTGATTTAATAAGTACCCTCAGAAGATAGGAATACTAATGCCTGTTTCCTTTCTCAAGCCCTTCTGCACCTGGCGTTTAAATAATTAACAGGTGAATAACAGCAAGGGCTATGGAACCAAAACCTATAAGGAAGAATTTATGTTCAGTTTAGAAATGTTTAAAAACTACTTTTACGAGCTTCTGATTAATCTGAAATACTTTGTATGAAATAGGGTTCAGTACAAGTAATAAATTTGTGACTGATTTTTTCTGACTTCTAGTTTCATACTCAAAATTCACTTCAAAAAGTTAATTTTATGATTGAGACTTAGAGAAATACCTTTGTGAATTTTTTGATGACCAACAGGTAATGTTCCAACTTACATGGAAGGAGAAGTTTTAATAGAAAACCCTAGTTAATGTTAGGCTTCCTACACAATTCAGTAATTCTTTTCCCAACTCTTCTTGAAGATTTTACTGGGTCATAGCAGTGCTCTAAAGCCAAATGCTTGTGTCTGACAAATGAGCTAGTTAAAGTGATCTCCTACAAGGTTTATAATTCATCTCATAGTGTTTCATCCAAGAGTTCAGGGTATATGTATATGGGTGTTGTTTGTTTTTTATTTGTTTTCTTACTTGTTTGTTTGGGGATAAATAGGAGAAGGAAGATACTGAGCAATGTAAGAGCATCAGGTGCAAAACCACTAAAGAACTTCTCTGACAAATTTATTTTTTTTAAAGTAAACAAAAGGTTTTGTTGCATTGTTTGTTAATGAATTGGAATTCCTTCAAATCTAGCAACATTTTTGACCCCACCTCCATTTACTCCACTTTGTATCTGTTATTCTGCCTGGTTTCAACTCTACAAAACAAAATGCCCCTCCCAGGATAAGCTCTTCACTTCTAATGTCAACATTATGCTATACTACTAACTTAAGCCTGTATTTCACCTCCTTCAGCGTCCTCTCTCCTCCCAAAGGCTTTCTTTATGAAGGGCAGAAATTGCACTTACACTTGACTTTACATCTGCTGACACAACTGCTGATATCCGTAGAAGAAGATGTCCTGCTGTTCCCCATGCTAAGTACCCCCTAGTATGCTCCATTTCATTCTTGCTTCTGAGTGTTGTCTTCCATCATTAGGTTGTAAAGTTATCCTTGAGGACAGGGACTATATTTCTTTTTCTTATTTATATCCCCAGTACTTAAAACAATGACTAGACCATAGTAGGTAACTAATAAATGTTTATGGAATTTTATTTGTTATTATCTTTGCAAAGCTCTAGTCCATGAGTAGAAAAAGCAAGTTAGCTTTGAACCTGACTCACAATAGGCCAGTTTTGCCTAAATAAATCCATTTCTAAAATATAATGTCTTCTAGCCCTAATGCCTCTCCAAAAAAAATAATCCTTTTTCCTTCTCTTTGTGTTCTCTAAACAAATATGTTCAGCTTCCATGAGCCTTTGCTTTTGCTCTCTCTGACTTCAGCAGCACAGAGGGGAAGAGAAAGTCTTTTTGGGAACATAACAGCTGCATGATTATTGTAGGATGCACTTATGTCACGAATCATTTATCTGAGGATCATGGCATTTTGCCACCAATGGATTCATAAGTCATGTGTATCCATTCCAAGAACTGAAAAATTTCCTTGCGAAAAATTTGTCCAACACAAAACCTTTTCTTTTTTCATCCAGCTGATCCTTAAATGACAATTGTTTTGGAAACTATTTGGTTATACACTACAGAATCTTATGCTTGAAAAACATTTATAAACAACTATTTCTGAGGTACGGTGTGCTAAATACTCTCTTTGCTTATTTTTAAAAGAAATGAAACACAAATTAACCAATAAGTTTTGGAGAAGTTTTCTCATGTTGAGAAAAAATTGTGCTGATATGATTTCTCTGTTAAAGGTTAAGGAAGAGAAAGGAAGTCCACCACAAGTATTTAAAAAATATTTGTCAATTGCACACAGTTAAAAAGGACTATAACTTCCAACATTGAAAAAATAACTACAACACCTACAAAAAAGGACTCTCTTGCCTATAAATTAATCATTCGAAGCAATCAACATTTAGTAAGTTCCTACTGTGAGCAAAGTACTGTGCCAAGTGTTGTAGGGAGATAGAAAGCTTCCATAAAATACAGTTCATTCCCCGTGGACCTTACATGGCTGTTCTATGGCAAGGAGAGGAGAGGAGAGTGGAGGGGAGGGAAGGGAAGGGGAATGAAGTTGAGGGGAGGGAAAGAAAGAGAAGGGGAGGGATATAGTACATTCCATATTACATGATAAATAACAAATTCATTAGGCAAATGTAAAAAAAAATTTGTAAAGTTTAGTAATGAAGACTTGAGAAATACTTTTTTAATAGTAATACAAGAAGCAACTTAGGAGAATACTATTAGTAGCTGTTCAACCCCAGACATTACTAGTTGTATCACTTAACGCTTTCAGTGCCTCTAAACAATTAAGACACTAAACTAAGTTGAAGGTGCTGACTGATTTGCACTGACAGATGGACTTTATTCTCTGCAAGTTCCCTATACCAGTGAAATCACAGATTTTGACAACAGTACACCCACCCCCAAGTGCTAGAGAAATAAATATGACATTTAATTTTTCAGTCCTAGTGTGTTTTTAAAGAATTATGAACTGGTCTTTAGCCATAAGTTGACGTAGCATATTTTAGTCTAAGGAAGCAGATAGTTGAAGTAATTACTTAGATTCAGAGAACAGTTTTACTTGACCTTTTTACTTTTCTCTTGCAGAAGGATGAAAATACTCTTCCTAAAATTATTTAGCTAGGTAGTTTAAAAAGTAGAATGGTGATTTGGGATTAACTAAAAGAGCACATAAATGTAGCCTAAATAATTTTGATGAGGAGGGTATCAATATATATATCACGTTAACATAAAAAAAAGCTTGCAGAAAATGGGACAAATTGAAGGCTTTGAAATCATACTATTTGTTTCACCAGGTGGATAATTCACATAAAAATTCTGCCAATTCATCCTAGATTCATGCTTTGCCATTAAGGAGAATGTTCTATTTGGCAAAGATGTTCATTTTTCTAACATGTGTTTAAAGAAAAAAAACATACTATGTGGGTGATTTTGAGTAAAGCACAGTTTTTGCACTTCAGGTTGGTTAATGAGGACCAGATTTGAATGCTTACAAAGGAAAGGGAAAGCTGGAAAGGCAAAACAGCAAAAGCAGCCAATTGCTATGGGTTACTGAAGGTTAATTGGCATCTATTGTCTGGAGATGAGTCAAACAGGGAAAGAATTTGATGCCCAAATATTGTGTTTTCATTTACATTTTTATTAAAATTTAACAAATACAGAAAAAGAATCATCAACATAAGTTGATATGATATTTACAAAGGAGACAGAAGAAAATTAGCAAGAGCTCCAAAAGAGAAGGAGCTGTTTATGTTTATGTTTTATTTGTTTTTGCCTTTTTTTAAACACTAAAAGTATCTCTTTAAAACATCCATAATCTTAAGAATATTGGGTGAGTTCAAATGGTTTCTGGACATCATTACTGGACATACAGCATATCATCTCCAAATGGGGACCAGAGAGCCCCAGAATACACAAAGGCCTGGATTTTAATGGTTCAGATGCTTCAGTCAGTCACTCAAAATATGAGTAATTTCTCAATCACACCCTACTGTCTTTCCATCTGGTCTAAACCTTCCTTTTTTTTCCTTAAGCCAATTGTACCATCTTGCTTTCTGCTCAGCACACGCACGACCTCACCAAATATTTCATGTAAAAGTTGAAGCAATCTGTCATGGGCTTCCTCTTCTCCTCCCCTCTACACTCAAAACCAAGTCATTATCTCTTTTCTCACCTCATAATCACATCCCAAATTTTTCTTCTGTATATTTGAAACATTACCCACAATTTCTAATTGTCCTGATAACAGGTTCAGGTTAAGGAATTCTAGTTGGCAGAGGTGAGAGAAGGTACATAAAGAGGAAGAATGTATTTTGGCAATCTTGGTATTCCTGGTGGATTGTTACCTCCTTTGCATTGTATGAATGGTCCTCACTGGATCCACCTTGGAAGGTACTAGAATGGAATTCAGCCACCACTGGAACCATGTGTTAGGCTTACCTGGAATTTTGAAGACTGCATTTTCTTATTATGGACCTTACCCAGTATAGACATACTGAAATGTATTTTGAATTAATGATTCCCCTTTTTAAACAGAGAACTGCCTTGTGTGAAGCAGTTTGTAAGACAACTGACTGCATTTGTATTAAACAATAGAGAATGGAGGTTCAAAATTAATTATGCCCATAGGAAATAAATTTGGTGTTCAGAAAATTTGGCTTATGCAACATGAGTTCATCTAATTGAATGATTTCATTGTAATAGAGATGGTTTTCATTTAGTTACTGAATAAAAACACATTCCTAAAATGCATTTATATCTAGATAATGTTACAAAGACATATTTCTTTAAAGGACATTTAAAATATTAAATATAGATATGTACAAAATGTAAAGACAAAGTCATAATTCCAACTCAAATCTGATGAGTTTAAAATTTTTTTGGATTATTTTCAGATAAATGCCATATTTGTTGCATGACCTATCATAGAAACCTATCAGAACCTAATCTCTTTATAGGTAATGAGCATTGTGTTTCTGTTTTTAGGATTTTTTTTTGTTTTACCCTGAAATGAATGATCATTTTTATGGACCTTTTTGGCAATCTGGAAACCTCTAAATAACATGTTTAATTGAAAAAGAAGAAATATTTAGGAAATCAGTGATAAAGGAGATCAATCACATTGAAATGAAGAGATTCATTAACTCACTTAAATCTACATAAACGTCAGGCAAATAAGCTCTGTCTTATTGTTCCTACAGAATATCTTTTATTTGCCATTGGGCAGAATGTTGAGGAGAACTGGAACTGGTACTTCTTTGCAGGCAATATTCAGTGAGGATCCTCCCTCTGTCTATGCTGAAAAGCAACTCATCTGTAACATGTAATGAACTAATTTGACTTGAGAGCAGAATGAGTAAAGGAAAGAATTAACTCACTAGGAGTCTGGAAACTGAGTGTCAAGAACTTTGTAAGTCAAATAAGGGCAACTGAAATTTTTATCCTACTAGCAAGTAAAGAGTCTCTGGAGCATCATGAGCAGGTGACGACATAGTTAGATCTATGACTTTAGAGATATTTGGCAGCTGTATGAAGGATGGATTGATTGAGTGAGAGTGGAAGATGACAAATAATTTAGGAAAGGAATGAAGGTTTCAATTGGAATAGACAAATGAATGGAGAGATAAGGATTGTTGTGAAACACATTGGGAAGATAGAACCAATAAGACCTACTCAGTAGATGACTTGATATTAGGGAGAGAGAAGTATTAAGGATGACTACAAGACTTTGAACCTAGATGATGTCAAGGATAGTGGAATCTTCAGCAGAAGTTAGGACTGAGGCAGGGATTGGGGGAAAGATATCAACATGTTCTGTTTGTACATTTTAGATATGAAGTGTCTATGGTACATTAAGTTTGACATGTTGATTAAGCAGTCATTAATAGGGACGTTGGAGCTAGAAAAAACATATCTTTGAATTATCTTCATAGAGATGATAGTTGAACCCATGGATCCCAGTGAGATCACTAAAAGAATTTAGAGAAAAGAATAGGAGAGCTTTAGGTTATAGCACATTGTATGAGGGGGAGGGCAGTATGATGATTCTACAATGGAGAATGAGAAGGAGCAGGTGTACAGGTTGTATGCTTGTGATCATCGGCAGTCAAAAAATAGTAATTTATTCACATTTGCTGTGAAATCTAACAAAAATGAGTGATATTAAATTCTTTGTAACAATAATGTGCTGTTAAACATTTAACAGCTCTCTGAAAAATGTATACTGTAGATACTTTTAAGGTTAATCCTCATTATTAACATTTTCTGTCCTTCTAGTCACAGACAATCAAACGATAAGTCAAACCCTGAATTGTAGCCTTTTCTGATTTCTAAAGTGTAATTCCCCACACTGAGAATTTTACAATCAATTTTACTAATTACTCCGTCTGCTTCTAGCATCTAGAACCAGAATAAAGGCTGGAATAAAGGTGAGCAGAGAGGTTATTTGAGCCTGTATGGCCAAGGCAATACTCACAGCACTGGTGGTGAGTATGAATATGCTTGCATAGTTCACAGTCATAAAGTACAAAAGATTCTCCTTATAGAAAGCAGAAGAAAATCATTTATTCAGTTACCAGAAAGCCACATCCCAGAACCAGAAAGCAAAATCCATCAGAGTGATCTAGAAGTCAGTACACTTCAGCACTGCTAGAGACAAAGGCATTCCCAAACCTAGCTCATTCTGCTGGGGCTTTCTCACAAGCACTCAAGAGCCTTGCTGTGTAGGCTGGCCTGTTTCCTTTCTCCTGTGCCTCAACCGCTCTTCATTAACTTCCTCCAGGTTCTGCTCCACCCTTTCTGAGTAAGTCTCTCCCACCACAGTGATTTAGGCTTCCCAGGGATTTAAGCAGATCAGCTGGGCCTATTGATGAATGAGAAAGATCTTTCCATTTCAATTGCTATTACAGAGCCTGAGGACTGAGGACTAGGTAAAATAAAAGATACTGGAGAAAATTTATCTATTCTGGTGCACTGGATAGAACACCAGGCCAGGAGACAGAAAGACCAGAGTTCAGATTTGATCGCAGACACGTACTACCTGTGTGTGTCCTTGGGCAAGTCTCTTAGGGGTTACCTGACTAAAACTGGAGAAGGAAATGGCAAACTACTCCAGTAGCTTTGCAAAGAAAACTCCACAGAGAGCTAGTCCCTGGGGTTGTGAAAGGCCAGATAAGCCTGAACAATTACCATTTTTCTTAGGATGTGCTCTGCTCCCCTACTCCCTTCTGATTCCCTTCTGAAGCAAATGAAAGAAGGAACCAGAAGCAGCAGTTTTCTGGTTATAAGGAGGTGACAGTAGACAACAACTTTTGTTTTCGCCTAAAATGAAATGAAATTCCTTTTTCTTTCTACCCAATAGCTAGGCTATAGTTTCCAGAATCTTACATCACAGTTGTATTTGGAAAGTAAATGGGGGAGATTTGAATGGGAGAGGGGAAGAGGAAGGGGTAGGGAGGAGAGCTGCTGTATCCCTCCTCCTTTTACCTTTCCATCTTAAGAACAGTCCTGAATCAGGATCAAATGTCACCTGAATGAAGAAAGGATGGCAAAGCAAGCAGATCAGAAGGAAACCTTGGAAGCAGAGACCTTGGGAATTCCATTTGACCTCTCTTAAAGAAGTTTTGAAAAGTAGTGTTGCCCATAGGATTCCCAACCATCCACAGAGCAGGGACTGGTTTGCAGAACACAAAATATTGTGTCAGAGTCCAAACTGTTGATTTCAAATAAAAACAATGCTTTATTGATTAATATTGAGACTTTTTACATAGTGTTGTGAAGGTGCTAGTTAACCAGTCTGTTAAGAGAACTTTATTTCTCCTTTCTTAACCCCAAGTAATTGTATCTAAATAGAATTCACTTCTTTGATTGAACTTTACAGTCACGGCAAATTAGGTATAAATATCACTGGCAAATTTATATAAAGGAGATTGAACCATCAATAAGTTGCCAACAGGACAAATGACAATTGCTTAGTTTATCATCCCTCTTAAGCTAAAAAGTGACATCTAAAAGCCCAAGGAACCATATTGTCATTAAGCTCTGGGAAACAGCTAACATCCATGTTATGTTATTCTATGTTTTCAGCCAAGTTCTCTCAACCTTTCAGCTCTGTATAAGAAGCTCAGCTGACTTCTCACTGGCTGAATATCTAAGGACCAAATTCAGTGTTTCGTATCTTGACAAAATTTCCCAAGGTATGTTCATAATTAGAACACTCCATCATTATTCCCCCTTTTTCCCTCTCTTTTGTGACACTATCCTCCCCAGCCTGCCAGGCTAATATGTTTTCCCACTTTCCCTGAAGCAAAGACATTTTCCTCTCCCTTAAATTGTCTTTGAGCTTTCTTTGAGGACTTATTATATTAGCATTCTCTAACATCAGATAACTCTACCTGACATTATTCTTTGAGCATGCAACTAACATACCACTAATTTCACCACTTTAGGCGCAGAAAATACACTGACAAAATTTCTTTGTAGTAGTTTGTCTAGTCACTGGATGAAAGTCCACATATGGACAAATTACAAAGGGATGTGTGGATCTTTATTCTGTGATCTGCAGGTTTCAAAGTTTATTTTAGATTGTAAAGGCCTAATAGGGACAAATTAAAAGGAAGAGCATATTCCTTGTGAATACTGGTATACTAGTTAGACTGTAGCTGACAAGTGATGCCATGTTTGATGACTAATTCTTCCATTTATGTATTGGGAAGGTCCTATTGACACAATATATATATATATTGTATATATATATATATATATATATATATATATATATACATATATGTATACATATATATACATATATATATACAATAGCTGTTGTGACCCTAGGCAAATCACTCAACTACTGTTTGTCTCAGTTTCCTCAATTGTAAAATGGGGATCATAATGGTCAGAGTTGTGAGGAACAAATGAGATATTTGTGTGTGTGTGTGTGTGTGTGTTCATCCTTCGTTGCCATCAGAGAAATGATGACATTACTTGTACCTGACTTTGTTTTGAGTGAGGGAGGGTGTGCAGGTCACTAGCCTTGCTTCTCCTCCAGAGCTATCTGAATCCAATGACTAGATATTCATCAGGATGACTGGAGATGACCCAGGATGAGGCAATTGGGGTTAAGTGATTTGCCCAAGGTCACACAGCTGGTAAGTGCCAAGCATCTGAGGTGAGATTTGAACTCAGGTTCTCCTGACTCCTGCACTGGTGCTCTATCCACAGCACCGCTTAGCTGCCCCATAAATGAGACATTTATAAAGTGCTGAATACTGTATCCATGATGGAGTAGGTATTTATTAAATGTTTTTGTCCCCCTCCCTTATAATATTTCAAAGATATAAAGCTCTAGTGATTAAACTTGTGTTATCAATAACCAACTAGTAAGGGAGATGTTTTGGGGGATTCCCAAATTTCTTCCCAAGCCTTTTCCAAATAGATGACTATGATTATCTTTCAAAAAAGAATAGCAGTATGCATGAGAGATATCATTTTAAATGAAACTATACCGTTATATATTATAATTTGCATAAGACATATACATATATATACATATATACAACCATACGTACATACGTACATATGTATTATATATGCTATGATGGAAATACTGAATTAAGAAAAGGTCATGGGATCTAAAAGACCTGAATTAAAGTGCTGTTTCTGACACATACTGACCAAGTGACCTTGGATAAATCAATTTATCTCTCAGTGCTCAAAGGAAATATTTACGACTATAATTTTCAGAGATGATAATTCCTACACCAGTGAAATCATATGACCCATTCAAAAAATGTATATATCATACTGACATATGTAAAAATACAATATTTTAAAATAGTTTTATAAATTTTGAATCTCTGTGTATATTGCTATTGTCATCATCATCATAAGAAATGAAATTTTTGGAAATATCATAGCTACACATTTGAAGTTTAAAGCAAAGAAATATGATCTGCCAATTCTTTCAAACAGGGCCTAAAATACAAAGAAACTATACTGAAAAATGGGAAAAATTAATGGCTTTGTCCAATCCTTACAATTTCCCAGTGTGCAAAATAAGTTTGGAGATTGTTAGGTATTTACTATAGGAATAAGTTAAGGAAACATCCTTATACATTTCTATTGCCTGGAACATTGTAAGTGCTTCAAAAATGTATGCTATTTGATTTACTGATATTCTATACCAAGGATTAGTTGGTATCAGTAGTAGCACAGAGAGGGGGAAATGAACCTGAAAAGGCTATGACTGAAGCCAACATTCAAGAATATAGATAAATCCATGCTAAAGCTAGTATTTTTTTTAAATGAATGAATGAAAATAACATTTTCCAAAAAGCCTAACAGGAAGTTGAGGACCAAAACTAAGAGGAAAAATTCTAGGTGGTAGGAATAAGGAAGTAGACACAGGTATACAGTCCTGTGCATGTGCATATACACAGATATGCACACACACAAATAACTGACAGTTTGTCTCATAAAAGGATACAAGAAATATTTGCTAAACCCTTACTGTGAGCAAAGGCAAAGCACTGTAGGAAACAAATGTCTACCTGAGGCAATACTCTTTTTTATGTCAGTGACAAGATAAAGTTGTGTTCCCTCCTCACTCAGGTACAATCAAATAATTTGCCTTCAGTCCTAGAGAGTAACTGAACAAATTCAACTTTTCAAAATGTTTAGAAACACGAAGGAAGCTTGGTCTGTATGAATGAGTCAGTGAGTAAGTGAATGGATGAATGAATGAATGAATGAATGAACAGATTGTGCCTTAGTGGAAAGCACATCTGGCATCAGAGGATTAGATTTCAATGTCAGTTACTAACTATGGAATATCACTTTTCTGGAAATGTCACTTTCCCTCTGTGAACTTCAGTTTCTTAGGTAGATTTCTTCTAAGATAGAGCCTAGACCCGGAGGCAAAAACATCTGAGTTCAAATCCAGTCTCAAAAACCATCTTGTGGCCCTGTGCAAGTACCTTAAGCTCTGGTGCCTCGGGTTCTTCGTCTGCAAAATGAGTTTAATGAAGATTTACCTTGACAATTTATTGTAAGGATAAAATGAGGTAATATTTATACAGTTC
This sequence comes from Potorous gilbertii, assembly GCA_028658325.1. NCBI lineage: Eukaryota > Metazoa > Chordata > Mammalia > Diprotodontia > Potoroidae > Potorous > Potorous gilbertii. Next base: position 70,837,470 of record CM053773.1, read on the forward strand.
TTGGAGAACTTAAATGCTAGTGATGATTTTAGTGATAATGATGAACTTGATAGCTTTCAGTCTTCCTTGCAGCTGTAAATCTATGGCCTTTACATCTACTATCAGAAGCAGAGTCTGTGTTTCACATAAGGAATTTTCATTTACAAGTAAGGGGGCAGGACTTCTACTGATTTATTAGAAATCACCACTACTGCCACATAGACTTCATGTAGGTCTAAGGTCATTGTTTGTTTCCTAAAACTCCTTGAAAATCAAGCAATCTGATAATTTTTGCAGAGAAAAGCCTTGAGGAAATTTTTGTCATTATGATGTCATCAAAAATAAAGACCTGAGGCTTCCAAGTGTAACTTAAAGGAATATCTGACTCTTACAAAGATTCATTACCTAGAGATCTCATTGCTACTAATGCTTCAATTGTCTCTCATCAACAATGAGAAAGTACAACAAACACCTTTTAGATTATTTTCTAATGCATCACAGCAACATCTCTTTCCTTTGAATCTGCAATTCATACTCTTCCATGATTTTCTTGGATTTCAGACATTGTTTCTGACCACCTTGGTTTCTCTTATAAATCATGTTCGTGTTACTTCTATCAAAAAGGCATTCACCCATATTAAATGAATATTTCAAAAAGATTGCATCTTTGACTGATTCAACCTAACAGCTGGGCTCCAATTTGCAAGTTGAATTTGGCTTCTCTAAAATGCCATAACCACCTACTAATAAGAAATTTACTTCTAATTCCCCTATGGTTTGATATTTGTCAAGAGGGGGATGTGTAAAAGCACATACATATTTATTCCTTGAAGTATCTAACATAAATTTCCCTTCAAAAATGGAGAAAAATTTAAAGTGATGTGTGTGCATGAGTAAATTTAAACTGCATATGTACACCAGGCTAAAAATCACAAGGCAATATGATTATGCCTTATAATTGGAGGTTTAGCATTAAGTGTGGTTTCCTATATAACATTTGTGGGAAGCAAAATGTCAAAATGCAGAATGCATACATAAGCAGGAAAGTCATCAAAAGAAGATTTTTTTTTGAGCATAGCAAAAATGTCAATGACGAAAAAAAGTATCTGTACTGTTTTTATATGTCCAAAATTAGTTGTCACATAAAGAAATGAATGGTTGGTCATTGTACTTGTTAGATTTTTTTTTTTAACTTCAAGATTGCAGATTTGAATATAAATACTCTTGGAATAAATAAGTAGGAGTATGTAGTGAGATGTTGGCAACATTAAAGGGATAGTGTTGTATTTGGTTTAGTTGTTTGAATTATGTTTTCTTATATACAGTCTTCATGGAAACCATGTACAAATTATTTCTCAAATAAAGAATCCTAAGCATGCTCAAGCATCAACCCAAATCATTCATTTCTTTTGACTACTTCCTTCCATTAGTCACCCTCCCTTCAATCACTCCACCTCTTTCTGTTGTCCCCTGCCTCTTCTTTACCTGATGTCAAGATAGATTTCTATACACAATCAGGTGTGAATATTTAATTTTCCCCCTTTTTTACCAATTTAGACAAAAGTAAAGTTCAAGAGCTATCCATTTCCCCATCATTTTCCTTCCAATGTAAAAACCCTACCTTCTTTGTCTCTTTTATGTGAAATAATTTTCCACGGGGTGATCTCTTTCTTAGTCATTGCTCCAACATCTTTTTAATTTTTAATTTTATTTATTTATAAATGTTCTACAATAACTTCTTTAAAATTAAGATTTTGTCCCCCCCACACCTTCCCCCTGCTACCCCCCTCCCTCCTCATGACAGCATACAATTCTGTATAGGTTCTACATATACTTTCCTATTGAGCATATTTTCACTATAGTGATGCTCTGTAGTCGCACTAACATAAGTGGAAGAAATCATATAACAAATCAAAACATAATACACTAAAACCCACACACACACAAACATGATCTGCTACATTCTGTAAATGACTTCCATATTTCTTTCTCTGAGTGTGGAAGGCATTTTGCCTTAGAAAATCGTCATTGGGATTTTTTTTTCAGTAAGTTTTTG
>CM053773.1:70840004-70870632 GCA_028658325.1 Potorous gilbertii
AGTATATTTTGCTGTCAATTTCTTTCTTCAACTCCCCTAACCTCTCCTCTAAGAATTTGGATGTTATACCACTTGGAGCATACATGTTTAGTAATGATATTGCTTCATTGTCTATGGTTCCTTTTAGCAGGATGTAGTTTCCATCCTTATCCCTTTTCATTAGATCTATTTCTGCTTTTGCTTTGTCTGAGATTAGGATTGCTACTCCTGCCTTTCTTACATCAGCTGAAGGACAATGTATTCTGCTCCATCTTTTGACCTTTATCCTGTGTGTATCCTCCGTTTCAAAAGTGTTTCTTGTAAGCAACATATTGTTGGATTCTGGCTTTTAATCCATTCTGCTATCCGTCTCCCGTTTATGGGAGAATTCATTCCATTCACATTCACAGTTATGATTACAATCTGTGTATTTCCCTCCATCTTCTTTCCCACCATTTGTACTTTTAGCTCTCCTTTCTCCCTTCCCCTCCTCAATAGTATTAACTTTTCACCACCTCCTCCTGCTGCCTTCCCCTCCTTCTTTTAGCCCCCCTCCCATTTACTCCCCTTTGCTCTTATTGCTTCTTCCCTCCCTTTTAGCTTCCCTCCCCTTTCTTTCCCCTTCCTCTCCTACTGCTTATAGAGCTAGTTAGAATTATGTACTTACGTTTATTGTTCTGTCCTTTAAACAAATCACATAAGAGTACCTCTCACACAATGCTCATCTCCCTCCCCTCTTTTCCTCTACTGTGATTTTATACTTCTTCTTGTGATGTAATTTGCCATTTTCTGCTTCCTCCTTTTCACACCTTCTATTACCATCCCTTCTCATACTTAAATCATATTTTTTATCTTGATGTCATTTACTTTATACCCATTCCCCCATGCATATCCCTTTTATATTTCATAATTGCTGCACAATTCTCAAGATTAACAGGTATCGTCTTCCCTTATAGGGAGGTAAACAGTTTGCCCTAATTGAGTAACAAGTTGTTTCCCCTGGTTCTGTTTACCTTTTTATGATTCTCTTGAGACCCGCATTTGAAGATCAAATTGTCTATTAAGTTCTGGCATTTTGGTCAGGAAGCTCTGGAAATCCCTTATTTTGTTGGATGACTTTCTCCTTGCCTGAAGTGTTATGCTGAACTTTGCTGGGTTTCCTTGGTTGTAGACCCAACTCCTTTGACTTACGGAATATTGGGTTCCAATTCTTTCAATCTTTTAACGTAGAAGCTGCTAAGTCCTGTGTAATCCTGACTGTATCTCCTTGATATCTAAATTGTTTCTTTCTGGCTGCTTGTAATATTTTCTCCTTCACTTGATAGCTCTGGAATTTGGCTCATCTTTCTTGGGGTTTTGAGTTTGGGATCCCTTTCAGGAGGGGAACAGTGGATTCTTTCAATGACTATTTTGCCTTCTGAATCTAGTACTTCTGGATAGTTTTCCTTGATGATTTCCTGGAAGATCTTGTCCAGGCTCTTCTCTCCATCATGGGTTTCTGGCAGGCCAATAATTCTTAAGTTTTCTCTCCTGGGTCTTTTTTCCAGGTCAGTTGTTTTTCCAATTAGATATTTTATATTTTCTTCTATCTTTTCATTCTTTAGATTTTGTTTCACTGATTCTTGCTGTCTCATTGAGTCATTAGTTTCTACTTGCCCAATTCTAATCCTTATCAAATAGTTTTCTTCTGTTAACTTTTGCATCTCCTTTTCCATCTGCCTAATTTTTCCTTTTAAGAAGCTATTTTCTACAGTTAATTTTTGTACTAGCTTTTCCATTTGCCCTTTTAGGAAGTTATTTTCTCCAGTTAATTTTTTTACTTCCTTTTCCATTTGTTCAATTTTCCTTTTCAAAGATATGTTCTCATCAGTGAATTCTTTCTTAATAATTTTAAGATCATTGGCCAGTTTATCTTCTATTTTCTTCTTCAGCTGTTCCAGGAGAGCTGCTTGTGCTTGCAAGCAGTTCATAGTCCCTTCTGACATTTCAAGTGGAAGTACAGTCTCAGCTCTGACCTCTTTGGTGTTTGTGTTTTGGTCCTTATCCCCATAGAAAGATTCTATGCTTCTTTCGGTCCTCTGCTTTTTCTTGTTCAAGATGTTGAAGTTTGATCTTCATACTGAAGGTCTCAGGAGCTGCTCTGCTGATATCTGGTGCTTCACGCCTCTCGCTGACTTGGTTCAGCTTGTCTCCCACCCCTGATGCTGCTCCTCTAGTTCTGCCCGCCACTCAGGTTTCTCGGGTCCCCTCTGTTCTGCTGAGCTGGCCACGCTGTACTGTGCACTGTGGGCTCACCCCTGTGGAACAGACCTTTCCCGTGGATCCTCCAGTCCAACTTGAACTCCAAATCTGTCACCCTTTGTCTCCCACTGGATTCCGCACCTCCAAAATTTGGTCAGATTCTCCTTTCGGAGGTACCTGAAGGAGTTTGTCTGAGAGCTTAGGTGAGTCTTTGCTCTCACTCCGCCATCTTGGCTCCGCCCCCCAGGAGCTCTTTTTTTGCTCCAACATTTTTGCCAGTCATCCTTAATAGGCTGCGAGTGTTGCTTTAGAAAAGGTTGAGGGACAACTGATATGGTATTTGCCAGGAGAAGAACATCTGTACACAACATGTGTTGACCTGACCAAGACCTTTGACACTGCCAGTTGTGGGGTTTTATGGAAGATCATGTTAAAATTTCATTGCCTAGAGGAGTTTATAATTATTGTTCACCACATCCATGATGGCCTATTTGCACATCTTCTGGCTTCTAGATGGTACTCTCTCACTTTCCCAGTCACCAGCAGAGTGGAGCAGGACTGTCTGCTGGCTCTCATGCTTTTTAGCATGTTTTTTCAGTGATATTGCCAGATATCTTCAATGAGGATGAAAACAGCATCAAGGTCAGCTACCCCACAATGGTACCTTATTTAACCTGAAATTCTACAAGCTTAGACTGAAGTGAAGGGAAAACTTGTGCATTATTTTTTGTTCACAAATGATTGTTCACTCAATGTGGCCTTTAAGGCTAAGATATAACAGAGTTTTCTACTATTTTTGTTAATTTTAACTTGACACTTAACATCCAGAAAACAGCCTCTCTTCCAGCCAGCACTATACTATCTATATGTTGTAGCAAATGGGGAGATTTTGAAAGTTCTGGCTAACTTGTTGACAGCATACTTTCCAAGGATGTAAACATAGATGACAGAGCTGATACACATATTGCCAGAGCTAGCTCAGTGTTTGGGAGGCTCTGAGGAAAAGTAAGGTAGAGAAGTATTAGGCTGCCTACCACATACTAAAGGTCTATAGAGCAGTTGTAATAAGGAGTTCACAATCAATATCAAAATTCTTCATATATACCTTGATAGCATCCTTTTATTACTTCTGACCTCCATATGAACACATTCCTTGTGGATGCTCTTTATGAAATAGTCTTTAGGAAAAACACATGCTTGCATTCTAATAACATGGCTAGCCTCGTGCAGTTGTACTCTCTCTATTAGGGTGTAAATGCTTAGCAGTTGAGTTCAAGAAAGGACTTCAGCTAGTACTTTATCTTACCAGGTGATCTTCAGAATCTTCCTAAGACAATTCAAATGGAAGAAATTCATTTTCTTGACATGACACTGGTACGCAGTTTAAGTTTCACAGGCATACCACAATGAAGTTTTCAGTGCTTCCAAGTTGGTATGATTTAGAGAGAAGTACATATGGTCACTGCTGTTCTGGACTGTGCCCTGGTCTTTACCCAGGAAGGGTCCCTTATTTCTTGGAATTACAATACTGATTTTCAGGGCCCCTCCTCCTTTAGGACAAAACGTTCTCTCCCCATGGAACCATAACCCAGATGTAGGTATAGGCAATGGAGCTGCCAGTCCTGAAACTTTTAGTCTTGTACTCCGCATTTGGACATGAGTCCCCTGTAATTTCTTTCTGAGCTTTTCCAGGTGCCCTTACTGTTTCTATCCTGAGAGCTTCTTAATCTATTCTTACTTCTGTTGCCATGATCAAATCCCACCACTGTTGTTATATCCACTTGGTCTCAAGGCCAGCCTCTACCCCTGTGTCACATTCTCTCCAACCTTTTAAGTTGCACAGGGATCACCAGGATGCACAGACCTGGTCTGGCAGGGATTTGCAATTTCCAAACCAGATATGATCAATCATTTGGATTCTCTTGTGTGCCAGAGGGAGACATCCCCCAATTCAGCTGTCCAACACAAATCCTAAGGCCCTAAGAAGTAAGAGTTCCCTATAACTACTTCATCTCAGATCTGGCTTTTACTTACCACTTTTCCCCACTATTCTCTACACCTGTTCATGTTTTGTCAAAGCTTGAGTCCTTTCCTTCTCTTCTCTTTCTACTTTCTATCTCTCTTTCTAAGAACAATGATCAATCAATCATATCATTCTGGAAAAGACATATCAGTCAATTGTCTCTGATTCCTCTCACCATCTCTGTAACTTTCCAGGTCAGAAGAACTTTCTCTTAAAAAAAAATAATGCTTTGTAACTAGTTGTTGTGATTGCTGTTGTTCAGTCATTTCAGTCATACCCAACTCCTCATGACCCCTATTTGGGATTTCCTTAGCATAGATACTGTAATCTTTTCCATTTTCTTCTCCAGCTCATTTAGCAGATGAGGAAATGGAGGCAAACAGGGTTAAATGACTTGCCATGGATCACACAGATAGTGTCCGAGGTGAGATAACTAATCTACTTCCTAACTTTCCAGTCTTCTTAATTCTTTACTCTTCTCCACCTGTAATCCAATGATATTGACCTCCCTGTTTTTCCTTAAAAACAACAAGCCATATTTCAATTTCAAACATTTCATTGGCTCTTCTCCATTCCTGAAACTGCCTTCCTTCTCCTCTATGCCTCCTGGGTTCCCTGATTTCTTTCAAGTCTCAGATAAAGTCCCATCTTCTCTAAGAAGCCTTTCTCAGTACTCTCTCTTGGTACCCTTTGAGACTACTCCCAATTTATACTATATAAATCTTGCTTATACATAGCTTTTTTCTCTACCATTACAATAGGAGCTTCTTGAGATCAGGGATGAACTTTATTTTCTTTCTTTTTTTGTTTTGTTTTTTGTCTTTCTTTGTATCCACAGAGTTTACCACAGCAATTTGAACATAGTGGGTGCTCAATAATGCTAGTTGACTGACTCCTTGGTTACCATGCCCTTAAATATGTTTTCTTTATTCACAAAAATGCAAGTTCCTTGAGGGTAGGAAATGTATATCTCTTTTTATGTTTATATCCCTAGCTTTTAGCATAGTGCCTGGCATATAGTAATCACTTAATATATGTTTTCATCATTCATTCATGTTTAATGAGGCAATGTCATGCTAACTTCATAACTCAATGAGATAAACATATTTAAAAAAATATCAGGTTGTTAGTTAATCAGATAATTTGCTGAGAGCTGAAAGACTATAATGTAGACTGAATGGGAACCTTCTACTTCTCCCCTCCATCTCAAAACATATTCTCCCTTGAACCCACCAAGATCTTTTTTTTCTTCCCCAACAGTCAGGGACCCTGACAACAGGGCAGTCATGGACATTTATTAACCTGCTATGAGTTAGAGACAACCATTTCTTCCAGGAACAGGGAATTTGACAAGGTCAGATATTGTGTTCTTCCCTCCTGGTTTCTGTACTTTGAGAACCACTTAACTCCACTAAACTCAGGCTGGAAGTTGTTCACTGAAACCTATCCCTCCAAGAGCCTCCTTAGGCTGACTATACTTAGGCCATTTACCTATGTCACCTTATCTCTCCCCAAGGTTTCTACAGTACTTCAAGGGTTTCCAAAGTTGGGAGGAGAAGTCTATAGGTAATTCCTATTTCCTCAAATTGACTACATGTTCAGGATTACCAGATTGTTTGAAGGAGGACATCTAGGCTCCTCTCCATTCTAGTATACTATCAACAACATCATCTGTTTCTTTCATTTTTTATCAGATTTATTAAGTAAAACTCCTTAATTCCTATGCACTATTAGCCATTTTTCAGAGTATAAAAGTTATTTGCTGGGAAGGGAATCATTTCCTGAAGCATCCAGTATTCATAATAGACTGGTGAAGAAGATGTGGGAGACTTGGAGCACTAATTCATTGTTGGTGGAGCTGTGAGCTAATCCAATTATTCTGGAGAGCAATTTGGAACTATGCCCCAAGGCCTACAAAAGAGTGCATACCTTTTGACCCAGCAATAGTGCTTCTAGAAATCTATCCCAAAGAGATCATAAAAACAGAAAGGGTCCCACATGTACAAAAATATTTATAGCAGCTCTCTTTGTGGCCAAGAACTGGAAATGCAAAGGATGGCAATCAATTGGGAAATGGCTGAACAAGTTGTGGTATATGAATGTAATGGAATACTATTGTGCTACAAGAAATGATGAACAGAAAAACCTGTATGAACTGATGCTGAGTGAAATGAGCAGAACCAGGAGAACATTATACACAGTAACAGCTACAATGTGCGAGGACTGTTTCTGAAAGACTTAGCCCTTCACAGCAATGAAAGGACTAAAATATTCCCAAAGGACTCTTGAGACAAGATACCATCAACATCCAGGGAAAGAACTATGGAACTGGAACACAGAATGAAGCAGAATGTTTACTCTTGTGTTTTCTTCTGTTTTATTTTTTATCATGGTTTCCCCCATTCATTTTCAGTTCTCTATACAACATGACTAATGTGAAATTGTACTTAATAAGAATATATGTATGGAAACAATATAAGATTGCATGCCATTTCAAGGAGGGAGGGGGAGAAAATCAAAGATTTATGGAAGTTATTGTAGAAAACTGAAAACAAATAAATTAATAAAAATATTGAAATAATGAAATAAAATAACACAAATGAAGAATATTAAAAACTTGAGATTTGTTATTTTAAAATAAAATAGTGGATCTCTGATACTTAGGTTTTCTAAGAACTCTCTCTCTCTCTACACACACACACACACACACACACATATGTATGTGTGTGTATGTGAATGAACTAAGCATTATAAATGCCCTAAGCCATGGTAAGATGACTACTTCAATTGTCTATAACTTTTCATCAGACATTTTAATAGCTGGAATAAAAACATTCAAATGTTCAAATGTATCTGCAATCTCATCAATACAGGAGCTCTGTCCATTAATGATGGAGATAATGACAGTTAACAGTATTAATGATGATGATAATATTATGTTTTGCCGACAAGGAAGACATTTATAAAAGTACTTCTTGAACAAACATATATACTTCACAGAGAACTGTAAAAGCCAATGAATCTGTCAAATGCAAATAAGACTTGTTTACTCCCAGAAGGATTGTATAAAATAGGGAATCGAAAGGAATCATAGGCAACATCCGTAAGCACTTGTCCAACAATATATCAAGAGATAATGCCAAATTTATACTTGCCAAATGTAATTGTTTAAAAAAAAATTAAAAGGTTCATGATAGCAATAGGAAATCAGACAGCTGCTGAAAGAAACAACAGAATTTCATTCTTAAGTAGCCTGGAATCATAGATCAAAGCAGACTTTTGTAAGGCAATAAGTTTAATTGTATAACATTCTTGATTATAGGTTTATAAACATCAGTAGATGTAAAAATATTTAGCACCAAACAAGTGGTTATAAGAATATAATTAAGTAGTCAGAATCAGATATAAGAAGTTTGCCATTCTTTGCAGGACAAATGCTTGTACTGCAAATATAAACCTCAAAATATTCTAAAGAATTAAAACAGTAGAATGAGATAATTACTGCAGATAAAATCATCTCCAATGTAATATTGTAATATAAATAATATTTTATTAGATATGACCATACTAGACATCTGTAACCTCCAAAGTTTGTAAAATGAAACACTCTAAAATATGAACATCTAGCAAACAAATGAAAGCTATGTGAAAACAGGAGCAAACATATATCTATATCTGTAACTGATTGTCCATAAAATGTTTTAATGAATCTACAGAAATTGGGCTTGTATTCCAGAGAGTTCTTTGTAATTTTACTTTAAAAAATCAATTATTTTGTCTCCCTGAAAAATAATTCACTATATATTAAGCATAAAAATTATTAGAATGGAAACTTCTTTCAGGTTTGTTTGTTTTTTCCTTTGTGAACTTGGACAAACTTGATGTTCATGTAAACTGTCAAATGAGAAGACTTTATTTAATGCTTCTGTGTATGCATATGTATACATTCATATGTGTCTATATATTTATACGTATCATTATATGCATATATATACATATATGTGTATGTATGTGTGTGTGTGTGTGTGTGTGTGTGTATGTAAGGGAATTGCCAACCCCCAGTCTCTTGGACGGCATTCACCGGTCACGACTCAGGTAAACTGAGGGGAGACTGGTAAGGCATGAACAAAATGGCTGAGGGTTGGCAATTCCCTTACAATTGGCGCTCAATGTGGGGCTCGAACCCACAATCCTGGGATTAAGAGTCCCATGCTCTACCGACTGAGCTAGCCGGGCTCACTGCTTGAATAAACGGAGTTCTTACTATCTTGTCTCCTGCCTCAATCATTGCTTACAGCTAAACTCCACCAGGGCCTACAGGCCTCTGCTGGTGTGTGTGTGTGTGTGTGTGTGTGTGTGTATGTGTGTGTGTGTATACATATATATATATATACGTATATGTATATGTGTGTGTGTATATATATATATATATATATATATATACATATATGTGTGTGTGTGTGTATGGGCAGCAAGGTGGTACAATACATAGAGTGCTGTGCTGGAGTCAATAAGGCTTCTCTTCCTGAGTTCAAATATGGTGTCAGACACTATGTGTATGACTCTGAACAAGTCATTTTTTATCTCAGTGTATGCTTCCATAAAATGAGTTACAGAAGAAAATGGAAATCACTCCAGTATCTTTGTCAAGAAAATTCCAAATGGAATCATGAAGAGTTGCACATGACCAAAATGACAGAACAGCAACAAAAATATACATATATAAAATTTGTGTATATACATATGTGCACATATGCAAATATATGTGTATATATGCATATACATGTATATATTCATACACATGTATATATAAACACACATGCACATAGATGTATATATGTGCACATATGCTTGTGTATAGATGTGTGTGTGTGTAAGTGTGTGTGTGTTTAAATTTGGTTGCCTGGGGAAGGTCATCAGTCTTGTATATCAATTTCATAATGGTACGCTTACCTTGGTTCTGTATAAAGGATTATGCTCTCACCTTCCCTATCACCAACAGGGTAAAACAAGACTGTGTGATTGCTCCCATGCTTTTTAGCATAATATTTTCAATAATTTTGTCAGATGCCTTAAATGGTTGTGAACACAGCATCAAGATCAGCTACAACACTGATGGTCAATTCTTCAACTTGAAAAGGTTATAAGCCAAGGATAATGTGAAAAGAGTGTTGGTGAATGATTTCTTGTTTGCTGATGATTCTTTACTCAATACAGCCTCTGAAGCTGACATTCCACAAAGTATGAATCAATTCTCTGTTACTCATGTTAATTTTGGCTTAACAATTACCACCAGGAAAGTCATCAGCCAGCATGATACCATCTATGTATGGAAACATTGGTTATAGCAAATGGAGAGCTTTTGAATACTGAGGATGTTCAATTACCTTAGCAGTATACTTCCACAAATGTACACATTGACAATGAGATTAACACACACAGTACCAGAGCTAGCTCAGTATTTGGGAGGCTCTGAAGGAAAGTGTGGGAAAAAGAAATGTTAGACTGCCTACCAAACTAAAGGCCTACAGAGCTATTGTGCAGACCTACTTGTATGCTTGTGAAACTTGAACAGTATACCAGCACCATGCCAGAAAACTGAATTGCTTCTATTGGAATTGTCCTAGGAAGATTCTGAAGTTAACCTAACAGGATTCAATACTGGCTACTGAGGTCCTTTGTCAAACTACGCCATCAAGTATTCCAACTCTACTGCAAATATCACGACTCTGATAGACTGGTTACATTGTTCAAACGACAAACATGTTCTCATCTAATAGATTATTTTATGGAAAACTCACACAAGGCAAGTGCTCACATGGTCATCAAAAGAAGCAATACAAGGACATTCAAGGTCTCAAACTTTGGAATTGATTACATGACATAGGAGACATTGGAGCTGTGTTCTATGTGCAAAGCAGAAACAAAATAATTCAAAAGAAACACAAGATGCGTAAATTCAGAGTATTCTTCCAAATGTTCGCTTTGGCTATTTGTGCCTAATCTGTGGTAGACCATTGCAATTTCATACTGCTCTGATCATCCATGGTCAGACATAACCTGTAACTTCGTAAACATGGGCTCTATAATGCTTATGCTCACCAATTTAATATACTAGTGTCTCCTTTTTTCATAAGGGAAACCAGACAATGGAGTAACACAACAACTAATCAATCAGAAGGACTTCTGATGTCTAGGGTTGTTTGACATCACAGTCATCCTTTATGCAATAAATTTTAGCTGAACTCAGAGATGCCTGAAACTGCTGAAATTAGTCTTGAGCAGCTCAGAGAGAAAAGCAAATATCTTGGTTTCTGACTTATCTAAAGGGAGGAAAACATCTTGGTTTCTGATTTATTGTATTTATAGATATCTTTCTGTAACAGTAAGTACCTCAACATACAAGGGGGGTACAGGCATTTTCTGCTTTTCTGAAAGGAAATGCAACTTTTGAGGGGTCAGAAATCAATCACTTTAATCAAGCACATGCATCATTCCCTTAGTTCAGGGGGAAAAGTCAGCACCATGAACTTCAGAGAAAATACAGAGAAATCTAAATCAACTGACAGTGCTTCCAAACTGTCTGACAGAAAGCAATAAATACATCACAAATCAACAGACAGATGCAACTGCCTGACTATATGTATATAGATATATACATATACATATACATATATATATATACATACATATATATATGTGTGTGTGTATATATATATATATATATATAAATATATATATATAGTTACCAGAGAAGAAAGTACCAAGTTTTCAAGGTGGGGTGGGAGGGATGCTCCTGAGCATCTGCCCAGAGTCTCTTCTGGCCAAACAAACATACTCAATCATTAAGGTCCAAAGTAAAAACTTACCTTCAGAGTATTTATACATTTTTTAGAACCAGAAGGCATCACAATCCTTGAGAACCAGTGACTCATTAGAAATTTAACAAAAGATGTGGGCCTTCCTATAAATCTTCCCTAATCAAACTCCCCTTCATGGGCAGGCCCATTAAAGGATGGAGAAGATCTTTAATTCCATTAAAATAATTACCAATACAAATACATATGCTGTTTTTAGTTAAACAAACTCTTATTTCTGTACTTTACTCCTAATAAAAGATTCTTGGTTGATAAAGGCAAGATTCAATCAGAGATACTTGATACCACAAAAATGGTAAAATATCACACTTTGCTTACTATCACACTTCTCTGTAGCCCTCCACTTCCCCGTGACGTCTCAATTTATTGTATTTCTCTCTTACACCTGACTTAGCCAAAAATACCTCAAAAAGTACTGAATATTTCAAATACGTATAAATATCTTGCCCTGTTCCACTCTACTTTGAACAGATAAGAGAATTGTCTCACTGCTCCATCTTGCAAGTTTCTTCTTAGGCAATAAATGCAGTTATAATCTTTACAAACTATAACAAAATGCTGGTTCATTCTGGTTCTCTCTTTTGGGCCTGGGATTTCTTCCATTTTAGCAGTTCACAAAAGGTTTTATTTTAACAGTTCTGATGTCAGAAACAGGACAGGCTGAGGACCTTTTTTTCCCCACAATTCACATTCAGACAAGGATATCTGGTACCAACTTTGAATAATTGGCCCAAACCCCTTTCATCTGTTAGTTGCTGCATAACTGTCCTTGCCCTGATTCCTGTACCCCCACATTTGATTGAGATATTACTTGCCTTTCTTGTCTGAGACTCTGTTGGGCCCCTCTAGTGACCCTCTGTATGAAGTATCTATCAGGTAAGAGATCTTTCTGGCCTAATCTCTCTCAATGCTCTCATCTTTCTTGGGATGCTGGTTTACTAATCTTATTTCACTCATGGCTAAGGGGACGAAAGACCCTGGTTTTGGAGAGTTCTAAGGTAAGGTGCTCTATAACCTAGCCAAGGTGGACTCAGGTTTGAGCCAGTCAGGGTCCTTCCAGATTCTAACTTGATTGGTGAAGCAGGTCCTGGTCTTAGAGCAATAGACATTTAAAGACAACACTCTCCCTAATGGGATGGTGGTGGGCTATATGTTATTACTTTATGGCCTGAAACCTGTGGTCATTTATGTAAATTGACAGACAGAAACCAAAGAAGATTCCTGTGGTTATTGACCAGCCTAGGGAAATTATCAAATAAATGATCTTTAGAAATTTCTTGATAATGCCAACAGGAATTAGAATTTTAGTCAGAATTGTATTTATAGTCTAGATGAGAACTTTCAGCAATGTTTAAAGAAAGCTTGAAATGGCAATTGCCCTCTATATAAAGAACAGTAAATGTTTCTCTCTCCCTCCTCCCCTTTATTTCTCTTCCTCCCTCCCTCCTTTTCTGTTGGCATGCATGAGGAAGACAGGAGAGAGACAGAGAAGGAAAAACTAAATGAAGCAAAGATTATTTCTGATATGATGGATAAAGGAAGTATCAGATCAAAATATGCAAGAAATGAGATGGCATTATTTTTTAGACTATGTTTTTGTGCATGAAAGAACGATCTCTCTGGAGATATCTAGTAAGATGAAGGGAAAAGTAACCTTTATATTGTAGTCATTATCTCACATTTGTTGACTTGTTTGTGTTTCTTTTGTGTGTTTATGTGTCTGTCAGAGATTGTAATTATCTGCATGGAGTTTAGAAGTGAAAATAAATTTTGGTCTTTACCCACTTTATCTCTCTGTTTCTTGTTAACTAAAAAGATTCCCTGCACTCCTGAACTGTAACCAGATAAGGAGGAAAGGAATCTTTTTGTTATGACTGTATTAGCATTACCTCATTGTAATTAGTAAAGACTAATCTGCTAAAATTTTTATAATTGCTAAGGATATTTTAATGAGTTTTTCATGCTTCTATCTTTTAAGAAATAGTTGAATTGTAACAAATTGAGAAAAATTATAGTGTGATAAGTACATTTGTGACAAAAGGTCACTAAAATTAACTATACATGTAGGAAAGCAAGATTTTAATGTCATTGGACTTGTTCTAAAATTATAAAAAGGAAATATTCAATGGAATGAAAAGAGATTGAGATATGCTTCTACAAGGAAAGGAAAGTTGTTTAGATTGGAAAAAGAAATACAATAAATGTTTGAGAGGAAAACATGAAAGGTATGAAAAAGTTTTTGTTGTTATTGCTTTTGAACCGTAAGAGAAGCCCTTAAAAATTAATACAAGGCTTAAGTGTGTTGAGGCGGTTTGGGGGAGTTTTGACTTTAAGTGGGAAGGTTGTACAAAACTTTATGTATTTGTCTTATTAGGAATGATAGTCATAAAAGGTTGCTGCTTAATTTGGAATTATGTAAGAATAAATTATAGAGAGCTATGAGTAAATTGATAAACTATGGGTTCCTTCTGAGATTATAGAACCCTGATTTAAAGTAGATTAAAATGTGCTCTTGAGTTTGATAATTGAGGTACATTAAAACCCTTGTGTAGCATATAATACTGAATCATTGAAATTATACATTAAAGTTCTTTATGATATTTGGAAAAAATAGATCCAAATGTGAAAGAATTTATTCTGGTATCATTTTAAGTGCAATTTTTTATTCATCTTTTATTTGATTTGTAATGTGTTAAAGAAAAGTAAGAAAAGTTTTGACACCATTCAGAAAAAAATGTGGGAAATTTTATGTGATTATTTGTGATATGCAGCTTGGAAGTTGGGGTTGAAAGTCAGAATCACAAGCCATATACTTATGACAGCTCCTTATCTATAAAACCTCAAAGAGAGGTAAACCACCCTATGGACAAATAATTGTTCCAGTTCTTTGAGGAAATGGGCAGGGGATTATAGTGAATTGAAAATTGTCACTATTCTTTTTTTTAATGTCTGGAAACTGGTAGGTTATTTTATTAGCCCTTCTGTTAATGTGTTGTAAAATCCTGAAGTATTGTAATATAAGAATTTATAAACTTTGAAGTTTTGCTTATATTCAAGAGGAAGCTTCATCTAAAATTATTTGGCTATTACTTATGAAAATTATGAGATTCTTAACTAAATCATTTGAAATTACCATTACAATGTAAAAACCTACTTGGTAATTGATTACTGTGTGTGAAAAGGAGGGAATGAGGTGGAAGTCTTGTCCAGATTTGTTCTTTCCATTCAGAGTAGTCCACTTTGGTGTAAGAGGAGGCAGTAGAGTCAGTCTCTTCTACCTTGCAATGTTAAAGAGCACAGCCTACGATTCCTCTGAGAGTGGATGGGGTGTACAGACAGGGCCACCCCTTTCTGGAGTCCTTGTAAATTTTCCATATTTTGTACACTTGTCAGGTTCTGAGATATATAGATATAGATATAGATAGATAGATATATGTATGTATAGATGTGTGTATATATACATACACACATCTATACATACATATATACATACACACACATATATACATACACACATATATACATGTATATATTTATGTATACATACACACATATATGTGTGCATATATATATATATATATATATATATATAGTTAAGTATTTCCTTTTTATTGGTATAGACCAATCTGTCCATTTAAAAAATGATTTCTAAGGTCCTTTCAATGAGTTTTTGACGCTTTCATCTTTTAAGGAATACCTGAATTGTAACAAATTGAGGGAAAAATATAGTGTGATGAGTAAATTAGTGAAAAAAGCACAAGTTTAAATTAACCATACAGGTAAGAAAGTAAGATTTTAATAAATCATTGGATTTGTTCTAAAATATATATAAAATTAAATATTCAGTAGAATGAGTGGAGTCTGAAATGTGGTTGAACAAAGAAAAGGAAAACATTTTCAAGTTGCTTTCTTAAATAAGTTTCTCTTGAATGGATGGGAAGCAAGGCAATTCTTAAGATTCAGATACATAATCTGTAAGGGTCTCACAATTTACCTCAAAATTTCTACATTCCAAAGACATGATTCAAAAGGTATTCCTAGATTGATTTGTGTTCCACTCAAATTTACAAAACTCCCAAGTAGTCAATTTTGAGTTTTGAATTCAGGTATAAATGTCTGATGGATCATTAAGTCAGTAATCTACCATTTTAGAGAAATACCACCAATATTTTAAGTGAATGTGATCCTAAACTGTCACAGGTAAATGTTTGTATCTGAAAGAAAGCTGAGAGAACAACCTTGGCATAATCTAGGTATGATCATTCTAGCTACATTTTTCCATTGTGTTTTTTCCTTTATAACAGGAATGTTTGCCATCTGTTTATTACTGAGTCTGGCTGTAAGGTGGAATTGTTGCTGCAGGTTGTGAACTGTGACTCCTACCTGAAATCAAACAGAGCTAAGTTTTGTGCTGTCATAATCATATTCCTGCTTTTTCCTTTTGCAGCATATTTCTATAATCAGAGCAAAGGGTCAGTATAAGATACAGATACAATGTAGGTATGTCAGATCTTGATGTTTTCAGTTTAAATGTATAGTCATTCCAAATTGTAACGACTAAATAAATTAATATTTAATACTGCATATTTGTATCTAAGATTAAATCCTTGAAATAGTTATCCTTTATAAATTTTATGGGAATAATTAGACAAAGAGAAAAGAAGTTTGTTAAACAAAGATACAAACACAATGTTAAATCTTTATTCTATACACTAAAACTGGAACATATCTCAGCTACAATAATAAAATGTGTAGTCATGAGATCAGAGCTACTTGGCTAGAATTATAGCCTTTTTTCTATATCCTAAACCAATAAGGAAATGAATATTTGGCCTAATTTCATACCTATTAGTAGATATATATTTCTGAATAAAATTAGGTCCTTAAATATTTTAAATAATGTTCAAATGATTGGGTATTATTGATTCAACAGTTTATGTTACCAGGCTATTATAATATTAATTATTAAAACTAAATCAGAAATATCTTCAGTTTTGTTTTAAAGAAAAGAATTTTAGTGAAATCAGTTTTCTTAAAGGAAAGTAACTAATGAAATATTTTGTGTTCCATCAGTACAAAAGTCAATTTTATTTAAGATTATTATGTAATGTGGAAACCATACCTGTTTGTGAAACACGTCCCGTGGTGCCAATATGTTTTATTATAGACAATTTATTTTATATGCATTATTTACAGATTTTCAACAGAGTAGATATCTCACTTGCTAGAGAACTTCATCTAAATCTTTTGTATTTCAATGATGCCACCACAGACTTTGGTTTTACTCTTTCTCCATCACTGGTCCACCTTTTAAATTCCCTTTAATTCAATTTAACATATTAAATATTCATGAAGTTCCATGAACTATGCTAGGCACTGGTAATAAAAAGAAAAAATAAGAGTTCCTGCCCTGTAGGTATTACATTCTACTGGGGGTGGGGTGCAACTTATCTGCAGGTATCAGTTATCCAAATTTGAAGTATCTGGCAATAACAAAAAAGTGATTTCTATTCAGAGAGAGCATTATGGTCTGGTGATTAGGAATAGACTCTGGTAGGAGCTGGTGACACTTAGAAGGAAGCTTGATAGTCCATGGTCATCTTAGATAAATATCTAAAATTCATTCCTGAAAAGTATCCCTTAAAACCCTTTTTAATTTTGTAAATATGCTGCAGCTTTGTTGCACCCATCATGTGTCCCTCTACTATTCATTGCAGAGCATTTATATTTGATCCATTAGAAATTGTAATGTTATAAGAACTGAAAAAAAGTGACACAGCCAGGCAAATCCTTGGGTTAAAAAGTTGATGTTTTGCACCAAAGAGCAACTTGGGGTGGTTGAAAACAAAGTTTAGTTTCCCAAAATCACTCTAGTTCACACTATTCTCTTATATAATTCTGAGTCCATTTCATATTTCATCTGCTGTGCCTGTTCCAAATATACACATATTAATTTCCTAAAACATTGGGGTTTACCATCGAACATCATATCACAGACTGAAAAACTATCATTTTCATACAATTGTTGGTATTTCTGGGTCAAAAGGTATGTACAGTTTTATAGCCCTTTGAGCATAGTTCAAAACTACCCTCTAGAATTCTTGGATCAGTTCAAAACTTACCAACAATGTATTAGTCTTCCCATTTTTCCATATCTTCTACAACAGTTATCATTTTCCTGTTTTGTCATGTTAGCCAGTCTGATAGGTGTGAAGTGGTACCTCAGAATTGTTTTGATTTGCATTTCTCTAATCAATAGTGATTCAGAGAATCTTTTTTTCTTTTTTCTATTCTTTAATAAATACTTTATTTTTTAAAATTAATTTTATATATTTTCAGTGTTCTACAATGACTACCATATAACCAAGATTATTATTTTTTCCTCCCTCCCCCTACCTCCTCTATATGGCATACAGTTTTACATAGATTCTACAGATATATTCCTATTAAATACATTTTCACTATAGTCATATTGTGTAGAAGAATTAAAATGAATGGGAGAAATCGTCTAACAAACCAAAATGCAATATGCGCACACAAAAAAAATGCTCTGCTATGTTCTGAGATTGAATTCCATAGATGTTTCTCTGGATATGAAAGGCTTTTTACCTTAGAAGACCACTGGGAATTATTTTTAAGTCCTTGCATTGCTGCAAAGTCCCAAGTCTACCAGAAAAAATCTCACACATACTGTGGTCATTGCTGTGCACAAAGTTCTCCTGGTTCTGCTCCTTTCATTCAGCATCAGATCATAAAAGTCTTTCCAGGCCTCTATGAAGTTCATCATTTCTTTCAGCACAATATTATTCCATTACATTCATATACCATAATATAGTCAACCCTTCCCCAATTGATGGACCTCCCCTTGATTTCCAGTTTTTTTGCCATCATAAAGAGTGGTTTTATAAATAATTTTGTATGTATGGGACCCTTCCCCATTTTTATGATCTCTTGGAGACACAGTTCTAGAAGCAATATTGCTGGGTCAAAGGGCATGCATATTTTTGTAGCCCTTTGGGCATAGTTCCAGATTGTTCTCCAGAATGGTTGGATTAGCTCACAGCTCCACCAACAGTGTATTAGTGTTCCAACTCTCCCACATCCTCCCCAACATTAATCATCTTCCTGTTCTGTCCTGTTTGCCAGTCTGATAGGTGTGATGTGGTACCTCAAGAGTTGTTTTGATTTTCATCTGTCTAATCAAAAGTGATTTAGAGCATTGTTTCTTATTACTATGGATATCTTGAATTTCTTCCTCTGAAAATGGCCTATTCATATCTTTTGACCATTTATCAATTGGGGAATGACTTGTATATTTGTACATTTGACTCAGTTCTCTATATATTCTAGAAATGAGGCCTTTATCCCAAGATAAGCTGTAAAAATTCTTTCCCAGTTTTTTGCATCCCTCTGAATCTTGGTTGCATTGGGTTTAGTTGTGCAAAACCTTTTCAGTTTAATGTAATCAAAATTATCCATCTTGTACTTCATAATGCTTTTAATCTCTTCTTTAGTCAAAAATTCTTCCCTTCTCCGTAAATCTGATAAATACACTATTCCTTAATCCACCAATGAGTCCACAGTATCAATCTTTGTATCTAGATCATGCCCGTATTTGAGTTTTATTCTTGTGTATGGTGTCAGGCATTGATCTATACCTAGTTTCCACCCCATTTTTGTCAAGTTTTCCCAGCAATTTTTGTTTAACAGTGAGTTCTTATCCCAGAAGCTGGGGTCCTTGGGTTTATCAAATAGTAGATTGCTATATTCATTGTCTACTGTGTCTTGAGTCTCAAGGGTATTCCATTTGCCTACCCTTCCGTTTCTTAGCCAATACCAGGTGGTTTCAATAATTGCTGCTTTATAATACAGTTTGAGATCTGGTAGCTCTAGGCCACCATCCCTACCATTTCTTTTCATTAGTCCCCTTGATATTCTGGACGTTTTGTTCTTCCAGATGAGTTTTGATACTATTTTTTTCTAGCTCTAGAAAATACTTATCTGATAGTTTAATTTGTATGGCATTAAATAAGTAAATTAATTTAGGTAGAATTGTCATTTTTATTACATTGACTTGGCCTACCCACAGGAAACTGATGTTTTTCCACTTACTTAGATCTGACTTTATTTGTGTGAAAAGTGTCTTGTAGTCATGTTCATATAGTTCCTGAGTTTGTTTTGTTAGGGAATCTCCCAAATATTTTATAGTGTCTACCCTAGCTTTAAATGGGATTTCTCTTTCTATCTCTTGCTGTTGGGCTTTGTTACTAATATATAGAAATGCAGAAGATTTGTGTGGGTTTATTTTGTAACCTGCAACTTTGCCAAAGTTGTTTGTTATTTGAAGCAGGTTTTTACTTGAATCTCTGGAATTTTCTTAGTATATCATCTGCAAAGAGTGATAACCTAGTTTCTCCTTAGCCTATTCTAATTCTTTTAGTTTCTTTATCTTGTCTAATTGCTATAGCTAACATTTCTAGTTCCATATTGAATAATACTTATGATAATGGACACATTTGTTTCACCCCTGATCTTACTGGAAATACATCTAGCTTATCACTCCTGCATGTAATGTTTGCTGAGGTTTTAGTTAGACATTGCTTATTATTTTGTGGAAAGTGCCCTTTATTCCTATGCTCTCCAACATTTTTATTAGGAATGGGTGCAATATTTTGTCAAAAACTTCTTCTGCATCTATTGAGAGAATCATCTGGTTTCTGTTAGTGTTGTTGTTCATATGATCAATAATGCTAATAGTTTTCCTAATATTGAACCAGCCCTGCACTCCTGGTATGACTCTTACCGGATGATAATGTATTATTCTTGTGATAGGTTGTTGTATTATTTTTGCTAAAATCTTATTTAAAATTTTTGCATCTATATTCATTAGAGAAATTGGTGTATAATTTCTTTCTCTGTTTTGTCTCTTCCTGATTTAGGTAGCAAAACCATATTTGTGCCATAGAAAGAATTTAGGAGTACTCCTTCTTCCCCAATTTTCCCAAATAGTTTATATAATATTGGAATTAACTGTTCTTTAAATGTTTGATAGAATTCATTTGTAAATCCATCTGGCCCTGAAGATTTTTTTCTTTGAGAGTTCATTGATGGCTTGTTCAATTTCTTTTTCTGAAATGTGGCTCTTTAGGTATTCAACTTCCTCTTCTGTTCAACTGGGTAATTTATATATTTTTTAAAAATATTTGTCCATCTCATTTAGTTTTTCAAATTTATGGACATAAAGTTAGGCAAATTAGTTTCAAATATTGTTTTAATTTTCTCCTCACTGGAGGTGAGTTAACCTCTTTCATTTTTTATATTGGTAATTTATTTTTCTTCTTTCTCTCTTTTAATCAAATTGGGCAAAAGTCTATCAATTGTATTAGTTTTTTCAAAAAACCAACTATTAGTTTTATTTATTAGTTCAACAGTTTTCTTAATCTCAATTTTATTGATTTCTCCTTTGGTTTTCAGTGTTTCTAATTTGATATTTATTTGGGGATTTTCAATTTGTTCTTTTTCTAGTTTTTGCAGATGCACACCCAAGTCATTGATCTCCTCTTCCTCTATTTTATTCATGTAGGCATTGAAAAATATAAAACTTCCCCTAAGAACTGCTTTTGCAGTATCCCATGAGATTTGGTAGTTTGTCTCATTATTGTCATTCTCTTGAACGAAATTGTGGATTGTTTCTATGATTTGTTGTTTTATCCACTCCTTCTTTAGGACTGGATTACTTAGTTTCCAATTAATTTTTGGTTTATCTTTCCATAGCCTTTTATTACATATAATTTTTATTGCATTATGATCTGACAAGGAAGCATTGACTATTTCTGCCTTTCTGCACTGGACTGTGAGGTTTTTATGCCCTAGAACATGGTCAATTATTGTACGTGTGCCATGCACCACTGAGAAAAAGGCATATTCTTTTCTATCCCCATTTAGTTTTCTCCAGATATCTATCATACTTATCTTATCCAGAGTTTTATTCACCTCCTTAACTTCTTTCTTGTTTATTTTAAGGTTACATTTATCAATTTCAGAAAGAGGAATGTTGAGGTCCCCCACCAGTATAGTTTTACTGTCTATTTCTTCCTGCACTCCTCCAACCTCTCTTCTAAGAATTTGGATGCTATACCACTTGGAGCACACATGTTCAGTAATGATATTGATTCATTTTTTATGGTGCCTTTTAGCAGAATGTAGTTTCCTTCCTTATCTCTTTTGATTTGATTAGATCTATTTCTGTTTTTGCTTTGTCTGAGATTAGGATTGCTACTCCTGCTTTTCTTACATCAGCTGAAACAAAGTACATTCTACTCCAACCTTTACCCTGTGTGTATTCCCCCATTTCAAATGTATTTTTTGTAAACAACATATTTTTGGATTATGGCTTTAGTCCACTCTGCTATCCATCTCTGTTTTATGGGAAAGTTCATTACATTCCCATTCACAGTTATAATTACAATCTGTGTCTTTCCCTCCAGCCTCTTTTCCAACATTTGTGCTTTGAGTTGCCCTGTCTCCCTTCCCCTCCTCAATAGAGTTTTCACTTTTGGCCACCACCTCCTGCAGTATTCTCTTCCTTCTCTCAGCTCCCCTCATTTTTACTCCCCTTTACCTTTATTACTTCTTTCCCCCTTTTATCTTCCCCTCCCTTTTCTTTCCCCTTCTTCTCCTACTGCCTAAACAGCTAATAAGATTTATATACTTAATTAATTTTATTGTTCCCTCCTTGAACCAGATCAAATGAGAGTATCTCTCAAGCAATGCTACTCTCCCTCCCCTATTTCCCTCTACTATAAGGAAATTTTGTACTTCTTCCTGTGATGTAATTTATTATTTTCTGCCTCCTTCTTTTTACACCTTCTGTTGCAATTCCTTCGCATGCTTAAATCACATTTTATCATCACATCATTTACTTTATACCCTTTCCCTCTTTCTATGTATATCCCTTTCATACTTCATGATAGATGTACAATTCTCAAGATGAACACCTATCATCTTCCCTTATAGGGATGTAAACAGTTTGTGCAAACTGAGTAACAAGGTTTTCTTTTCCCCTCTTTATCTTTTTATTCCTCTCTTGAGACTTGTGTTTGAAGATCAAATTTTCTATTGAGTTCTGGTCTTTTTGTCAGTAAGGACTTGAAATCCCTTATTTCATTGAATGTCTATCTCCTTGCCTGAAATGTTATACTGGACTTTGCTGGGTGATTCATCCTTGGTTGTAGTCTCAGCTCCTTTGCCTAGAATATCAGATTCCAATTCCTTCAGTCTTTTAATGCAGAAGCTACAAGGTCCTGTATGATCTTGACTGT
The DNA here is from genome assembly GCA_028658325.1 of Potorous gilbertii. Classification (NCBI taxonomy): domain Eukaryota; kingdom Metazoa; phylum Chordata; class Mammalia; order Diprotodontia; family Potoroidae; genus Potorous; species Potorous gilbertii. The sequence continues at coordinate 70,862,447 of CM053773.1, forward strand.
AACTCATCGATATTTGAATGTTTACTTTCTGACTGCCTGTAGTATTTTCTCCTTCACTTGATAATTGTGGAATTTGCCAACAGTATTTCTTGGAGATTTTTCTTTGGGATCCCTTTTGGTAGGTGAATGGTGGATTCATTCAATGACTACTTTGCCCTCTGGATCTAGCACTTCTGGGCAGTTTTCCTTGATGATTTCTTGGAAGATACTGTCTATTTTCCTTTTTGCATCATGGATTTCTGGTAGCTCAATGATTCTTAAATTTTCTCTCCAGGATATATTTTCCAGGTCAATTGTTTTTCTAATTAGATATTTTACATTTTCTTCTGTCTTTTCATCTTTAGATTTTGCTTGACTGATTCTTGATATCTCATAGAGTCATTAGTTTCTACTTGTCCAATTCTAATTCTCATCAAATCATTTTCTTCAGTTAACTTTTGCATCTCTTTTTCCATTGTCCAATTATTCCTTTTAAGGAATTGTTTTCTTTTGTTAGTTTTTGTACTTCCTTTTCCATTTGTCCAATTTTCCCCATTAGGGTTTTTTTTTGCTTCCTTTTCCTTCTGTCCAATTTTCCCAGTTAGTATTTGTGCCTCCTTTTCTATTTGTTCAATTTTCCTTTTTAAAGAAGTATTCTCTTCATAGAATTCTTTTTGCATACTTTGGTCAATTTTTCCTCTATATCCTTCTTCAGCTGTTCCAGGAGAGGTCTTTGTGAATGCTATCAGTTCATAGTCCCTTTTGAAGTTTCAGATGTGAGTACAATCTCAACACTAACCTCTTTGGTAATCACGTTTTGGTCCTTGTCCCCATAGAAAGATTCTATGATCTTTATCCTCTTCCTTTGCTTCTTGCCCATGATGGTGAGACTTTGTATATTGTGGCCTCTGGTTCTTTCAGTTAGAAGCTGGAGAACCTGCTGTTGAGCTGCTGGTGTGGGAAATCCAAGGGCAGGTGCCTTTGCTTTTCCTTTACTTTTGTGTTTCCTGGCTTAGCCCTGGGACTAGCTTGTTAAGTGTGCGGAAACATCTCTTCAGCTGAGCTAGAACAAAGGAAGGTTCAGCTCAGGCCTGGGTCTTAGTCCAAGTTTCCACCTGCTCTGGGGCTCCTCTCCTTGACATTAGCCTCTGCCACAGTAAGGAATCCCCCTTAACTATTTTCCTAGCCTCCAGGTGCTATGAGAAAGTTTGCCCCTTCAGCTGTTTCCACTGGCACAGGATTTTTCTGGGGAAATATTTTATGGTTCTTTTGACGTCAATAAGGAGAGGATAAGAGATCATTTACCATTTTGGCTCCTGGAAGATCAAGTAGGTGACTTGCAGATGTTTAATCTACTGGTTGAAAGTATGGGGAGAGGCTGCAGTTGATACCTGGGCTCAGAGGCTGTCACTCACTTGACTCTGCTGGTATCTTGCCCTGGGCTACCACTCTGCCTTTCTGCTTGTGCTGCTGCTGCCTGCAGCCACCACGGGGTTTTTTCACTTGGTTCTTGCTACTGCAGGACACACTGCACTGTGTGTTGTGGGCTCACTCCTGCAGAACAGATCTTTCCTGTTGATCTTCCAGTCTGTCCTGGGCTGCGAATCTGCTACAGTCTGTCTCCTGTTGGATTTGCACCTCCAAAATTTAGTCAGATTCTCTTTTTAGAGGTATCTGAAGAAATTTGTCTAAGAGCTTTGGTGAGTTGTTGCTTTCAGTGAGTCATTGGCTCTGCCCCATCTTTTTTTTTCATATGACTATAGATAGCTTTAATTTCTTCCTCTAAAAATGACTGTTCATATCCTTTGACCATTTATTAATTGAGGAATGACTTACATTCTTATAAATTTGACTATATTCTTTCCTCACTTCTTGTTACATAGAACTCCTTGTTTATATCAAAGCATTGTTCAGATGTCACCATTTCTATGATGTCTTTTCTCATTCTACTTTCTTTTCCCTCTTAAAATCACTTTGTACATTTGCATATTTTATGCTCATTTATATGTTCAATTAAAAAAATAAATATAAAGTGCACACTATGTGCCATGCCCTATACAAAGCAGTACAAATACAAATACATTGATTTATACTGTTATATACCTGTACAGATATATACCTATACATATATATATATATATATATATATATATATATATATATATATATAAAATCATTTTGATGTTGGTATTTCCTTGACCAGTGTAGCTAACAAAAAAGTAATGTGTGGAAGAACTAACTATTCATACAGATTTCCTCTTCCAATTTGATCCTGAGTAGCATATATCTCACAGCAGCTGCAAAAGCACGAAACACAACATTCACATAGATAAGTGAAAAGGCTCTGTAAGATTAATGGGAGACAAAATTGAATATATTATGGGACTCTTTGCTATAAAGCAAGAGAGAGGAGCTGTAGTAGACCCATGGAGTTTTAGAGGACAGTTTAAACAGAAGCAGGTTATATTGGTAGATCCCAGGGCTGGACATATACCCAAATCCATCACTTGATGCTTTTCTTTCCCTTCCCATTCATGGAATTGGAGACAAGAAAAGTGAGATTAAGGGATGTCCCTTTTATTCTGCTTTAAAAATAGCATGGTTTAGGGAGTTTTGTTTTCCCCATATATATACTTCCATTTTGAAATCATTTAGCCTATTAAAATACTGTATTATAAAGTGTATGTATAGATGATGTGGAATATGTATGTGTCTATAGGGATCTGTCTAAATGTGAGCTTCAGAGAGGCTTAAATTGATATATTTACAATCTCTTCTGTTTTCCAAGGCATATTTTAATTTCTTCAGGGAGGGGAGCAGTAGATGGGAGTCATGAGACTGGCAAATCTATTTTATCCAGAGAGGTGCTACTGAGGTAGAATTATAAATGTTTGCCACCCTAAATATTGTTGGGCAAAGGAAAATATTCTTCAGATATCAACTTTACTCCAGATCTCTACTGCTTAACAGAGAAAGAGGACCTCAAGCTGTATCCAAAGGCTTAACTTCCATCCAACCAAAAGTTCATTACACAAAGATTATCATACATAGTATATAGCTAATAAACCCATTTATTCAAGCTGATGGGAAACAAAAATCAGAGAGGTTATTCCAAGACCTTGCCCCTCCTCTCACTAACATTTTGCCCATTATCTTCACCAAAGAGAATATTATATACATGCCAGACTAGAGGCTCTAGTTACAATACCTAATAACTACAAAATCCGAACTTGCTTTATTATTGAATGAGATAGAGACATAAAGAAACTACCCAATCTCTTAAAGAGACAAGATGGTTTCTCCATTAGAGTCAGCTGGTTATATATAAGGATTGGTCTATTGCTAGGCCTTTGCTAGCAGAAGTGACCTAATGTTTGACCACTGATTGATCTGCCAATGTAAGGGCAAGTTCCTACATACTTTGCAACTAACCTGGTAGGCTAAATATAGGGTGAAAAAGGCAAGAGTAATCCCAATAAAGTCAGAAATAAACCAACAATGCCCAATATCACCACTATTATTCAATATTGTACTAGAAGTGTTAGCTATAACAAAAAGAGAAGAAAAAGAAATTTAAAGAATTAGAATAGGCAATGAGGAAACAAAGCTATCACTCTTTTTATATAAAAAAATGGAAGACTTAGAGAATCCTAAAGAATCAACTAAAAATAAGTTGAAGCAATTAAAGACATTAGCAACCTTGTAGGATATAAAATAAACTCACATATTTCACAAGCATTTCAATATATTGTCAAGAAAGTTCAGTGCAAAATATAGAAATGGAAATTCCAATTAAAATAACTGTAAACCATATAAAATACTTGAGAGATTTCCTGCCAAGACAAAACAAGAAACTATATGAACACAATTTCAAAACACTTCACATAAATCAAGTTAGATCTAAACAACTGGAGAAATAAATGTTCATGGGTAGACCAAGTCAAAATAAAGAAAAATGACAATTCTACCTAAATTAATTGAGTGCCATACCAATCAAACAACCAAATAGTATTTTACAGAACAAGAAAAAAAATGATATTCATCTGAAAGAATAAAAGGACAAGAATGTCAAGGAATTAATGGGGAAAAAAAGAGATTAAGGAAGGTGGCCTAGTCATACCAATCTCCAACTGCATTATAAAGTAAAAATCATCAAAGTTATCTGCTACTGACTAAGAAATAGAGTAGTGGATCAGTGGAAGACAATATATATACAAAACACAGTAGTAAATAGCAATCCAACGTTTGATAAGTGCAAAGACCTCAGGTTTTTGAACAAAAACTCAACATTTTACAAAAATTGCTGGGAAAACTAGAAAACAGCATGACAAAAACTAGTAGAGACCAATATCTACATGAATACAAAATTTAGACATAAAAGGTGATATTACAAACAAATTAGGAGAACAAGGAATACATTGCCTATCACCTAGGAAGAATTTATGATCAAACAAGAGATACTGAGTAATAAAAGATGTAAAGTAATAATTTTGAATATATTAAATTTCAATTTTTGTACAGGCAAAACCAATGTTAGAAAAAATCATAAAGATGGGAAAAAATCTTTGCCATAACATAAGTGTCTCTGAAAAAGGCTTCATCCCTCATATATATAGAGAGAGAATTAGGTCAAATTTGTGGGAATACACATGATTCCCAAACTGATAAATTTTCAGGGGGCAGAGTCAAGTGGCAGAATAAAAGTAGAAACTTCCCTGAGCTGCCCCCCAAAGCCCTCCAAACTCTTGTAAGAAAGACTCTAAACAAATTCTAAAGCTATTGAACCCACAAAATGTCCAAGTAAAAGCAATTCCCAGCCCAAGACAAACTGGAATTTTGACAGGAATCACTTTTTCAAGGAGCAGTACATAGTCCAGGTAGGTAACACCATCACAGATAAACCAGAGCATGCCTCAGGGGATTGAATCATTGGCAACTCTGGCAGTTTCCAGGCTTCTCAACCCAAAAATGGATAAAAGGTCAATGAAAAATCTCTGTGGGACGTGAGTAAAAGAAGTACATGCCATCTGGCAGGGTCCAGTCCCAATCCTGGGAGCAGCAGAATCTGAGTCCACAGATGATGGGGGATTGAGGGGCTAACACAAAATCCCTGAAGCCCGGGAAAGTATATCTACTCCCACTCCCAATCCCACTGGATGAAGAGTCTTACCTTGACAAAAAGTTAGAAATTCAAGTGTTTGGCTGGGAAGATGAGTAAACATCATAAAAGAACCCAGACAGTAGAATCTTACTTTGATGACAAGGAAGATCAGGGCATACAAACAGAGGAAGACAATAGAGTCAAAGCCTACATCAAAAACTACATCAAAAAATTCCATGACAAATATGAATTGGTCACAGGCCATGGAGGAGCTCAAAAAGGATTTTGAAAATCAAGTAATAGAAGTAGAGGGAAAATTGGGAAGTGAAATGAGAGTGAAGCTAGAAAATCATGAAAATCTAGTCAAAAGCTTGTTAAAGGAGACCCAAAAAATATTGAAGAAAATAATATCTTAAAAAAATAGACTAATTGAAATGGCAAAAGAGATCCAAAAAGCCAATGAGGAGAAGAATGCCTTAAAAAGCAAAATTGAACAAGTGTAAAAGGAGGTCCAAATTTCACTGAAGAAAATAATTCCTTCAAAATTAATATGGATCAAATGGAAGCAAATGAATTTCTGAGAAATCAAGAAATTATAAAACAGAACCAAAAGAATGAAAAAATAGAAAACAATGTGAAATATCTCATTTGAGAAAAGAGTGACCTGGAAAATATATCCAGGAAAGATACTTTAAAAATTATTGGGGTACCTGAAAGCCATGATCAAAAAAAGAGCCTGGACATCATCTTTCAAGAGATTATCAAGGAAAATTGCCCCCAAATTCCAGAAAAATAAAATTATTTTATTAGTATTAGGGTAGTTGGAGGATATGGACAGATACATAGAGAGACAGACAGATAGACAGACAGATAGATAGACAGACAGACAGATAGATGGCACAGGGTGCATTAAATATAAAGGGATGATATCTAAAAATAAATTTAAGGGGTGAGAGGAATATATTGGGAGGAGAAAGGGAGAGATATAATGGGGAAAATTATCTCACATAAAAGAGGCAAGAAAAAAGTTTCACAATGGAGGGGAAGAAAAGGAAAGTGACAAGGAATGAATGAACCTCATTCTCATCATATTAGTTTAAGGAGGGAATAATGTATGTATTACCCTACAAGAAAGTAGGAGGGAAGGGGATAAGAGTGGTAATGATAGAAGGGAAGGCAGATTGGGGGAGCGGTAGTCAGAAGCAAACACTTTATAAAATGGGTAGGGTCAGAGGAGTAAATGGACTAATTGGGGGACCAGATAGGATGGAAGGAAAGTAGATTTTTAAAAATAAATTATGGGATCATAGATCTAGTTCTAGAAGGGATCTTAGGGAATCACCTAATCTAACCACTTCATTTTATAGAGAAGGAAATTAAGGTTTAGAGAACTATATGCCCTCATGTATATGGGTAGAAGCTTCAGTGATAGAGTTCAAATAAATTTCCTTTGTCCTATATAATATGGTAGGAAAAAGACTAACTTTGGACTCAGAGAACTTGAATTCAAATCCTAGTTTTACAGTGCTCTATATTGTGATTTTATGTAAGTCATTGTACATTTATGAATAACATAAAGAAGGTTGGAATAAGTGCTCTCCAAAGCCCCTTCAAGTTCTAAATTTAAAATAACTTGCCTCCAAGCCCAGTGAAGTGATTTCACTGTTGGCTTCATGCATCCAAAAGTTTTTTCGTCATGTGATACAGCTTGTCATGTTGCCTTCTAGTATTTATGATAAACATGAGGAATACAATACATAGAAAGTAATTAGAAATTATACACTAATATTTATTTCAAAGAATTGGGGAAAGGAAATATCCTATGAAAACATGACAAAATTTCCTCTTGTGCGTCAACATGTACCTTGATATTTCATGACTTTAATGAGAAGTACAACACTTGTTCTCCATTACTATGCTTGCTTCTTTGCTCCTTGAGTCATGTATTTTTAATAAAATTTATCATGTTGGGCAGCACCTCTGGGATGTTCATATTGACCCTGTAGATCCACAGCCTGAAACAGTTTTGTAACCAAAGTTTTATTTCTAATTTTTGTCTTTTTTATTCCAGTTATGAATTTTAAAATTATATCATTTGTCCTACTTTTAAATTTTTACCATCTCTGTTTATTAAATTCAATTAAGGGGCGGAGCCAGGATGGCGGAGTACAAAGCCTCACCTATGCTAGGTCCGAACCCACAGCCCATAGATTTCCTGTAAAAAGAACTCCTGACAAATTCTGGAACAGTGGAAGCCGCGCAGCAACACAGTGAAGGAGATTTCCCTTGCAGAGAGCCCTGAAAAACCGACCGCAAAGGTAACCCGGACGGGAGTGGAGTCCTGCCCGGCTGAGCGCTCCCCTCCCCCGCCCCGGCCACACGGCACTGATGGGAGCGAGCAGAGCCCAGCAGGGGTCAGAGACCCGAATCTCCAGTGGCCGCGAAGGTCCCTCCACCCACAGACGCACTGGCCAGTGAGGGAGACAGGCTGAGAGGGGAGCGGGGGATCTCCGGGACTCGGACCCCCTGGGAAACGGCCACTGCGGAAGAGGCTGAGGCAGCTCAGCCAGAGGCAGAGGCAGCTCAGCCAGAGACTCCCAGAGCTGGCAGGAGCTCCACCCCAGCTCCACTACAAAGGATTTCTGTATAAACCCCGTGAGGGAACTGAGCCTGAGAGGCGGTCCTGCCCCCACCTGAGAACCAGCAGATAAGCCTCCACTGAAGAGCAGTCAGGCCTGCTGCCAAAAGCCCTGAGGCTGGGGAGCAACATTTGAATCTCAGACTCCAAGCACTAGCGGGTGGCTCTAGGCCAGGGGGTGGAGAGGACTCTCAGAAATCAAGTAACTGGCTGGGAATATGCCCAGAAAAGGGGAAAAATACTAAGACCATAGATGGTTATTTCCTTGAGAAGATCATTCCTCCATTTGTCTCTGACGACGAGGAGGTCTGCTTACCATCAGGTAAAGACATGGGAGTCGAAGCCTCTGTATCCCAAATATCTGAAAGAGATACCCCATGGGTTCAGGCCATGGAGGAGCTCAAAAAGGATTTTGAAAATCAAGTCAGACAGGTGGAGGAAAAACTGGGAAAAGAAATGAGAGACATG
>CM053773.1:70871132-70914979 GCA_028658325.1 Potorous gilbertii
ATAAAATCTTAATTTTAAGGAAGTGATTGTAGAACATTTATAAATAAATAAAATAAAAATTTAAAAAAAAAAAGAAATATAACTTAAAAAGTGTCCCCTAGGTGATTGATATTAAAATATAAAGGTCTACGTCTGAAGGCATTTCTAAGAAGGCACACCAGTAACTTGCATTTCCATTGATTTTAAGCCATTTTTCTGTTAATTTTCTGTTAATCTTTTTGTTATTTTTATTTTGGATAATTTACATTCAACAATTTGGTTTTAGACTGAGGTCATATCCACATTGAGACATATAGAAAAGTGATATGGTAGAGTGGATAATGTCTTAGACCTTAATTCAGGAGGACACAAGCTCATATCTTGCCTTTGGCACTCTCTATTGGTTCTTCTACGACTCTATCTAACTGACACTTTTTTCCCATTTCTTTTGCTGGATTATCATCTGGATTCATCCCAACATTTTGATTGTTCTTCATTCACACTATGGAGAACCTCAGGTTCTCACTTAGGTTTCAGTTATCATTCTGTGAAGCTGAGTCCCCAATTCTCATATCCAGACAGTGAAACCAAATATGAGGCCATTAAAATAGTCCAGGTGAGAGATGATGAGTCCCTGAACTAGAGCTGCAGCTCAGTGACTGAAGAAAAGGGGATATATAAAAATTATTGTGGAGATAACTGACAAAAATTGAAAGTGAGTAGATATATGACATGAGCAAGAGTGAAGAGTCAAAGATTACAACAAATTGAACTTGATTGGCTAGAAGAATGGTGGAACAAGGAGATGTAAATAGTGAGATTGCAGGTAAATTTATAAAGGTTTTAGCATGTTAATGATAGGTTCTTAGAGGATATCTAGTTCTGACCAAATCCTTCCTTCTTCAAAATTTCCATATTACTATCTACGGCAATATTATCTCCTCGTTATCTAGGTTCATAATCTTGGTGTCTTACTCCTCATTTCTATCTCCAGCATACAATTCCTTTCCAAAATTTACCATTTTAAATCTTCACAAAATACAAAAGTGATTTTTCTGAAGTAAAAATCTGACTTGCAATTCCTTTAACTAGTTTATTCCACTATTTACTATTATGTCTAGAATGAAACATAAACTCATCCCTTTTGCATTTAGTGTTCTTCCTAATTCCTGCCTTTCTAGTCTTACCATAAATTTTTCTCCTCTATTCACTCTACAATTGAATCAGACTGGCTTGCTTGCTATTTCTCTCATGGAGTACTCAACATTGCATCTGTATGTATTTGCATTGACTTTCTCCATTCCTGTAATTTTGTCTCTTCATTCTTCTACCTCTTTTAATCCTTTGCTCTGTAAGGAGTCACTTCAAATGACACCTTCTATATTAGGAATTTCTTCATCCTTAAATCAAGGGAATTCCTGTTCCAACTGTCAGCCCAAGGTTACCTTGTTAGACTTGTATGTAAAATAAATATAAGTATTGTTATATAGTGTGAAATTATAATGTAGATATTATGCTAAGCACTAGGGACACAATGCAAAATTTATACTCTCTGACCTCAAGAAGTTTGCATATTAACAGGAAAAATAGCATGTAGACACATAAATATATAATATATATAATGTAATTTCATATATATAGATGAATACGTGCATCCACAATAAAATATAGCATATTACATATACATAGATATGTATGCACACATATTGCATGATATATATATATATAAACATGTCTATATATGTTGTTTTTCCTGATAAAATATAAGCTTCTTGAGATCAGAGAGTTTCTCTTTTTTATTATATTACTAGCCCTTAACAAAATGTTCAGTGCTTGAAATAACATATTTTCTATATTCCATAAATCATTTGGACAGCCTATAATTACCTATCTTGGGCCCAATTCCTTGCTTTACACATTATATTTATGTAATTGTCGTTGTTGTACAGTCATGTTTTTCAGTCCTGTTCAACTCTTCGTGACCATATTTGGAGTTTTCTTGGCAGACATACTGGAGTGGTTTGCCACTTTCTTCTATAGGTCATTTCACAAGATGAGGAAACTGAGGCAAATAGAATTAAGTTATGCCAGTGTCACACAACTATTATGTATTTGAGATCCAATTTCAACTCAAAAAGACAAGTCTTTCTGGCTCCCAGGTCTAACACTCTATCCTCTGTCCACCTAACTGCCAATGTGGCCATATATACAAGAATGAATAAAGTTATATAGAAGGAGGAAATATAGTACCCTAGTATCTAAACAAAGTTGTTGGTGAAATTCTTTGTATTACCTTTTGAAAATTTTCCTTCTTTATAAGCAAATATTAAGAGCATAGGGCCATATATTAAAGTTTGAAATAACTTTGAAGGTTATTGAATTAAAACCCTTCATTTTACAAACATAGAAATTATGGACCAGCGAGCATAAGACATATGTCTAAGGTTGAACCGTTCTGCATGTGGTGGAGCTGGATTGTTGGGAGTAGGGATGCGGAGAAGAAATGGATAGGTAAGACGAAGTTCAATAACTTATTTATACTTCTCTAACTACTGCAGCTTTTGTGACTTCCTCAGAATAGAGAAATATAATGGGAGTAAAATAAATCTAGTTGCGTTACCACAGTTTTACTCATTCCCTTTCCCTTTTGAGAAAGTAGATTCCTGGGAATAATTTTCAAAGGTTTGAGAGTATAGTAAAAGCTAAGAGCTAAAATAGGTTTCTGAATACAAGTTAGGTGAAAGCTGAACTGAAACAATCTGAGGACACAGTAGAGGAGAATTTAGTTCTAAGTTCATGGTGTCCATTATCCTCTGGTAGAGCATAGCTAAGGGGAGCTTACTTATCAAGGACCTGGAATCTCTGACTGACACAGCTATATCCTCCTTCTGCTGAGTACAAGGTTATTAAGCACAGAATCCCCAGGGCATGATGAGGAGAGTATTAGATGACCGTAACACTATCTGGATAGCTAAAGACAAAAAGTATAGCAGAGAAGTAAGACCTAGGGGAATAAGAGACAACAAAGTGCAGAAACAGGACAAAGCTAGAATATATTGGCAACTCTGTAATATCATAGGAGTAATTGACCTTGTATATGTACATCTTGATCTCGTGTTTCTTGGGTACGTCTCCCTCAAGTGATCATTATCCATGTGCACTCTTCCCATTGTACATTTATAGAGTCATGGGTTAGTGAACTTGTGGATATAATTTGACTTTCATTATGGTTTATTAAATGTATTTATTTTGAACAGTATGCTTTGGGGTTAACTGGCAAAAGTAAACACATCAATGGGGGCTCATGAAATAACATTTAAAGAGAATTTTGACCCATGAAGCACTTAGAAACAGAGGTAGCTTTCTGTGAATACACAGTTGAGGAGGAAAGGTCAGGGGCTATACTAAATATAAGTAAGAAGTAATAGGAAACTATCTAAAGATGATATTACCATTTAGTAACAGTCAAAATGTGTAGCTAAAAAGTTGAGGACCAATCAGCTTCCACATACCTTTTAATACCAAAACACTGAAATTTACCCTAGGATGAATGATGATTAGGAAGAAACCTTAATTTCCATTCTTGAAGTACATCAAAAGCAATCCATGGATGCACTGGGGATGAAGATTATCAGCAAAGTCAATATCAGCATAAGAAACCATCCTGGGATCCTGAGACAAACATTGCTTAGAGGAACTTATATCCATGGGCAGAGAGAGTAGGGGACTCCCAAAAGGTGGTGTCAGAATCATACAAGGAGGAGCCAGGAAGCCCTGGAGAGCTACCTAGATTTTCTGACATACCCAGCACTTTGGCTTGAGATACCAAGTAGAGACTCCTGAGAATCCAATTCTCTGAATATGAAAGAACCTAGGGGTTCAGCACTTTGTGTAGAGGCAAGCATATGAACAGAAGTAATCTGGAATGAGGAAAATGAGGGCTGAGTAACCCAAATGAAAGTGTAGATGGAGGCAGGAGGGTAAGATTTGTACAAAGCCCTAGTTCAAGATTTATCACTGTAGAAATAAGTAAATCCAAAAAGATCACAACCATTGAGTGTACGGACATGCATGTATACATATACACATAGGCACACATGTGTATATGTTTGTATTTATGTATATATTCACATAAAAGCTTATGTGCGTTTATGAATTCCAAAACAACTGCTAGCATAGACTCAAAGGAAGAATGAATTTTCCTATTTTGTTAAAACACAATATGAATACTTCAAAGAAATGAACAAGATATTAAGATTAATTGAAATATCTCAAGGAAATATTTGGAATGAGAATAAAATAGCATAGAAGAAAAAGTGGCAAACAATATGCAAATAATGAACTACCATAAAAGTAAAATACAGCTATCAGAAATCAATAACTCCATGAGAGAAGAAGACATTGGAACAAGATAAAAATATTAAAAATAAAAGAAAATGTGATATCTTACATAAAAAGTAATCTAAAAAGCAGATCAAAGAAGAACAATTTAAAAATTTTTGGATTTCCTAAAAATTATGACAAAAAAAGCCCTGGATACTATCTTTCAAGAAAACATGAGGCAGCTAGGTAGCACAGTGGATAGACACAGGACCTGGAATCAGGAAGACCTTAATTCAAATCCAGCCTTAGACCCTGAGAAGTTCTGTGAACTGGACAATTCACTTTACTTTTGTTTCCTTATTTCCCTCATCTGTAAAATAGGGTTAATAGCAGCAGCTTCTTCTTTGTTAGGATCAAGTGAGATATTTACAAATACATACATACATGCATATATACATACATACAGGAAGACAGAAAGAAAGAAAGAAAGAGAGAGAGAGAAAGAAAGAAAGAAAAAGAAAGAGCTCTTAGCAAATTGTCTGGCACGAGATAATCTCTAGAGAAAAATTAGCTATTCAATCTACTAAAACCAGAAGGAAAAGTGAAGATCAAAATACCTCCTGAAAAAATCCCAAAGTAAAATTTTTAGACCTGACATAGTCAAGATCAATTTTGTAAATGAAAATAAAAACATTGCAAGTATTCAGGAAGTATTTCCTGACCCAAGGAACCATAGTCACAATCATATAATACCAGACAGCTTCTAGTACAAAGAAAAGCTATCTTGAAATAGTGTTCCAAATATAAAAGACATTGGCTAAAAAAGAAGACTTACTCTTGTTTCTTGTACTCTGAGTATAATATTAAGAAGGAAACAAGGATTTTAAATGGAATAGAGGGAACAGCTCAGTGGTGATGTGGATAGAATACCAGACCTGGAGACAGGAAGACCTGAGTTTGCATGTGGCCTCACTAACTTACTAGTTCACTTACTAACTCTATGACCATGGATAAGTCACGTAACTTTATTTGCCTCAATTTCCTTATCTGTAAAATAAACGAGACAAGGAAATGGCAAATCACTCCAGAATCTTTGCCAAGAGATCCACAATGGGTTAAAAAGAATTGGACATGACTGAAAAACTACAGAACAAAAACATGATGGCATAGAGAATGTTTGGGCATTCCTGATTAAAAGATCAAAGCTGAGTAAGAACTTTTAAATCAAAAAGACAAAAGTCAAAATAAATGTGGGAAATTTAGTTAAATTTAATAAAAGAAATACTTAATTAAAATAAAAGAAACATCCTCAGAGTTGAATTCAGAAAACCTGGGTCAAGTCTCAGATCTGCTGTAAATTTGTGTAAATTTGGGGAGTTCACTCAACCCTTCCATGTTCTTTCTGTCTGTTTTTTTCTTTCTCTATCTCTGTCCTTATTTGTGTCTCTCTCTGTCTCTATTTCAATTTCTGTGTCTCAATATTTCTTTACTTCTCTATCACTACCTCCTTTCCTTTACCCCCACTTGAGTACTAATCAATCATTTAACTGAATGATACTATAAATAGTTCAAGAATTCAAGAAATGTGTCAGTACAAAAAAAGTTTGAGATGTTTGCCAGATATATTTTTCTTCATTCTATATTTATTTTAATTTGTTCTTATAATTCAAAACATTTCCTTTGAAAACACAGAAGTGTTTCCACCTCCAAATAGACTAGTTAAAATTTGATCCATTATATTTGTATAGAAATACAAATTTAAACTGTCAAGTCTCTTCACTTTAAATGCTCCTAACTCATATAGGCAAAGATAAGTATCTGCCCCAGTTGCCTGTAAAGTTTTTGCTCCAGGAATTTTTCAGTATTTTTATTATTTTTTCCAGTTTCAAATATCATATTTTACTGCTTTGAGACAGCATCTTCATTTTCTAGGAGAAAAGAATTATAAAAATACTCTGTTATTTACATGACATGTTTCTTATAAGAAGCTTGAAACATTTAATGATACTATCTCCCATCAATATGGTCCTTAGAGATTAATTCCAATATGATAAAAGTATTCTTTATTCTTTATATTTGAAACTGGGACTTCTTAATGGAAAATAACGTTTATGATAACAAAAATCTATGGATAGAGTTCTCAACGGAATCATCAGAAACTTTTCATTGTAAGGATATATGTTTAGGTATTTATTTCTATGTATGGGAAGAATTTTTATGGCTTGAAATTTTTTTTATATTTTTTTTTTTGCCAAGAACAATTTTACTTATGTCATAAAATCATAGCATGCTAGAGCTAGAGATCTAATCAAACTATGTTGTTCAAATGAGAAAAGTAAGAACTACAAGTGATTTTGTGATTCACCCAGGAAAAGAACCTAGGTTTCCTGACATTGAGTAAAGGGCTTTTAACCCTACATTTCTATTTTTAACATGAACACCAGCATAGTATAATAAAGAGCTAGCCTTGAAGTCTTGAAGATCCAAGTTCTAATCCTTCCTGTGATACATCTTCTCTGTGTGGCACTAAGCAATTCACATGAGTTGTCAGATTCCCCGGGCTGTTTAGTTTTAGAACCAGTGGGGAGCAGGTAAATGTTTAATATCTACCTTCCCAAAAATGCATAAAAATTTTGAAGTTTAATCTGTATTATTAAATTTTTCTCCATTCCTTTCTTAAGGTTTTTTCAATCAACAAAACAATAAATTAAACTCTGATTTGTAGCTGTTGCCAAAATTTTAACAATTTGCACTTGCAAACAGGTTCAATTTGGCCCCAGTGAACTCTTGGCAGCATAACAGTTGCAGATCTTCATTAGTAAAGCAATTTTCTTACAGGTAGGTAGCTGCACCAATGAAATCATATGTCTGGTCAAAAGAGAATATGACCACTTGTAGAAAATAACACTGTCCCTGGGTTAATACCAAATGAAGAAAATATATCTGTAGGGGAAAGCTATATATCCTCCACCTCATACATAATATTCTTAAATTTTTATCTAGTATTTAAGAAAATAGAAAAAAAATATCTTTTCTATTATTATGAATAATGAGAATGATGAAAGAAAAAGAAAGAAACAAATATAGGCATGTTAAGCATACATAGAAAATTGTCTTTCTGGGGGCAAAATAATTTAGAGTAATGAGAAATCACAATTTTATTTTATTCCCACAGAAAGATCAAGAGAATAACAATTATGTGTGACTGATGTGCTACCTCTTTCTACAAAGTCTTTAAGGAATAATCTTCATATGCATCAAAGGAATCCTTGATGAAGTAATGGAATGAGAATAGTAATATTCCATAGCCTACCACATCTTTTCATTTGCATTATTAACTGAAAGGAGCCTAGTATTTGTCAAGTATAAAAGAATATTTGTTTGAGAAACTTGGTGGCATAAAACTCAACTCTGCCCCTGTAATGGCATGTAAAGTAGGATCTTTTGTTGTTTTTGTTTTAGTATAATAAAGTGCCTCTGATTGAATAATGTGATTAAAGATCTTCCCCACCCATTAAGGGGTCTAGGAAGATTTGTAGGAAGACCTACACTTTCAAGAGTCAGTGTTTCCCTAGGATTGTGATGCCCTCTGGCTCTAAAAAGTATATAAATACTTTGAGGTATGCTTTTACTTTGGGGCTTGGTTTTTGGAAGAAGCTTTGTCTACCAGATGAGATTCTGGGAAGCCACTAAGCTGTGCCACATCATCCCCCAACTTACCTACCGTTTTGAAAATTCAGATGTTGGTGCTTCCTTCTCTGGTAACTATGTATGTATATAATGGTTAGAGAGTTGGATCTGTCTGTTGATCTATGATGTATGTATTGCTTATGTCAGACAGTTGGAAGTATGTCTGTTGATTTTGATTTCTCTGTATTTTCTCTGAATATCAGGATGATGACTTTTTCCCCAGAACTAAGTGAATGATACACGTGCTTGATTAAAATGGTTGTTGACCCCTCAAAAGTTGCCTTTCCTTTTAGAAAAGCAGATCTAAGAATCTGTGATAGCAGCCCCTCCTGTGTATGTCAGGGTGCTTGTTGATACACCCCCCACACATACACACACATGTTTCCCACCCATATGCTAAAGATGTAAAAAAAAATGAAACTATGGAACAGAGGTAACATTGGTAATCTATTGATTAATATATCAAATGAAACCTAAAGCAAGTAAGCACATGATCACCATAGCATTCACAAATATTAACTTTAATAATCCTTGGAGGTACTATAATCTAGAGCAGAGGTTTCAAATTCACCCTGATCACAACTCCTTAGGAGTGCAGCCTGAATTAGATTAAAATTCAATTGGGAAATGGTTAACAAAAGAAATAAAAATATACTATCACACAGACAGTATTAATTTGTGATTTTCTAAGTCTATATGTGGGCAGCCAGGTGGCATAGTGGATAGAGCACTAGGCCTTAAGTCAGAAAGGCTTGGCAGCAGAACAATTACAGATGTTAATTAATAAAAGCAATTTTCTCACAGGAAAGTAGGTGCACCAATAAAGTCACAAATCTGACCAAAAACATATATGAGTTCAAATCTGGTTTCAGATACTTACTAGCTGTGTGGCCCTGGGCAAGTCATTTAACGTTGTTTGCTTTAGTTCCTCGTTTGTAAAATGAGCTGGAAAAGGAAATGGCAAACCACTCCAGTATCTTTGCCAAGAAAACACCAAATGGGGTCAGAAGACTCACACAAACCTGAGGTGACTAGACAACAACAAATTTATTTCAAGTACGGGGCCACTTAGCTGTCTCTGTGACATTTCTACTTAAACTAGAGCCTAACTGGAAGAGGAATTCCTTATTGTTGATGAAGTTACCTAGATGTAATCATAAAATGACATTGGCCTAATTTCTTCTTTCAAATAGTAAACAAGAATTTATTGAGATTCTTCCTATGTCAGCCATCAAAAGTCAGAATGCCATAATGTCCTAAATGTAATCCATAATCCCATTGCTACAGAAAACCTGAAGCTTATGAAAGACCTTAATTTAGAAATGCCATGGGCATCCACTCCATCCTGAGTCATTGTCAGTCTTCTTCACTTTTGTCTTATTTGGCCTTTGGTGATTTTGAGGGAAAGAATGAGGCTGATGACTTTGCATAGCTCTGCCTCACTTGAATTCAAACAAAAGTTAAAGCATAACCCTCATGATGTCATTGGTAATTTTCAAGAAAGAACAAACATCAAGAACAATGCCTTAAAAGAGTTTGGTCTCACAAAATTTGTCTGTTGTCCAGATTATAACACAGGATCACAGGTTTAAATGTGGAAGCGACTTCAGAGCTTATCTGCTCCAGTTCCTTCATATGACAGATGAGTACACTGGGGTCCAAATTTACACATGGTAAGTGAAGGAAAGACCTCTTACATCCAGAGCTAATGTTCTTTCCATAATGGGTATGTTAATACAATTTAAACATCTATTATGAATGGATGGTTCTATCAATAAGCACCCCAACATACACAGGGGGGACCTCCTACCACAAGTTCTTAGATCGCCATTCATAAAAGAAAAGATAACTTTGAGGGGTTAACAACCACTTTAATCAAGCACATGTATTGATCCTTTAGTCAAGCATATATATCATTCACCTAGTTCAGGGGAGTCAACACCCTGAACCCCAAAGAAATCAACAGACATGACTTCCTCTGTCTGACCATAACTCAACAGATAGCTGTCTGACCATAATTATCAGAGAGGGAAGCCCGACATTTGGATTCTCAAAACCGGGGTGATGCTTTGAAGCTTCCCAGAGCCCTCTTCTGGCATTCAAACTTCTTAGCAAATCTAAGCCCCAAGGTAAAATCTCACCCTCAGAGCATTTATGCACTTTTTAGAGGTAGGGTACATCATCCTTCAACTCAGTGCCTCAATGGAAAAATAAAAAAGGTACTCCTACAAAACAACTCTCTTAATCAAGCTTCCCACAACAGGCACATCCATCAATGCATAGGGAAGGTCCTCCCCAATTACATTCAAATATAGCCATTACAGTTCTTGATTATACTAAAACAAAAACAGGAAAAAAGATCCTACTTTACTTGTCATTACAATGATGAACTGAACCTCAAAATAAAGAAGAGGATAAGAATAGATCAGATTCTTTTTGAACAGTTATGCAGAACTTTGAACTATCTCAAGATTTTTCTGTGAAATAAATACTTGCATCTTTTTTTTTAAACATTAATAGTCTCTGGTTGATGCTATAGTACTGGAAGTCATAAAATACCAGCCTTAAAAGAATTAAATTGATATTGCCCTGAAAGGGCATTGGAGAGGACCGCAATAACATAAGGAGGATAAATATTTACTAAGAATACCTTTCCCAGTATAAAGGTCATTATCAATGTCATCAGAGAGATTTTATGACCATGAGCTGGATCATGTAGCAAGAGTGAGTGGTCCCCGACAGACCAACTTCATAGTCCTACAATATCAGTGCAATGTCTAGGAGTGTACAGAATAATTGCCATGCTACTAGATAGGTCTACTTCTGAGGATTTAGAGGAAAGAAGTGCAAAAATATCACAGGATGCCAAGCTGTAGGCGGGTTATATTATATACCACTTGATGGAGTTCCCACATCAATGAAATCATAGACCCATTGAAATAAAAAAAAAAGTACTTCATGCTTCACCTTGATTGTCTCCTATAAAATTAAAATAGATAGCCACTTGGAACATATTTTAAATTTTATTGATGGCTTAGGCTGAACTCTAACTTCTACTAGTGCATGTAGAAGACTGGATGGTGAAGCTGGGAAGAAGGTATAACTTTTGCCACTACCCTGAAAAAACCCTTTGTGATTTTGACCGTTAATTTTTAAGTGAAAATTTCTTGAATTTTGAGGGCAGGGACACTTATTACTGTCACTCTTAGGCTTAGCTATGGCTGGCAGTGAGGTGTCTAGTAATTTTAGGGTCACTGGAAAGGCTTTATTACATAACAGCTCATTGTCTTGCTACTGATGCTTGAAATATTGCCATTACTGAGTGAAAAATAATAGTATCATACTGTAGAATGTTAAACCTCGAAGGGACCTTAAATTTCCCCAAAATTCTTTTCAACATTCGCTTTTTTTATGGGAGAGCGGGGGAAGAGAGGCAAGGCAATTGGGGCCCAGGATCACACAGCTAGAAAGTGTGTCAAATGACTGGGGGTGGATTTGAACTCAAGTTCCATTCTGTACTCATTGGCCATCTACTTGTCCCTCACAATATAGAGTGGTGGATCATTGTAATAGGTTAGCTATACAAGACATGGTAGACAGTGTTTATAGTAACCTATACCTATAAGACTGTGAGTTCCAAACATTCCTTCTTCCTTCCCTCCCATTCCCATCTCTATAAGACAGCACTCTGATGTATTTCCACATTAGTCATATTGAAAAAGGGAAAAACTATGAGAAAGAGAGAAAATAATATGCTTTCCTGTGTATTTAGACTCCATTTCTAAGAAGAACCAAGTCTACTAATGATGATCATCACATAATGTTACTGCTACTATGTGCAATGTTCTGGTTCTGCTCATTTCACTCAGCATCAATTCATGTAAATCTTTCCAGGTTTTCTGAAATCTACCTATTCATCATTTCTTATAGCACAATAGTGTCCTTTTACAGTCAAATATCACAACCTGTTCAGTCATTCCCTAATTGATGGGCATTGTCTCAATTTCCAATTCTTTGCCACCACAAAGAGAGCTGTTATAAATATTTTTGCAAACATGGGTCCTTTTGCATTTTTGTGACCTCTTTAGGATGCAGAAATAGTAGTGGTATTGCTAGATGAAAGGGTATGCACAGTTTGTTTGTCCTTTGGACATAGTTCCAAATTGCTCTCCGGAATTCTTGGATTACTTCATAACTCCACCGACAATGTATTAGTGTATCCATTTTCCACGTCTTCCCCAACATTTACCATTTTCCTTTTGTGTAATATTAGCCAATCTGATGGGTGTGGTGTGGTACCTCAAATTATTTTAATTTGCATTTCTTTGCTCAATAGTGGTTCAGAACATTTTTTTCATAGCTTTATCTTCTTCATTGGAAACTGCCTCTTCATATCCTTTGACCATGTATCAATTGAGGAATGACATGTAGTATGAGAAATTTAATTCATTTCTCTATTTTTTAGAAATAAGACTATTATCAGAAAAAATGGAAGTAAAATTTTTCCCCAGTTTTATGCTTTCCTTCTAGTCTTTGTTGCTTTATCTATGTTTGTTTAAATCATTTTTTTTAATTAATGTAATAAAATTATCCATTTTGCATTTCATACTATACTGTATCTCTTATCTGGTCATAAAATCTTTCCTTCTCTATGAACCTAACAGCTAAATTATCCCGTGCTCTCCTAATTTACTTATAGTATCTCTCGTTTGTTTAAATTGTGTACCCACTTTGACCTTACCTTGGTAAAAGGTATACAATGTTGGTGTATGCTTATTTTCTGCCATACTATTTTCCATTTTTCCCAACAGTTTTTATCAAGTCGTGAGTTCATATCCCAGAAACTGGATGCTTTGGATTTATCAAACATTAGGTTACTATAAACACTGTCTACCATGTCTTGTATAGCTAACCTATTACAATGATCCACCACTCTATATCTTAGTCAGTATCATATAGTTTTGATTGCACTTTCAAATACAGTTTAAGATTTGGTATGACTAGACCAGTTTCCTTTGCATTTCTCCATTAATTCCCTTGATATTCTTTACCTTTTGTTCTTCCAGATGAATTTTGTTATTGATTTTTCTGGGAATATAAAATAATTTTCAGTAAGTTTGATTGATACACACTGAATAAGTAAATTAATTTAGGAAGAAATACAATTTTTACTATATTAGCTTGGATTACCCATTAGCAACTGATATTTTCTTTCCAATTATTTAGATTGGACGATATTTGTGTGAAAAGTATTTTTGTAACTACATAGTACAGTTCCTGAGTTTATCTTGGCAGGTAGGTGCCCAAACATTTTATAGTGTCTGCAGTCATTTTAAATAGAATTTTCTTATCTCTTTCTGCTGGGATTTTCTAGTAATATATAAGAAACCTGATGATTTGTGAGGGTTTATTTTATATTCTGCAACTTTACTAAAGTTGTTAATTATTTCAAGTAGTTTTTAATTGATTCTCTGGGATTCTAAGAGAGATAGTTTTGTTTCCTCATTTTTTTTCCTAATTCCTTCTATTTCTTTTGCTTCTTATTGCTAAAACTAACATTTCTACCACAATGCCAAATAACAGAGTTGATAATGAACATCCTTGTTTCACTTCTGATTTTGTTAGGAAAGCTTCTAACTTACTCCCATTACAGATAATACTTGCTGATTATTTTAGATAGATGCTACTTATCCATTTATTCCTATTCTCTCTTTTAATAGGAAAAAGTGCAGTATTCTTTCAAAAGGTTTCTTCTGCCTCTATTGAGATAAGTATATAATTCTTATAAGTTTTGTCATTGATATGGGTAGTTATGTGGATATTTTTCCCAACATTCATCCAGTCCTGCATACCTAGCATAAATACAACTGGGTCATAGTTTATTGTCTCTTTGCTAATATTTTATTAGCAATTTTTGCATCAATATTCATTATAGAAATTGATCTATAATTTTCTTTCTCTATTTTGACTCTTTCTGATTTATATATCAGCACCAGTTTTGTATTATAAGACAAATTTAGTAAGACTCCATCTTTGCTTCCTTTTTTCCAAATAGTTGATATAATATTGGAATTATTGTTCTTTAAATGTTTGATAAGATTCATTTTTAAATCCTTCTCACCTTGGAAATTTGTTTTCTGAGAGAGTACACTGATGCCTTTTTCCATTTCTTTTTTTCTGAAATAGGATTATTAAAATATTTCATCTCCTGTTAATCTGGGCAATTTATATTTTTTGCAAATAGCCATTCATTTCACTTAGATTATCAATTTTATTGGCATACTGATGGGCAAAATAGCTTCTAAATATTGTATTAATTTCTAGTTCATTGGTGGTGAATTTACCCTTTTGATTTTTGATACTGGTAATTTGGTTTCTTCTTTTCTAAATCAAATTGATGAAAGGTTTATGTATTTTATTTGATTTTTCATAATACAAGTTTTTACATTTTTGTAGGTTGAAGAGTTTTCTGAATATCAATTTTGTTAATCTTTCTTTTGATTTTCAGAATTTCTAATATGGTATTTAATTGGGAATATTTAATCTGTTCTTCCAGTTTTTTTTTTTAGTTATGTCCATGTAGTTCTCTATTTTATTCATATAAGCATTTAGAGGTATAACATTTTACCTAAGAACTACTGTTGGCACCCCATAAACTTTGGTGTGTTCCATTATTGCTATTCTCTTTGATGAAATTATAGTTTCTGTAATTTGTTGTTTGACCCACTCTGTTCAGGATTTGATTGTTTTTTTTTCCAATTAATTTTTAGTCTATCTTTCCAAGGTCCTTTACTGCATGTACTTTTTATATCATTATGTGAAAAGAATGCTTTTAATATTTCTGCCTTTCTGTGTTAGATTATGAGGTTTTTATGCCCTAATACATGGTTAATTTTTGTGTAGTTGCCATAGCTCTGATAAAGATATACACTCTTTCTCTTCCCATTCAGTATTCTCCGAATAATAATTCTGTTATATTTTTCATAAAATTGTTTTCACTTCCTTAACTTCTTTCTTGTTTATTTTATGGTTAGATTTGTCTAGTTTTGAGAGGGAGAGGTTGAGCTACTCCTGCCATATAGTTTTCCTGTCTATTTCTTTCTATTACTCACTTAACTTCTCCTCTGAGAATTGAGACACTATACCACTTGGTGCATATATGTTTAGTATTATTACTGCTTCATTGTCTATGGTATTTTTTAGCCAGCTTTAGTTTCCTTCCTTGTCTCTTTTAATTGAATCTACTTTTGCTTTGTCTGAGATGAGAATCACTACTACTGTTTTTTTCCCCTTTATACTATATTCTGCTTCAGCCTTTTACCTTTATTCTGTGTATATCTCTCAACTTCAAAAGTTAACAACATGTTGCAGGATTTTGTTTGTAAATCCACTCTGCTATTTACTTCCATTTTATGGGAGAGTTTATTACATTCCTATTCTCACTTATGATAACTGTGTATTTCCCTACATCATATTTTTCCCTCATTTGTACTTTTCTATCTCCCTTCAACCTTTCCCTTGTCAGCAATGTTTTGTTTCTGACCCACTCCCCTCAATTTGCCCTCTCTTCTATCAGACACCCTCCCTTTTCTTTTCCCTTTCTCCTCCTTATAGAGAAAGATATGTTTCTATACCCAACTGAATATGTATGTCATTCCCTATTTAAGCCATGTCTGATGGAAGTTAAGATTCAAACAATGTTCACACCCCTCCTTTCTTTCCTTTCTTTTCCTTTACTGTCATATGTCTTTTCATGTGATGTAATTTACCCTGTTCTGCTTTCACATTTCCACTTCCCCAGCTTAACCCTTTAATTATTTTATCTCATCACATCAAAGTCAACTTATACCCTTACCCTCTGTCTATGAATACTCATTCTAGCTACCCCAATAAAGTTTTGAAGAGCAAGAAACATCATCTTCCTGTGTAGGGATGTAAACAGTCTAACCTTACAGAATAACATGTCTTTTTTTCTTTCTTGTATATATGTTTATATGCTTCTCTTGAGGCTTGCATTTGAATATCATATTTTTTGTTCAACTCTGGTGTTGTTTATTAGCAATAATTGAAACTCCTCTTTGTGATTGAATGCCCATCTTTTCCCTTAAAAGATTATGCTCAAATTTTCTGGGGAGTTGACTCTTGTCAATTTTTTTAGCCTTTTTGAATATTATGTTCCAAGCTCTCTGATTCTTTAATATAGAAGCTTATAACTCTTGTGTAATTCTGACTTTGGCTCCTTGATATTCAATTTTTTTTCTAATTGCTTGTAGTATTTTCTCCTTCACCTGACACATTCAGGATGGCATGCTAGCACAGGTTCTTAGATCTACTTTTCTAAAAGGAAAGCAACTTCTGAGGGGCAAACAATCTTCTTTAATCATGTATACCAACAGAGATAATAAAAAAAGAGAAATAAAGATCAAGAGACAGGCCTTCCAACTTTCTGACCATAAATGATACATACATCACAGATCAACAGACAGATCTGACTGATCGTTACATACATACATAGTTACCAGAGAGAGAAGCATCAAAATATGATTTACAAAATGGGGTGGGACACTCCTTAATGGTTACCCAGAGTCTCATATGGCACATGAACCATCTTTCAATCCTCCAAAACAAAACCTCTCCTCAGAGTACATATGTATATATACACATATATATGTACACTTTTCAGAACCAGAGGGCACAACCCTAGGGACCCAGTGCCTCATTAGCAATTAACAAAAGATGTGGGCCTTCTTATTAAATAAGCCTCCCCTAGTCTGAGGCCCATTAAAAGGTGAGGAAGGTCTTTACATTACATCTGATAACTCTGGAATGTGGCTACAATATTTTTCAGGGTTTTTACTTTGGGATCTCTTTCAAGAAGTGTTTGACAGATTCTTTCAATAACTATTTAACTTCTAGTTTTAGTATATCAAGGAGGTTTTCCCTGATAATTTCTTGAAAGATGCTTTCCAGGCCCTTTTTTGATCATGGTTTGCAAGTAGTTCAATAATTCTTAAATTATCTTTTTGTATTTAATTTCAAGGTTTGTTGTTTTTCCAACGAGGTATTTTACACTTTCTTCTATGTTTTCATTCTTTTGATTTTTTTGCCTGATTCTTATTGTCTCATTAGCTTCCACCTGCCAATTCTAGTTTTTAAGAAATTATATTCTTCAGTTGGCTTTTGTACCTTCTTTTCTATTTGGTCAATTGTATTATTTAAGAAATTGTTTTCTCTAGTCAATTTTTGCCTTTTTTCTGAACTGTTGACTCTCTTTTGCCTATCTCTCATATTTTTCTAATTTTTCTTCTACCTTTCTTATTCTTCTTTTAAATTCTTTTTTGAGCTGTTCCAAGAAGGAGTTTTGACACCAATTTATAGTCCCCTTTGAGGTTTCAAATGTAGGTATGCTGGCAATGTCATTCATTTCTAAGTTTGTGTTTTCATCTGTCCTATCTCTATATTAATTTTCTATGGTCAAAGATCTTTTGTTCTTCTTGTTCATTGGTTGGTTCTATTTCATGATTTTTAAAGTTGAGCTCTTATTCTGGGTTACAGTGGGCACTGCCTCAAGACTATTTTGCTGGGGCCCAGGGGCCTTGTCACTGGTTTTGTGCAGTGGGGCCTCACATGCTGGCAGTTTACTCTCTGTGCTGGGGTGACCCGGCCTATTCTCACCTGTTATTGCCAGGGTTCTGGAACTGGTAACTTTTCTACTGTTCTGGAGCTGGAGGTCTCATAGCTGGCTGGCTATGTCACTGATCTGTTGAACCAGGACTGAGATAGCTGGGCTGTGTCTAAGAGCCTCTCATTGACTTGCCTGGGTATATTTGCACTAGGCTGTACTCCCTTTACCTAAGTGAGAACTTTTCTGAAGTTCTTCTAAGTTATCTTAAACTGGAAACCTTTTCATGCCATCTTTTTGTAGGCTCTGTTACTCCAAAATCTTTTTAGAGGCTTGATATTAGAGTGTTTCTAAAGGAAACTGGGGAGAGCTCAGGCAACTTTCTAGCTTCTTTCTGCCATCTTGGTTCTCCAGAAATTCTTAACTTAAGTACTTCTTCAATATCTGTATCTCAAATAAACTACTTTATCTTTCATTCCATGTATTTCATTCATTTAAGAATATATTCTAAGAAGTGATCCAGAAGCTTCACAATATAGTGAAAGAGATCCAAGATAAAAAAAAAGTTAAGACATCCTACTACATTGTATTCCTCTTATTTATGAAGAAACTGGAGCTGAAGCAATTCACCTTGCAGATAACAAAGAAATGTCCTATAGTCAGTTAGTGGTGAAACCTACACTAAAACCCTTTGCTGTAAGAACTAAGAAAATGTACAAGTAATATATGCCACTGTTAAAAAAGAATTCATGATAGGGAGGCACACAATGAACAATATTTTATAATATATTATTGTATAAATGTGCACATTATTGATGCTACAAATTCCACTCTGCCTGACATAGATATTTATTTGTGCTAAACCGTAGGCATGATAGAGAAGACTCAAGACTCCCAGTGGTTAGTAATACAGAGGATATTTCAAACTTTTTTTCAAACCTTTCCTAGAATGCATCTTATTTTGGTACTCTTCCTCTCTCCTTAACTATCTTGTCCATTTTCCACTGCTTGGAATTGAGTCAGTGCCTTTTTAAACCATATGTGTTCATAAGAGGGTTACTATAAAGTCAAAAAACTTCTATGTAAATTTTTATGTGAGATCATTTTCACATGGGTTGTGAAACCCCAAGGCACTTGTAACGAAAGTTGTACCAAAGGGTAGAAAAAAGGAAGATAGAAGATGCTGGAGACCAACTGCCTCCTTCTAAACTTCATTTAGAGTTTGACTTTGGCATGATTGACTGTTAATAAAACTCTACCTCTGGCATAATCTCTTAGAATTGTAATGTATTTTGAACAATATGGATCAGTCTCTTTCCCATCCATAAACCAAAGCACATTTAAATTCCTTGAATACTAAACACAAAAATAAGAACCAAAAAATACTTTCAAAAGTCAAAGAAGTAAATTATGGTATTCAGCTCTTTGCTTTCTTGTTTTAAATTAAATTGAAGTGGACTGAATTGACTGGGCTACGGTAATCCAACATGAATTAAATTTTGAAAAATTCATTATTTATTGATTTTAACATACCTTTTTTTATATTTTGAGCTACAAATTCCCTCCCTTGATCCCAATTCTCCTCTATATACTAAGAAGTTAAGCAAAATTTTATCAATTAATTCTGTATGTGCAATCATGCAAAACATCTTTCCATATTTGCTATATCATAAAAAGAATATGAAATAAAGTGAGAAATTTTTTTCTCAATTTGTTCCCTGAGTTCATCAGTTCTTTCTCTGGGGATGGAGAGAATTTTTTTTTCATTGTAAGATTTTTAAAATTATCTTGGACCACTCTGTTGATTAAAGTATCCAAGTCTTTCACAGTTGATCATCATTGCATCACTCTTACTTACACAATGATTTCCTAGTTATTCTCACTTCATTTGTGTTAGTTCATACACACATTTTTATATCTTGTTGTTTTTTAGCCCTCCTTGTCATTTCTTATATCAGAATAGTTCTCCATCACAAGCATATACCATGATTTGTTCAGCCATTCCCCAAATTGCGAACATCCCCTCAGTCTCCAATTCTTTGCCACCACAGAAAGAGATACTATAAATATTTTTGTACATATGGGCCATTTTCTTTTTTCTTTGATATAACTCAGGTACACATCTAGTACTGATATATATTAAAGCCCTTAGGGCACAGTTACATTTTTTCCCCACAGTGGTTGAACCAATTCACAACTTCACCAACAGTTAGATTATTACTAGACCTATTTTCCTCATCCCCTACAGCATTTCTCACTTCTAATATGCGTGGAGCAGCACCTCGCAGCTTTTTTTAAATTTATATTTTTTAAATTCATAATGACGTCTTCTTCTAAAAACTGCCTGTTAGTATCCTTTCTACATTGGTCAATTGAGGAATGGCTCTTATTTCTATGCATTTCAGAACTAAAGCCTTTATTAGAGAAATTTACTGTAAAGTATTTTAATATTATTTCCTATTACCTTTTAGCAAAACATAGTTTCACTGATTATCTCTATGAAATGCATATATTTTTGTTTTTGCTTTGTTCGAGATCGTGGTTGCTCCCTCTGCCTTTTTTACTCTAACTGAAGAATATTAGATTCTGCTCCTTCCCTTTACTTTAACTCTGTGTGTGTGCCACTCTTTTTAAAGTGTATATCTTGTAAACAACATATTGTGGAATTCAGATTTCTAATCAATTATGGTATCTGCTTCTGTTTTATGGGTGAATTCTTCCCATTTCCATTTATAGTTATGATTACTAACTATGTCTTTTAATCTACTCTATTTTCATCTGTTTTTCCTCTCTCTCTCTCTCTCTCTCTCTCTCTCTCTCTCTCTCTCTCTCTCTCTCTCATCTCTTTTCAAAGCAATTCCAAATCCAGTGAGGTTCAAGCACTGTCCGTCCTCCTCATTTTCTGTTTTACTCTAAAAGTTTTGCCTTGCAAACCTCTATGATGTGAGAACATTTCCCTTTCCACTACCACCCCTTCCCCCTTTTTCTCCCAGTACATCCCTCTTTTGCATCCCTTCAATTTTTTGGAGATTATCTCAACATAATTAATTTATGCTATCTTTCAAACTAAACAATTTCTAACTGACTCCATAATGGTAAAGTTAATAGGAGTGAAATATACCATATTCCTTTATAGGAATATAAATAGATTAACTTTATTGAGTCTCTTTTGTTGCTTTTGTTTAATTTTTATACTTTTTTTTGAGTGTTGTATTTGAATACCATATTTTTCTATTCAGCTCTAGTGTTTTCAACAGGACTAGTTAAAAGTGTCCGTTTCATTAAACATTTATTTCCCTCCTAAAAGATTATGTTTAATTTTGCTGGTTAGATAGTCTTGATTATAATTGTAGTTGCTTTGATATTCAGAGAATCTTATCCTAAAATCTCCATTCCATTAAGATGGAACCTGTTGAATCCAATGTGATCCTTACTGTGACTCCACAAGATTTGAATGGTTTCTTTCTGGTTGCTTGCAATACTTTTTTTCCTTTACCAGGGAGCTCTGGAATTTGATTTTAATATTCCTGGGAATTTTCATTTTAGGATCTTTTTTGAGGAGATGATTGAGATAGTCTTTCAATTTCTGTTTTACTTTTTAGATCAATGATTTCCAGGCAGTTTTCCTTAACAATTTATTGAAATATGATGTGTAGGTTCTTTTCCTCTTTTTTATAATAACTTTCCATTAATCCAATAATTTTTAAATTATCTCTGTTCAATCTATTTTCCAAGTCAGCTGTTTTTCAGTTGCATTTTACATTTTCTCCTTTTTTATTATTTTGACTTTATTTTACTGTTTCTTGGTATTTCATGGAGTCATTAGCTTTCACTTGCACAATGCTATTTTTAAGTAATTATTTTCTTCATTGAGCTTTTGTGAGGTCTTATTTTTCATTTTGCCCATTCTGGTTTTTCAGTTATTTTCCTAAATGGATTTTTGTGCCTGTTTTACCATTGAGCCAATTCCTTTTTAAAGACATATTTTTTCAGTATTTTCTGTGATTTTTAAAATCAAATTGTTGATTATTTTGTGATAAAGTTGGGTTCTGATTACTTGGGAGTGGAGAGGCACTATTCCAAGCTTCAATCTTTTTCATGCTATTGTTTTCAGAGTTATTTCTGTGACTCTGAAAATTTTTGGTGCTTCCAAGATGATGTGATTCAGGAAAAGGTGCATTCATTTCTCTTCTGGTCTGCATTCTGTTTTATGTTTTTAGCACAGGAAAGACCCCTGCTTCCCTCTAACCATAAGTGCTATTGCTCCTCTCTGCCTTTGAAATTGTGACCAGGGCCCCTTCCCTTGTGATCAATCACAAGTGCACCTCTCTGTTCTAGAACTGAGACCCAGAACTACTTGTGGGCAATAAAATTGCCCATAAGTTGCCCATAAGCACCAACTATAACCAGTGCCATCAAAGGGTCCCTTGTAATCTCTTTCTGAAGAATTGTCCAATCCCCTTACTCTCTCTGGATTGAAAGGTACTAAAACATAGTGAACATGTAGAGGGTGTACATGCAGGAAACAAGGGGTCAGGGAAAACACATATCTATTCTCATTTGTGAATAATTGAGAAAAATAAAAATGGATACAAGTCTAAGAAGTAAAATAATTATTTCCCTTGCCTCTGCAACCTCATAACAACCTCTTTAAACTATATGTACTGTCAACATCAAGGTCTCAGTTAGGAACGGGGGTTTCTTTGAGGTGTGTTCACTGAAAACATGACTCACCTGATTTAAGAAATCAGGGGTCAATGAATTTTATCAGTTTTTTTGATAATTATATTTGCATATAATTTGCTTCCTTTGTAATCCTATATATTTTATTTTATGGATTTAAATACATTACTCTTAAAAAAAGGGCTATCATCTGGCACCAGATTCCTAAAGGCATGCATGACACGAACTACCCTATTCTAAATGTAAAGAAAACTATGCACTGTTAGTTTCGGTTTCTAGCACAATTTATAGACATTAGTTAATTATTTCTCAGTTCATTTATATGAATAAATTTAAGATCCCAATTTAACAAAATCTAAAAATTTGAAGTGTATATACTGTATCCACAAAGTTGTGATCAGTCAACAATTCTTAGGCCTAAATTTGTATTTAGATATTTCTGAACATAAACTGATTAATACAATTTTAGTTAATTGGTCTTAAATTTGTATACAGAATTGCCATTGTACATGATACCACAACATAGTTCTATAGGCTATGAAGAACCAAGGCCTGACTAATTCAACAGACTGAGTGATTTCTGGCAAAGGAGAGAAGAAAAACTAAAAAGGATCAATCCATAGGAACATATGGTTTATGAGAAAGAATGAAGATGGACCAAAGCTTTGAATTCTAAGCATAAACTATACATCTATATGTCATAAGTGTTTTATTCAAAGACAAAAACTGGACAATGCTGTAATAGCAAGCAACAAATAACACAATAATAATTGAATGTTATCTTAAAACAGTAAGGAATTGTTACCAAAATGAAAACATTTCCTGAATCAGTTATCTATGCATGATAAAAATACTGGCTAATTAAGGTTAAGAATTAATGCAAAATATAAGAAAGAATAAAAATTGAGAGGTAAAATTGAGTTATACAATTTATGCTACTGAGAAATTATGTATTTGAATATAATGAGACTTTGGAGCCCATGTCCAAATCACCTAAGACAGAGGTTCTCATGAGGCAATGGCTATATTTGCTTTAAAACTACCAAACTTGGATAGTCTCTTTCTGACAGTATCAAGGAAGTAAAGGTTATATTCACTCACAATATGAACTGTTCAGTAAGACAAAATTTAAGATTTTATTATGTGGTTCAAATAATCAAATTAAAATAATGTGGAAGTATGAATTAATAACTCTTAATTTGAAAAGGTTCTAGATGTTTTGTGGATGGTAAACTGAGTTAACAAAAAGTCAACAAAAATACATCATCTAAAGGCTAATGAAATTTTAGACTAGAACCGGAGAAGCATCAGAAGAGTACGGGAAAGAAGTGAAAGGGAAAGAAAAGAAATACTTATAAACTGATTTAAAAAAAAGATTTTCTAGGATGAGTTTTTCTCAGCTTTTTCACCTTGAAAACAAGTTTGATATAATAAACATTTTATTTCTTTTTCGATTTACAAGCATTTCTTTCCTATAATCCCTAACCTGTCAGTGGATGGGAAAAAATTAATAATACTCTGGTAACAAATAAATATAGTTGAGCAAACAAATCCCAATATTGGTCACATAAAAAGAAATACATCTTGTTCCGATTCTTGATTTCAACAGTTCTGTCAAGATGTAAAAAGTATGCTTTATTTTCTGTCCTCTGAAATCCTAATTGGTTTTTATATTGATCAGTTCTTGAGTCTTTCAAAGTTATTTTGTTAAAGGTGATTTTATTTATATTCATTGATTTCCAAAATTTATGGGGACTCCTTTAATTGACAGTATTTGACACTATAAAAGTTTACCAAAAATGTATTTTAATATATTTATATTTTCCTTTTTCTTTATGGTATAGGCCTAATAATGGTATTGCTAAATCAAATGGCCCACACAATTTCATTAGTCTTAGGACATAATTTCTAATTGTTTTCCAGAATTACTGAATGAATTCACAGGCCTATCAAGAACACATTAGCTTTCCTGTTTCCCTTGAGTCCTACAACATTTGTGAGCTTCCATTTTTTTTTTCTTTTGCTAGTTTGATGCGTGTGAGGTGGAACCTCACAGATGTCTTAATTTACATTTTTCTAATTGTTAGTCATTTGCAATTTTTGATGTATTATTTAAGAGCTGAAATCTCTTTACTTAAAACTGCCAAGAAAAACTAGTTGACATAATGGATAGAGCTCTGGACCTAGAAATAGGAAGATTTATTTCAAATCCAGCCTCAGATACTTACTAGGGGTGT
Source organism: Potorous gilbertii (assembly GCA_028658325.1). NCBI lineage: Eukaryota > Metazoa > Chordata > Mammalia > Diprotodontia > Potoroidae > Potorous > Potorous gilbertii. Next base: position 70,895,667 of record CM053773.1, read on the forward strand.
GTCCCTAATCAAGTCACATGACTATTGACTGCTTCAGTTTCCTTATCTGAGGATAATTAGGATAAATTAGGATAATCATTATACCTCCTTTCTAGGGTTGTTATAAGGATAAGTTTACACACACACACACACACACACACACACACACACACACACATATATATATATATATATATATATGTATATATATATATATATACATATATATGTCACTTTGCAAACTTTAAGGAACTACATAAATTCTAGCTCTTTTTAATTATTATTCATAGCATTTGAAAATTTATCAGATTATAGTTTTATTTATATAAATTTGAATCAATTTCCTATAAATACTAGAAATAAAAATTTAGCTGGAAAAATGTAAAGCAAAGATTTTTGTTCCTCAGTTGAACTTTTTCCTTCTAATTTGTTTTGTTCATACAAAATCATTTATCTTTAGGTCATCAAAATTGTAAATTTTGCCTTCTCATTCCTCGTTTCCCTTGTTCAATTATGAACTCTTCCCTGATTTGCAAGACTTAAGGATTTATTACTTTCTCTTCTAATGTGTTCATGATTTTTTTTAAAAAAAAAATCCAAGTCACTTTTTTAGTTGGAGCTTATCTTGGTTGTGATGTTTAAGTCTAAACCAAATTTCCACTAGATAGTTTTCTAAGATTCCAAAGAGTTTTGGTGAATAATATATCTCTCCATCCCAGTAACTAGAGTTTTTGGTGTATTGAACTCTAGGCTGTTAGATTATTTTTATGTTGAGAAGTTCTACACCTGATGTTTTAATCATAAACTTCTCTATTTCTTAAAAAAAGTATCAAAAAAATTAATGTTTAATGTTATAAATTTTGAAGTAAGGTATTGGTAGGCACCTTTGCTTTCTCCTTCTTATTTTAATTATTGACTTTAAAATTCTTAGTTATTTTTAGATGAAATTAAATATAATTTGGCTAATATAAAAATCAACATAATCTGATTAGCATGATATTAAAAAGTAAATTAATTTAAATGTTATTTTATTTTTAATGTCTCACCCATGTGCAATTCATGTTCTTCCCTTTATTTAAGTTTGTTGTTATTTTCACCATGTGTTTTTTTAATTAAGTTATACTTATATCCTTTCTGTGTTTGTCTGAGCAGTTAAGATTTTATATATTTTTCATTTAGTTTAAACAGAATTTCCCTTTCTCATATGTTAGATTTTGTTAACATATAGAAATGATTTTAATTTATATTATTTATTTTGGCAGATGATTTTAAGCTACTAATTGTTTCAATTAATTTTAGTTGGTGCTTTTACAATTCTCTAAATCTTTCTATTGTCTAGAAAGTAAATTACATCACTTACATTGTTTTATCATAGTATAATTTCTAGAATGAAAGAAAATCTTTAAATTACTTAGCATAGTGCCTGGAACATAGTGGGAGGAGGAGGAGGAGGAGGAAGAGGAAGAGGAAGAGTGTTATAGTAATGGTGGTGGTGGTGGTGGTGATGATGATGATGATGATGAGTTCCAATTTCTCTCCCTTCCCCCCTCCTCACCCACCTCCATTGAGAAGGCAAGCAATCCAATATAGTTTATGCTTGTGTAGTTATGCAAAATATTTCCATTACAGTCATGTTGTGAAAGACTAACTATATTTAACTCCATCTTATCCTGCCCTTCATTTATTCTATTCTCTCTTTTGACTCTCCCTCCTCAAAAGTGTTTACTTCTAATTACCCCTTCTCCAATTTGCTCTCCCTTCTATCATTCCCCCAACCACACTTAGCCCCTTCTCCCCTACATTTTTGTAGTGTAACATAGATTTTCATACTAAATTGAGTGTGCTTGTTATTCTCCCCTTAAGCCAAATCTGATGAGGGTAAGATTCACACTTTCCCTCTCACTTCCCCCCTTTTCTCCTCCATTGAAAAAGCTTTTTTCTTGCCTCTTTTATGTGAAGGATTATTTACCTTATTCTATTTTTCCCTTAATCTTTCTTCCAATCTATCCTTTTCTCAACCCTTATTTTTATTTTTTTAAATGTCATCCCTTTCCCATTCAACTCATCCTGTTTCCTCTGAGTACATACATCATGTATCCCTCAACTGCTCTAATACTGACAAAAGTCTAGTGTTATAAATATAATCTTTTCATGTAGGAATGTAAACATATCAACTTTAGTAAGTCCCTTATGCTTTCTCTTTTCTGTTTAGTTTCTTATGCTTCTCCTGAATCTTGAGTTTGAAAGTCAAATTTTCTATTCAACTCTGGAGTTTTCATCAAGAATGCTTGAAAGACTTCTATTTCCTTGAATGAGCATTTTTCTCCCTTAAATATTACACCTAGTTTTGCTGGGCAAATGATTCTTATTTTTAATACTAGCTCTTTTGTCATCTGGAATATCATATTCCAAGCCCTCCAGTCCTTTAATGTAGAAATTGCTACATCTTGGTTATCCTGATTGTGTTTACACAATACTTTAATGCTTTCTTTCTGGCTCCTTGCAATATTTTCTCCTTGACCTGCAAGCTCTGGAACTTGGCTGCAATATTCCTAAGAGTTTTCCTTTTGGTATCTCTAGCAGGAGGTGACTTGCATTCTTTCAAAATCTATTTTACCCTCTGCTTGTACTTTATCAGGGAAGTTTATCTTGATAATTTCTTGAAATATGATATCTAGGCTTTTTTTTTAACTCATGGCTTTCATGTAGTCCAGTATTTTGTAAATTGTACCTCCTGAATCTGTTTTCCAGGTCATTTGTTTTTTCTATGAGATATTTCAATATTGTCTGCTATTTTTGCATTCCTTCATTTTTGTTTTATAATTTCTTGATTTTTCATAAAGTCATTAACTTCCATCTGCTCCTTTCTAATTTTTAAGGAATTATTTCCTTCCTTGAGCTTTTGGACCTCCTTTTCCATCTCTCTAATTCTGCTTTTTAAAGCATTCTTCTCCTCATTGGCTATTTGGATTTCTTTTGCCATTTGACTTAGTCTAGTTTTAAAGTGGTATTTTCTTCAGTATTTTTTTGTATCTACTTTGGCAAGGGTCCCCCTTTTCATGATTTTTGTGCACCATTCTCATTTCTCTTCCCAATTTTTTCCTCTATCTCTCACTTGATTTTCAAAATATTGTTTTTAGCTCTTCCATGACCTGATCAATTCATATTTTTCTTGGCAGTTTTGTATGTGAGAGCTTTGACTTTTTTTGCCTTCTATTTATATATTTTGGTCTTCCTCATTTTTATAGGAAGATTCTATAATCTGATTCTTTTTTTATGGTTTTTACTCATTTCCCTAACTAATTACTTGACTTTTGAACTCTTTATCAAGATAGTTCTCTGCTTCCAGTGGGGATTGCCTAATGTACTATCAGCTGCTAGATCCCTCTCCTCCCAACTCCCCCCCCACACACATTCTGTGGGCCTAGAGCTCTTGATACAGCTGCTGCTGTTATATCTGATATACTGCTGAAATTCCCATGGGCTTCTCTACCCTTCTGCTGCCCTAAGGCTGGGGACAGACAACTATACTCTCTCACACAGGTCCCACAGATTTTTTTCTACTGACCTAATTTGTCCTCAGTGTTTTGGGGTCATGAAGTCTGGAAAAAGCCACAAGTGCCAGATATTCAATCCTCCTTCTCCCCCAGGCTTACTCAGTTCTTGTTTGTGCCAGGGAAGCTCACACTAGACTGCACTCTGCTCCCAGGTCAGCATGATAGATGTTTCCCATGACCTTCCAGGTTGTTTTGGGCTGGAGGTTTAATTCACTCTGCCATTTTGTGGGTTCTGCACCTCCAGAATTTGTTTAGGATCATTTTTTATAAGTTTTTGGCTGAGTTTGGGGGAAGAGCTACAACAAGTTCCTGCTTTTACCCTACTGTCTTGGCTCTACTTCCCTTTTCTTCCTATTTTTGAAAATAATTTTGTAACATTTCTCAATATTGAGATTTTCAAAAATATTTAAAAATGAACTAATACATGAGAGTCAGTCCGGAGTTGTTTCTTTGAAAGTTTCCTAATAACTTTTTCAATTTCTATTTCTAAGGTATAGGTAGAAAAATGGATAAAATACTGGGTCGAATAACAGGAAGACCTGATTTCAAAATACGTCTCAGACATTTACTATCTATATGTCATTACTCTATTGTGTCTCAACTTCAGAGTCTGCATTGCATGTACAACCACTTGAACAAAAAATTCAAGCACCATCTCTTCCTCCACTTTGGTTTTGGCTTGTAGCCTTTCCAAGTTGAAAGATTTACTGTCAGAGTAGTAACTGATCTTGCTGCCAAATTCATCTTCATTAAAGGCATTTAACAACATGCCTGATAGTGAAAATATGGAGGCAATCACCCAGACTTTTTCACTACATTGTTGAGTAGGCAAGAACAAAATCATTGTCCATTATCCAAAACCCAAGCAAGCATACCATCATGTAACTGATGTACAATACTCATGAACATCTCTGTGCAACCAAATGTTACAACATTTGGATTATTTCTCTGCTGCTTGTGCTAATTTTGACATAGGTATTAGCACCAACACAAAACATAGGTTCTCGGTTGCCCAGCACTACGCATATGTGAAAGTATTTGTTATAGTAATTAAGAAGTTTTGAATTTTGTGGATAAGTTCATTTACATTGACAGCATACTTTTTAGGGATATATTCATTGATAATGAGGTTTATACACATGCTTCCAGACCTAGCTCAGTGTTTGGGAGGCCCTGAAGGAAAGTGTGGGAGAGAAGCAATAATAGACTGACTACCAAACTGAAGGTCTATACCAGAGCCATGGTACCAGTCTCATTGTGGTACACCCATGAAACTTGGACAGTCTACCAATGACATGCCAGGAAACTGAATCACTTCTATTTCAATTATCTTAGAAAAATTCTGAAGATCATTTGACAGGATAAGAAAAGATACACTGAGGTCCTTTCTTAAACTAAACTGAACAAGCATTCAAACTTTATTACAGACAGTGCAACCATGATGGGCTGCCCAAGTTATTCAAATGTCAAGCATATGTTGACCTAAAAGATTATTTCATGTAGCACTCACACAGAGTAAGATGACGAGAAGAGGCAATACAAGGACACTCTCAAGGTGTCTCTTTACAACTTTGGAATTGATTGTGTGACACAGGAGAAATTGACCCAGGACTGTCCAACATGGCATGCCTTTATCAGGGAAAGGTGTGTATATGTGTGTGTGTATGCATTTGTAAATTTGTGTGTATACACACATATATATGCTTGAATACATTATATGTGTGTGAATATGTTTATGTGTGTATATGTCTATATGTATGTATGTGTGATATAGATATTTTTGGAGCTATTCAAATTTCTCTTCCTTTGTATTTGAAGATATTTGTCCTGATTGCCTGTAAAACTTATTGTATCTGAATTGAATTGGTAAATTTAACCGCTATATATATCTTGAAGTTTTTGACTTTACTTTTTCTAGAGGTTATGTACGGGTTTTTTAATTGATATTTCACTTTCTATCTTCAGGAGTTCAGGCAATTCTCTTCTCTTATGTCCTGCACTGTGGTATTGAGGATTTTTGACTTATCATAGTCTTCTGGAAGACTTTTGATCCTTAAGTTCACTCTCTGCGTCCTGTCTTTGTTACCAATGTGTTTTGCTTGCATAGAGGGCATGTTTTCATTTAATGTCATTTTTTCTTTAACTTCCCTTCTTATAGACTGTCCTTTGCTTCTGGGTATTTGCATTCACAATCTATTATTTCCTCTTTTTTTCCCTTTGGTAAGATTTGCCATCAAAGATGCAGCTTTTTTTTCCTATTCTGCACACTACTTTTGCTGTTTAGTCCATAAATTTTACTCTCATAATTCTCTTTTTTCTTCTACACCATTCACAATCACAATGTAATGTTTCTGTATTTTGCTCAAATATCACTATCCTCTATCTCCTGACATATTGGATCAATTACTTTTTTTGTAGTATTTATTTATAGATATCTAAACTCTACTTTTCTTAGATCTGGAAGCCATGTTAATTCTATTAATGTTTTCCTTGTTCATTTATCTGCTTATGTACAAAGTCTCTGAGTCCCCTTCCTGAGTTCTTCGGTAATTTCAGTCCTTTTCCCCTCTTATTTTCCCCTTTTGTTCACTTTCTGACTCTGACTCCTTCCCCTCTGATGGTGATCTCCTCTGGCACTGAATCTCAAAATGTCTCAGCCTCCTCAGACTATGGGTAATTCATGTTACACTAGCCTAGGTTTCTGTATGATTGAATTTTGGGCATATAGAATTGACTGCAGATGGATGTTGAGTACTTTTCTATCAGGCTTAGTAAACTACACTTTTCCCACTGCCCAAAACCCTCTCCACACAAATGTGTTCTGATATCCTATCAAGCTCCCTCTTTTCTTCAGTTCTCCAGCTTGACACCAGTAATTCCAAGAACAGCCATATTGAACTACAGGGATTGATTTTTGTAATTGATGTCTTTGAGGTTTTGCAGTGAGGGAGTAGGTGAGATGTCGTGTTTGTGAACTTTTTTTTCAGGCCACACACATGTCCTTTCCCTTTTCCTCATTTTCTGGATCTCCAAAGAGATCTTTTGCAGTGTAGAATACCACCAAATATGATGCTGGCTATATGACCCCAGCTATCATAGGTTTGAGCAGGGTAGGAAAATCATTGCTGTCTGTACTGGACTGAGCAAGCTTCCAAAAATGATCTGGATCTTCATGGGACCAAAAAGTGGGAGAAGAGACCAAATTGTGAGGTTGAGTTTCATCATGAGTCTTTGTATGTCAGCTAACAAAACTTCACTACCAGTATTTTTCCCTGCTACTCTTAATATTTTTTTTAGTTCAACTAAAGCATACATTTGCTTCAGTCTCCTATCTCAACTTGTAAATTTGTATATTCCCAATAGTTCTTTTTTTTGTTTTCTGTTTTTGTGGTAAATAGCATATTACTAGATTCTGCTCTCTAATCCATTCTGCTATGCCTCTTTTGTTTTATTGGTCAGTTAGAGCCATGTATAGTCACAATTTAATCTTTAATTGCATATTTCCTTTTACCCTATTCTCTTAAACACCCCCTCTTTTTCCCTACCCTCTTGTGAAAATGAAGGGAGTGGTGGAAAGAGGAATGTATTTGGAACCAGAGTTCCATAGTTGATGAAATTTGCTTCCTTCTTCCCTATCACTCCCATTTGCCTCTGAAAGTTCTTCTGCTTGCTCAGACCTAAATTAAAGGTTCTTACCCATCCTTTCCATCCTTTTAAAGCTCTTTTCATATCCACTCTCTGAGTTTAGATTGATGGTGTTGTTGATTATGGCTAATTATTCTTTGTATTGCCTTTCCTTCATTTCACTCTTCTCCACTTCCCCTTTATCCTCTTATTTTGATTAACTTGAATATATTTCTCTCATCATTTCAAATCAAAATGAGCTTCAAGTGATATTTGTTTTCCCAAAATCTTTCTCTGTTTTTGTATCATCTTCAGCTTGCCAACCTTGATAATGGAGACAGAAAATTCTTCTACCCTCTCCCTTTCTTTTCTAATATATTCCTTTCCCCCTAGTTTTCCTTTCTTCTAAGTGCTCTAAACACTATTGATTAGGGAAATTAAAACAACTCTGAGATACCACCTATTAGATTAGCTAATATGACAGAAAAGAACATATTTTTTTCAATTGCATTATTATTTCTCTCTCTTTTTTTCCTTTGGTTGGTTTCTTCTTTCAAAACTGTTAGTAATACAGAAATATTTTTACATGATAGCACACATATAAACTATTATCAAACTGCCTACCATTTTTCAGAAGACAGTAGGAGCTGTCGGGGAGGATGAAAAATTTGGAACTCAAAATATTATAAAAATGAATGCCAAAATTTTTCTTGACATGTAACTGTAGAAAAATAAAATGAAAATAAAGTATTAATTGAGAAATTCTTTTTTTCTTCTTAGGTCATCAAATATAAAACCACTGCCATTTTCTGTTGCTCTTTCACCCCTAGTAATTTTAATTTCTAAGAGCCAGTCGCATTATTTCCCTTTGAAATAATACAAACTCTTCAGTAGTCCCATCCACTGGCTAACTTATATGTATAGCTAAGTCCATATTTTGTATTTCAAAATTTGTATTGATCTCTAGTTTTTTCATTGAGAATAATTGGAAGTCCTCTATTTCATTAAATATCTTTTTTTCTTCTATAAATTTACACTTGGTTTTGCTAGGTAACTTTCTTTTTGTTTTAAGGCTACTTTTGCCATAAAGAATATCATATTTTATCATTCCTTTTTGTAGAATTTTGCCAAAACTTGTGTGATTCTCATTATGACTCTTTAGTACTTGAATTATTTCTTTCTACATTCATCTATATCCAGTTTTTTCCCCTGTGAACTGGAAACTGTTTTTTGCTATAATATAGTTGGGAGTTTTTATTTTGTGGTTTCTGTCAATATCTTTTTCTACTGATTTTTTCTTTTAATAAATTTCAATAGTTCTTCTTGATAATTTCTGGAAGCATATAATCCATTTTCTAATTTTTGGCATAGATTTCAGATTGCCAAATGGTTTGAACATTACCTGTTCTTGACCATTATTTCAGGTTTGGTTTCTTTTTTAATATGAGACACTTTACATTTTCTTCAATTTTTTTCTTTGATTTTGGCTATGTTTTAATATTTCATTTTGATTGTTGTCTTCCTGTTTCAAGCTTTAGAGGCTTCAGACTCCTTTTTTGGTTCTGGATCAATTACAGGTATGGTGATTTGTGCAATACCAATAGATATTTGCTGGGTTAAGCTCCTGCTAACTGTCTTAAAGATTCTGCAGTTTCAGACTAAGCTCTCTATTGCTTTCCTTTCTGCCCCCTCCCCCCAGCAGTTTTTATTCTGTTTACTTGCTTACGATCTGAATCAATGACACATATCTGGGAAGAAATTTAAAAGCCTACTCCCTTCCCTCTGCTCTTCCTTCTCAAAGTAGGGATCTACTCTGGTTACTTACTTGGGACCTGAATTAATAATCCCACTGCTGGGTCGGAACAGCAAAGCTGTCAGCCAATCCTTGATCCATACTTCCTACCTTGGTCATTTGTTTATGTAATGAAGTGTTTGTCATGGATTGATGGCAAAATGGCTCACTGGGGTTTCTCTTTGAATTTCATGATCATTCCTCAGTCTTGTGCTTTTATTAAATCTTTATTGGAATACTTGTGAGAGATTTTGACTGGATGGATTCTTGCTGATCCACCATCTTTGCCCATTCTTAAAATAATTAGCATTGTATACAGTTACTGACCTGGAAAAACAGGCCAAATAATCTTCCATTTCAAGGTCTGATTTTGTAATGAATTATAAGAACATCCTGAGTGTTTACTCAAAATTCCAATTAGCAGAAACTGAAAAAAAATTTGCATTGTTGCCACGAAGGTAATGAAAACCTAGCATACTCATTTTACAGAGTGCTTACTGAGATACTAATAAAACAGTGAAATTGAAAGGACTGTAAAATGTTCAAAATGACAGATTTTCATCTACATTATTATCAGATTCAAGGGCAAAGTATTTGGATGCCAAAATTTTTTATTCAATTTATTCGATAAGCTTTTATTTAACAACCTACATATATGCCAAATGCCGTTCTGGGCACTGTAGATACAAAGACAAAAAAAGAAAGAGGTCTTAACTCAAGAAGATTGCATCTTTTTCACTTCTTTAACATACCCTCATATATTTCTTTTACTATTGTTAACATCTCTTAAAGAAGAGTTTAAACATTTAGTTTGTTGTTGTTTTTTTTTTTAAAGAAAAGCTGCATACAGGGCACATTCAATATGTTATTACAAAATGAAGAATATTAGTAAAAAGTTTTAGGTTTATAATTAAACTAGTGTATCCAAATCAAGTTTAGCATTAATGAAAGTGTCAAGATAAACTTCCATCTCTACCACTTCTAGTTCAAATTCACCCAGCAGTGAAGTGAAAGCTTTTAGTGAATTTCTATGCTCTAAAAGACCTAATAATCCCAGTGGGGGCATCATTTGTCCATTTCACAACTATATGTGCTTTTCTTTTAAAAAAGAAGGTTGAGCTGATTTCTCAAGATTCTTTCAGGTGAGTAAATCACTTTGGGAAGCCAAAATACAATAATTTTGTCGACAAATTATGAAACCCAGCAGAACTTCACATATTAGTAAATTTAGGTTAATTCTGATGTATTAATTAATCAAGTGTTAGTTAAAATTTTTCATGTGCCAGTCTCTGAAGATACAAATAAAAATAAAAAGAAAACCCTTACCTTGAAGGAGCTTTCATTCTAATAGTTATCAAGATATTCTTACATGGGAATAGGGAATTTTTTTAAACTTGTTTAAAAAGAATCAGAACTATCAAAGGAAGGAGAGCAACTATGTAGCTGCCAAGATGTTGAAGTTGCAATATTTTGGGAAGAAAGAAAGCACATAAAAGTGGAAGGAAATGCTAATTTCTGTTTTTAACCAGAAAGACAAAAAAAAAATTATTATGAGTTTTAAAAATCAACACTGAAATCAACTTTTACCTATATTTGGCCTTAACCCCTCAGCATGATTGAAGAAACTAAACATGCAGTGGATCAAGAGTTGAGTCTGGCATCGGAAAGACCTGACTGCAAATCTACCCTTGGACATTTAGTAGATGTATGAACTTGAGAAAATCACTTAATCTCTATCTGCCTTAATTTCCTCACTTGTAAAATGAGAATTATAATAACACTTATCTCCCATGATTGTTGCAAAGATCAAATGAGATCATATTTATAAAGTACTTAACACAGAGATTGGAACATATTAGGCACCTAAAAATTACTTATCCCCTCCCCCCTATTGGTCTGAAATAAATCATTTATTTTGATTTCTTAATCTTAAGTAATGGTTTGGATAAGGTTACCATATGATGACAAGTAAACTATTCAGATCTTTCATATTTTTATTCAATTAATTGAATCATTCCATCTAAAACAATTGATTATATTTTAAGAACTAGAAAATTTTACAATGTATGTATGTTGTAGAAGTAAAGGTGTTTACCAAAACTATTTTATTAAATAAAGAAAAGTGTGAAATTTTGACAAAAACTATGAAAATATTTACATTGGCCTAAAATTGAACCTTTTAGGAAAGTAAGACAGCTGATATTGCATTCAATTACTTGTCACAAAATTGTATCCAGACAAATACATATTCTTAAGTTCCTGTTCTAAATGAGACCATATGTCTCTTCATATTTTCCTGAAACTATTTTCATATTTGCTGATTAGTCCAAACAAATTAATATCTGATTGATTTATATTATTTTTGGAAAAAATTTGAGCTATACCTAACTATTTGACACTATTTCTGGATTTGCTTGTGGTATATCCAATAAATATCAATAACCCTGCATTTGTGTCAAGGTATATTATTTCCAGATTTTCTCATTACAGTATAACATAGGACAAAAACACAAACTCACCAAATTCCCAAACTCTTCAAGAAATTTCCTTTGAATTTATGAAAAAAAAACATTTAGTAGTTCCTTACTAAATATTAAACAGTATGTTAAGTGTTAGGGATATCATGGGAATAATTGAGACAGTCATGTCAGTTAATTAATCAACTAGCATTAATAAAACACCTGTGGTAAGTTAAATATCCTAAACATTTGGGTTACAAAGAAATCCAGTTGTCGAGGAATTCAGAGTCTAATGAAGGAGACAACATGTAAACATGCTTAGTTTTATCATAAAAGCTATATATCATAAAAACTGAGAATAACCTCAGAGAAAAGGCACTAGAATAAAGATGACTAAGACAGACTTTTAGCAAAAGTTTATATTTGAAGGAAGTCATGGAAACTACAGGGCAGAGATGAGGAATGAGTATATTATAGTCATGGAGAGAGTTACTCAAACATCTTAGCTGGATGATAGGGCATCAAGTTTGGGGAAGAGTAAGGAAGCCAGTAACATTTAATCACAAAGTAAGTAGAAGTGAATAACATATAAGATAACCAGAATGATAGAAATTGGCTAGATTATGGAGCACTTTGAAAGCAAAATAAGAATTTATGTTTTATCCTGAAAGTAGCAGAGAACCATTGTTTACTCAATGTGTGTGGGGTGGTGGGGCGATAAAGTTAGTAACTTCTATCTCATACAAGTTATATGAGCTATCAAGCATGCTGGATGTGTCTTGAGCAACTGGTGAGGGGATGAGAAGAGGAGCAAAGGCAGGAAGATTGGACACGAGAAGAGGAGCAAAGGCAGGAAGATTGGACACTTCTGATGGTAGAGAGTCTTCCCATAGCCTGCTAGGGATGGCTTCTGGACCTGAATGGATCCAGAGAAGAGGAAAAGTGGGAAGGCAACACAGCTAAAACTATGGCTTCAATTTCATCTTTCTTTCAAAATATTTTCTCTTCAATGAATATTATTTTTCTTTCTATTGACAATAGTTTTTCTTTATAACTACATAACAATGCATAAAAATGTAACTTGGTAATATTCTTTGGGACAAATATCATTGTCTACTCCTACTGGTTTTATAGTTTTCTAGTGGTCATTAATTACTCTTGTCACCACTGTTGCCAAAAACAAACCTCTCAGAGCATGTGCCTTACTAATAATGTAGTATTATTTGAAATATGATATTAATATTTAAAACTTTATCCTTTTATTATATTGAGTGAAATGTATCTGTATATTATCTGTACTGTTTGTAGTGATTTTACTGAATAATTTAGCACTTTATTATGCACCCTCTTTAACTTCTAATTTTCTCAGATATGAGTGAGTAGGGTGCATGCACATTTGTGGCTAGTGTTTTGGTGCTGCGGTTGAATGGTATGCTGCCTTTGGATAGGAAGAATGTTTTCTATTTGATTTGTACCATTATATCTTAGAGAATATAGTACTGGGTTAAATCATGTTACACAATGGCAGTCTGAATCCTCAAGAAATTATATTTTTTTATCGTGTAAGACAAATGGAAGACATACTCCAGACATTTAATTGAGTACTATTTATTTATTACAACATTTTGGCACTTGTTTTTTAGCTGTGAAGGGAACATCACTGACCCACTTTCAAGACAGTAAGAGAAGGACTTATTGCTCATGCATGACAGTGCCAGCATTGTGTTTATAGATGTTTTTCCAGAATTTCAAAGTGGAGTATAAATAACATCATGAAAAAGAGATTGAGTGGGTTAAATTAAAATCAACAAGCAAATATTAGTGAAATTTCAATGACTTCATTTCATTCCTGAAAATGTAGATGGTAGTGGAAGGAAGTGTCCATTTCAAGTCTTTTTTTAAGGAATGTAGCAAAGTCAGAGATAAGGTAGGAAATTAGAAAAACACCAGACACCCATATATAGAATGGAATTTTCTGGGCAGGGAATGTCAACAGTTCAGTAATAGGAAACTGGAGGATGGAGAGTGGCAGTAGAGAACTTTTGAGATAGGCAGATACTAATTATTAACTTGAAAATTAATTTGATCAAGACTTCGATTAAAGGTTTTTGAGGAGGAAGCTTAAAGGATAAATAGATACATAAAATATTCAAACTAGAAAGGACTTTAGAGACCATGTTATCTAATTTCTTAGTTTTATATATGAGGAAAGTCAAATTCTTGAGGACACAACTTGTCCAAGTGTAGGGAATTGGTTAAGTGCAGAACTGGAACTCAGCTTGAAGTAAAAAGAACTCAGTTCTCTTGATTCAAACTACAGAGTGGTCTCAGTAAAGTCCTTTGGTAGCTCTCAGAGTGGGATAGAATAACAGATTCTCAAACTATTCCACAAGATTTTGAAGAAGGACTGGTACTTCATAGCCTGACTGAATTGTTAATCTACTACTTCCCTAACACAGGATTTTTCAAGGTGAACTATCACCTTCCAACAATGCTGCCAACTTTCATAACTTTCTTAACATACTGCAGTTTATTACTCACCCTAGAACTTCCCTCACCACCTTATTCCTCAACCCTCTGTAATAACTACTTGTCATTCCAGTCCTGTTCTTTCCATTGGTGAGTTCCGTCTGCTCCTCCTTTTGGGTGCGGGATACCAGTGAGCAGCCTTTATTTTTCTCTAAGCTTTGCTTTTGATTCATTAGATTTCATACTATGCCTCTACCATGTAACCTCCCTTCTCTTTAATTTCTTTTCCATGTGTTGTCTTTCCCATTGGACTCTAAGGTCTTGTGAGCAAGAACTTCTATTTTGCTTAAGTTGTATCCCCAGACCTAATACTAAGTAAGCACTTGATAAATGTTTGTTCATGCTTGTCTAAACTTCATTATGAATTAAAAGGTAAATTAAAGAGCTTTTGATTTTGTTTCAAATGGAAGTAGTGGTCAAGTACTATTTTGACCTTTATGTGTGTGTATGTTTGTATATATGTGTGTATAAACACAAATATTATACATGTAAATACATGTGTGTATATATATACATATATAGGTAGATACACATTTATTTATATTTTATTTCATTGTATACTGTGATGATAAGATTTTAATTGTAGACTAGAGTAACCTAAACATTTAGAAATTCCTATAAGCTTGAAGGTGAACAATAATGTATGCATTTTATTTTAATTTTATTATTTTAAGATGATTTTACACACCTTATAGAATTCAATCAAGTTTTCTGGACAGATGCCATTATGTCTATATTTCTGATCAGAAAATAGATGTAAAAGATCCATCGATCTTGATCAAGCTCAGAATACTTAATATTTATTATAAGAATTAGGATTATAATCCCAGCTAACTCTTAACAGAATTCCCTATTTAATTATGAATATAGAAATATGAAGAAACTGTGATTTCATTGTTGGGAAGACCTCACAGTATGGGAAATCCTTTTATCAATATAGATCATTAAAAACAGTTATGTCTTTAGTTTACTAATTTGAAAAAGCACAGAGAAATTAAGTTGTCCAGATCATACATTGTGTCAAAGGGGAAATTTGAACCCAGGTTTTCCTGATTCCAAGCCAATCACTCTGTTAACCATGAAATCTGGCCTGTCCTAATCAATTCAACTCAGCACATATTTGCTATGTGCAAAGCAAATCATAGTCAAAAGTACTGATAATATTTTTTAAAAAATCAATCTCCCCACCCTCAAGGAGCTGACCTTCCATAAAGATACATATAATGAAGGCAGATAATTAAAAGATATGAGTTCTAGGATGACTTTGCAATCATGGGACCTAGAATGGTTACTTTTATCCATCTGGATCTTAGCTTCCACATCTAAAAAGGCAGTAGATTAAACAGGTAATAAGTGTCAAACTCACAGATCAAAATGTAATTAGGACATGTTTAACAAAATAAAAATACAGTGAATCATAGATAATGCTAATTTGTTGTTTTCTAAGTCACCATGAACTGCAGGGTTCCCTTCTATTTTAGTTTTATACCAATGAAGTGAATGATATCTAAGGTCATCTGTATGTGCTAACAATCTTTGATATTGTGACTGCTTCATTTATCCTAGGAGAACATGATAGGGGCACTTGTACCATTCTTCAGAAAAGAAAAAAAAAGGAAAACTTTTTAATTATTTCATTAGCAATAGATAATTTACCTTTCTATGTCTTTCATCAATCTTGGTCGATAGATATCATTCAAAAACATATCCCAGAATGGACTGGATTCAATCTCCCTTTCATGTTTACATTTGAATTTCAATCTGTCACAACTGATAAAGGATGATAAATGTAACATTGTTGCATCTAAAGATCATTAAATGTCAGTTTGTGTACTGGCAGACAAATGGCTGGCAGAAAGTCAATGACTCACAAACTGTATGAAGTATGAAGAGCAGCAATGGAACTAGGGCAGCACAGAATCCTGCAAGCTGTGAGCAATCAATCAATCAATCAATCAATCATTTTCTACTGATTAAAACGGAAATGAGGCTAAAAGACATTGTTGCAAGAGAAGATAAAGAGCAAGACATCTTCTTTTAAGAAGTATTTTTCATTTGCATTGGAAACCCTCAAGTCAAAAGGATCAGGGATAATTGGTTAAGGAACCAATCCATTGCACACTAGTCGATTTCTTGGAATATTTCTTCTAATATCAGATGTCCTTCAAGAACAGATCAGAGAAAAGCTACTTTTCCTGGACTGAGTAGAGGACACAGAAATGTTCAAAGTCATTCCTAGCAAACAGTGAATCTCTAAGATAAAAATTTTACTCAGCATGACAAAGAGCATTAATTCCAAGTCTTTAGTGTCCTTTCTATAAACTTTGTATAATTTATTCAGTTTTCTACTTTACTTGATATTTGCTCATTTTTTTGAATTGATTCCCCCAACTTCCTAAAATATAAAGTGTACTTAAAGTCATGTGGAAATGGATATTTCATATTAATATTTATTTTCCAAAAACCTTTTAAAGACATTAGCCAGAACATGGAGCACTTAACATCTTTGCTTGGTAATCTAAGACATTTATATTTTAAACGTAAGTTGGAAAATGAAAAACAGTGCTCCTACCTATTTTCAGGTATCCCTTATACCTACAAATTTTTATAATCCAGCTCATTTTCATTTAATGAAAATGGAGAGGTAGAAAAAGACAGAGATTGATAAATTAAGCAGCAGGCCTGATGATGTCAAAAGTTTGCATTAGTGAGCTTTTCATCTGTCTCTCTATTTCATTCAAGGTATTTTAGGATGAGTTATGAAATCCTAAGTATGAGTATTTCTTCTGAAGGCAACACTATCTATTTCAACTGTGAAGCACAGCTGGAAACTTTTAATGTAAGGCATATGTGTTGATTGCGCATCTTTTAAAGCATAATCTGAAAGATACTTTATGTGAGGTAGAAAGAAAAAAAATGAAATGAAATTCTTCCAAATTGTGTTTTATCCCCTTACAATTCCTTCCATTCAACATTAATTCATGAAAGAGGGAACAATGATTTTTTTGGATCTATTTGAAGGAGTAATTGACACAAGACTATCCTTCACATTGGAAATATGTCTGATACTTATCCTCTTCCCAAAAGTACCATAAAAGTAGTGTTATCACAATCAATTTAGGAAAGTCCAAGTAAATTTGCCATGTATACTTTAATACCCATTACTTCCTCTTTACTAGAGAAAGGCCAATTTTCTCAAGTACACAATTCACCTTCAAGAATACAAGGAAAAAAACTGAAACTGAGAATCTATGGAAATTATGCCATCCAGTATAGTGTAAAAAGATGTGCAAAAAAGAAGGTCTCTTGAAAGCAGTAAGAGGAATATTATATGTGGGGTTTTTTTTCAATTTTAAAAGTAATGTCATGTGTTTCTTCTAGTGCCTTTCATTTTTACTTGTGTTCTTTCAGAGATACATGCCACTTACTTTTTGAATGTATATGAATATTAAAAGAAAAGATTTTATAAAATTTGGGGCAGGAAAGAACCATTATGAAAGGGAGATTGCTCTATTCAGTCAAATAACCCTGAATGCCTACATTGCCTAACACTGGACTAAGCATTATTTAAGACCTACCTAGAAAAGTAAAGCAGGTTTTTCCCCCTTATGAATCTTATTATTGTGACCAAATATTTTATCAACTGTTTTTATAATTAATCTCATGGGATTAATAAAATCAGGTCACAGGTTTTAGGTGGGGAAAAACAGCTAGACAACATGAACAGCATCCGGGATTTTTAATTGATTATAAACTCAGTGTGACTCAATACAAGATATTAAAGCAAGGACATAAATGTAATAATTAATAGCATTAAGTAAGAAAGATGGCATCTAGGAATAAGAAGGTGATCATCTCAGTATATTCTGCCCCAAACAGGCCAGAAAGATATTATTTTGCATAGATTTTTTTACGATATTTTAGAAAATACTAATTAGAAAATTAATAAAGGGGGAGGAGCCAAGATGGTGGAGCAGATTCACATACACTAGCTCTGAACCCACAGCCCATAAATTACCTGTAAAAAAGAACTCTCAGCAGATTCTGGAGCAGTGGAAGCTACACAACAATGGAGTGGAAGAGATTCCTGTTCCAGAGATTCCTGAAAAACTGGCACCAAAGAAAGGTCCATCCCTCACCAGACCCGGAGCAGAGCCCAGACCTGCCTTGACTGTGTAGTACCAAGAGGAGCAGATCCAAACAGGCTTCATGGATGGAAACTCCGGCGGCCGTGAAGGTCCCTCCAACCACAGGTGATATAGGTCAGTGGGAGAGACTTCTGGTCTGGCCAAGAAGGGCGAGGGGTGTCTCCATAACTCAGGCCCCCTCGACAGGCAGCAACAGAGGCAGCAGCAGCCAAGGGCTCCCAGAGCAGGTAGGAGCTGGGGTCCATTCTTGAAGGTCTCTGCATAAACTCCTTGAGGGAACTGAGCCCTTTGTGGCAGCCCTGCCCCCACTTGAGCACCAGAACTTAATCCCAGTGAATAGCAGCCCCGCCCACCGCTGAAAGCCGTGAGGTTGGGGAGCAGCATTTGAATCTCAGACCCCAAGCACTAGCTGGGCAGATCTGGAGCCAAGGTGAGTGTGGTGAGGAATCACAGAAGTCAAGTAACTGGCTGAGAAAATGCCCAGAAAAGGGGAAAAAAATATAAGATCATAGAAGGTTACTTTCTTGATGACCAGCTGTTCCGCCTTTCCTTTCAAATAAGGAAGAACATCAGGAAAAGACATAGAAGTCAAGGCCTCTGTATCCCAAACACCCAAAATAAATATTCAATGAGCTCAGGCCATGGAAGAGCTCAAAAAGGATTTTGAAAATCAAGTTAGACAGGTGGAGGAAAAACTGGGAAAATAAATGGGAAAGATGCAAGAAAAGCATGAAAAAAAGG
The DNA here is from genome assembly GCA_028658325.1 of Potorous gilbertii. NCBI lineage: Eukaryota > Metazoa > Chordata > Mammalia > Diprotodontia > Potoroidae > Potorous > Potorous gilbertii. Next base: position 70,914,496 of record CM053773.1, read on the forward strand.
GTCAATACCTTGATAAAGGAGACCCAAAAAAATGCTGAAGAAAATAACACCTTGAAAAATAGGCTAACTCAATTGGCAAAAGAGGTTCAAAAAGCCAATGAGGAGAAGAACGCTTTCAAAGGCAGAATTAGCCAAGTGGAAAAAGAGGTGCAAAAGCTCCCTGAAGAAAATAGGTCTCTCAAAATTAGAATGGAACAGATGGAGGCCAATGCCTTTATGAGAAACCAAGAAATCATAAAACAAAACCAAAAGAATGAAGAAATCGAATATAATGTGAAATATTTCATTGGACAAACAACTGACCTGGAAAATAGATCCAGGAGAGACAATTTAAAAATTATGGGACTACCTGAAAGTCATGATCAAAAAAAGAGCCTAGACATCATCTTTCATGAAATTATCAAGGAAAACTGCCCTGATATTCTAGAACCAGAGGGAAAAATAAGTATTCAAGCAATCCACAGATCACTGCCAGAAAGAGATC
>CM053773.1:70915479-70941065 GCA_028658325.1 Potorous gilbertii
TCTTTACCTGATGGTAAGCAGTTTTCTTCCTCATCAGAGAGGAAGCTTAGAATCATTTGTTCCCCAACAAAATAACCTTCAATGGTCTTATTTTTTTTTTCCCTTTTCTGGGCATTTTCCCAGCCAGTTACTTGACTTCTGAGGTTCCTCTCCACCCCTGCCTAAGTCCACCCAGCTAGTGCTTGGAGTCTGAGATTTAAATGCTGCTCCCCAGCCTCAGGGTTTTTGGCGGCAGACCTGGCTGCTATTCAGTGGGAGCTTAATTCCTGCTGCTCAGGTGGGGGCAGGGCCTCCTCCCAGGCTCAGTTCCCTCAGGGGGTTTATGCAGAGACCTTTTGTAATGGAGCTGCTACAGAGCTCCTGCCTGCTCTGGGAGCCTCTGGTCACCTGCTGCTTCTGCCGCTGCCTCTGTTGCTGCCTCCCAAGGGGACCTGAGCCCCGGAGACACCCGCTCCCCTCTCAGCTCTTCCAGACGTCTGTCTCACTGACCTGTGCGTCTGTGGGTGGAGGGACCTTCGTGGCTGCTGGAGATTCCGTCCCTGAAGCCTGCTCAGATCTGTTTGCTCCTCTCAGTGCTGTGTGGCCAGAGCAGGGGAGGGCTTTGCTCCCGCCTGGAGCACGATGGACCTTTGGGATTGATTTTTCAGGGCTCTCTGGAATGGAAATCTTCACTGTGTTACTGTGTGGCTTCTCTGTTCCAGAATTTGTTGGGAGTTCTTTTTAGAGGAAATCCATGGGCTGTGGCTTCAGAGCTAGCATATGTGAGTCTTTCTACTCTTCCATCTTGGCTCCGCCCCTTGCTTAAACTTTAAACAGCCTTATAATAATTACTCAAATAATCAAGCCTATTTGTCTATATTTTCCCTATTTGATCCCCATCTGTTCCCCCTTTTTTTAAAATGACAACATTCTTCTCCCATAGTAAAAGGTAACAAATGATTGTTTAGTATTTAGATCCTCTCTAGAATCTTTAGATATAACTAGCAGTGTCTCATCAATAGTAGCTACCATTTCCTTCAGTACTACAAGAACTATTAATTTGGACCAGGTAACTTTAATTTTGGAAGAGTAATGAGATGTTCCTTTATTGTTTCTCTTCTTATATTATACTTTCAGTAACAAAATCTTTCCTTTACAGATAAAAGATCACGGCAATAAGTGTGTGATATATGTGCCTTCTCCCTATTCACAGTTCTCTTTATAGCCAAGCAAAAGTATATTATGTTCATTCATTCTCTTTTTTATATGTTCTGTAACTGAGTTTTTTTTTCACCATTCTCAGATAATTCTACCGTGGTTTATTTTTTTAGGGGTGGGGTGGGGACAAGAGTGGCATATTTCTGAAACATATGAAAAGAAAAAAGGATACATAAGAAATTATTGATGAAATCCGAATTGGTGTTTGAAACTATAGTCTCAATTCAGTCTTCTTTTCAAAAATAAATATTAATAATTGCTGATAGTTGACATTATCAAAAATATTGTAATCAATACATAGAAAAGCTGATTCTTAAGTGTTATAGGACATTGATATTTTTTAATATTGCAGTTATTTCAGAAAGAGAAAGTTCCTTGGGGAGAGAATCAGCATAGGGTACTGGTTGCTGCATGATCTGGACCATATGGAGAAAAAGACAGTATTAATTTGCTGCATTGGGATATACCATGGTCTTTAAATGTATTCTTCTAAATCTCTTTTCTTCTATTTTGGAATTTAATTCATTTCAATATTTTTAAATTTTTGCCTCTTATAATATATAGGGAGGTATGATAAACCTAAATTCCAGGGGAGTCTGATTTGAATCCTAGCTCTGATAAAAAGCTGTGTGATTTTGGACAAGTTACATAACCTCACTAAACTTCAGGGTCATCATCTGTAAAATGGGGGGGAGGTAATAACTAAAACACTTATCTGTAAAGGTTGTTCTGAGATTTAAAATAAATAATACTTGATATTGAACACTTTGAAATTGTTAGAAGGAAAATTCTATATTCTAGCCTTCATCCTGATTAAATAATTAAAACTAAGGAAGAAGGAGATTGTTTCTGCTTGTTTGTTTAATACACCAAGTCAGAAAAGAATTGATGAGTCTACTTCCATATTTGTGGTAAAATCTCTTGAGACTGTAATATGACATTGTTCTAAGTTTTAATTCCATGAATGATTGTCTGAATTGTTATGAAGTCAATAGTCCATTATTCAATAGAAATGTCATCTGATGCCCAAAGGGAGTACAGTCTGAGAACTGATACAGATAAATAGATATCAGTCCCCGAAAAAAAATGTTGAAAGTATGACACTGCATAGGCAATGGTAGGATTCTCTTGACTCACTTTATAATTGCATTATCTCCTTTTTGGACTGGAAATTTCCCCATCTGGTTCATTCTGAGCCTGGCTGCAATACATTGAAAATAATGTAGAACATTTGTGTGTGTGTGTGTGTGTGTGTGTGTGTGTGTGTGTGTGTGAGTGGCTATTAATTAGGACTCTTGCTGAAATCAGACATAGCTGAAGCTATGTTGTGACTTGTGTCAGATCAATCCGTGTTTTTGAGGGAACAGACTTATTATTGTGATAATCTTGACCCTTTGCTTTGTTTTGTTTTGTTTTATCATAGTAAAATTTTATAAACAGGGCAGTTGAGCAGTGCAATTTTGCCACTGCACTACTTAATCTATTAATTAATAAATTAATGCTATAATATCTCTTAGTGACTGTAATAGGATACTATTGTGAAAGATCTCACTATTTTAATCTCACTTGTGGTCAAATCTATGTCCTGAATAATTAAGTAAATGAGTTCTTAGGCTTGCCATCCCCTTGCTAAAAGTTATATGTTCAAATACAAGATTAATTCCCTAAAGTATCTTATTGTTTTAAGATGATATGAAGATTATCATGTATATATATATATGTATATGTATATATATACGTATATATATATACGTATATATACGTATATATATATATACGTATATATATACATATATATATAGATATAGATATATCTATATATATCTATATAGATATACATATCTATATAGATATATATATATATATCCCCAGAAAAGTGGGGGGACAAGGTAAAATTTAAAAGTGTTTTAAAAATTTATGAGAATAGCAATGTTTGAGAAAATATCAAGATTCAACTATTAAAATTCTAAGTACTGTATATGTGTGTATGTTTATATATGTATACACACATACACATACAGATATACACACATTCATACACATATGCACATATATGCATGCATACATATGTGTATGTGTACGTATATACACATATATATACATACACATATATGTTTGTGTTTATGTGTATGTGTGTATATATCTATCTCCATCAATATATCTATCTATAGCAATTGGTTTCCAATGCTTAAAATGGGAAATACATATTTGAATATGATTTGCTTATAAGTTCCAAAAATTGGATAAAGGATTGTACATATGAAATTGCATTAATAAATGTAAAGAAATTTTAATATCATCTCTCCTGTTTTGAAGTCTCTATTTGATAAAATAATATTAAGGGACAGGGGGCTTCATTTACTAAGTCAATGCCTATTCCTACAGCTTGAGTATGACATTGTTCATATCAGATATAGAGTTTGGGTAAAAGTTTTGAGTTAAAGGAAGAGCAAGGGCTATATAAAAATTCTCTGAAAGTTTAGGTGAATTATAGGTTTTTAATTTGTTGTTCTCATAGCTCTGTGGTCAATAGGGTTACATCCATAAGGTTTGAGTTGGTTTTGATCATTTGAACTATTTATTGAAAAAGCAAATTTAGAGATTGTACTAAATTGTATTTAGTTTTGTTATTGAAAGAGTCGCATAATTACCTAGGCATCTCTGTAAGTGACTTGGAACCAGAAAAGCAGATTTACTATGAGAAGCTTCCTTCAAAACTAGACTGAGAACAAAGCTTATTCCAAAATATCCAAGGTAAGATATTTCCAGGGATCAGACAAATACATGGGACAGCTGGGACTCAAGGTGACATGTGTTGACTAAATGAACATTGTGGGTGGGTTATCAAATTGCAAAGAACATTGATGTTACTTAATATCGATGATCTTTATATTACTTTGGGTTTTTTGCTTGTTTCATAGTGTTTATGTTTACTGAGTTTTCCCAGAGATATGTAAATATCTCCCTTCAATTTAATACAGCCCTCTAATTTGTTTGATCTGTAACCTGACTTGGTTTAACTATAGAAAGTATTTAACAAAGTTTGTCTTTTTAAGGATTTGGAGTTTTGGAAAGATTTACATTGCAACTCATATTGTCAGTGGACAGTCTTCAAATATTCCACGGATTATCTCTTATCTCTACTTGCTTAAAACTCCTTTCTTTTCCTTTTATAATCTCTCCAGTGTACTTTGATTAAAGCCTATCAACTTCAAAAGTACCTTTCATTTTACACTCTGATTTATCACTTTTTTACCTATACTGTTTAAGTCCATTTCATCTTATTTCTCAATCAGATTTTAGTCTCATGTTCCACTGAATCACTCCTGTAAGTATAGACTTAACTTTTTAATAAAATTATTACATTTCAGTTATGATTTTTAGGTCCAAATTGGTTTACGATCCCATAAATTTCCACAAATGAGGGAAAATATTTCCTTCCTTGTCTGCCTATCTTTATTTCTGCAATATCCAACCTGGCCAGGGTAGTGAAGGTAGAGAGAAAGAATCCCATAATTTTCCTCTTTATCTCCCACTGAATCTCTAATCAAAAGTCAGTGAGAGTAAGTTTGATTTCAGATTTTGTTAGTTTTCACCCTTCTAAGCAACTTTTATGGTTAACAAAACCTCCCCTCCAAAGTTATCCAAGGTAAAAATACTTTGTGAATATTACAGAACTTCTGAAATGGAAGCTTCATCAAGCCCATTTTGTTACCCATAATTCCCCTTTCCAGGGGTCCACCTAAACCTTTACTTTCTTCTTCTCTGATTGTTATGAATGCCATGTTCTTTTTTCTCTTTCCCTTTCTCTTTCTGCTTCCCTCCTTTCCTCTTCCTTCCTTCCTTCTTCCTTCCTTCCTTCCTTTCTTCCTTCCTTCTTTCTTTCTTTCATTTGTTCTTTCTTATTCAGATTATATATACATGATAGTGAAGGACAATCTCAGTTTTCAAAGTGCCATCCAACAGCACTATGATCCATTTTTCCTAGTTTCTAGTTCTTTAAGTTCTAGTGTTTAGTGTGTGCAATTGACCATATTGAAAAGGTCTGTATTTATCTAGCTAAATTTGTTTCCACAATTATCTAAAGTGAGCTTTACCACTCATCAGGAATGAGGCTTAGACATTGTTGGTTTTCTTGCAGTTTTTCCTTAACCCATCTGTACCTGTGTAACCTAATGTTAAATAAGGACCCATACTCACCAACTACCCTTTTCTGACATGTTGTTCCTTTTCTTCCTGCACAAATAAGAAAGAATCAGTTTGGAATTGGATCTTATATCTCCTTATCCTTCCTGAGTTTGGATGAGTTAAATTTTCTGACTTCTTTACAGCTAACCAACCAATAGAAGAATCTGCCCTGACCTGCTGTTAGGAAAAGGATTAAGTGCTGGCTACTGGGATGGTGCAGGCTTGCTCTCAATGAAAGCATAGTTGAAGGGCCCTCAGCAAATCTCTTGGCTGGCTACTCATATTGTTAAAAGTCTATGGTTAGGTCTTTATCCTAAATAAAGAGACAAAATTCAAAAAGAGGAAGTCAAAAAAAAAGGTATATGTATGAGTATGTCTTTTTAATACACCAAGGAAGAAAAATGTTGGCAGGTCAGCCTACTAGTTATCTAATTTTTCTATTTAATTTAATCATTTTTCTGTAAAATTTTACTTTTTTATAAACAAAAATCTATTTTCTCTCTTTCCCACTTCCTCCTTCTACTAAAAATGAAAGAAAAGGAAAAAAGCATCCCTGTAGCAAGTATATCATCATGATTGGCCAGGTTCAAATAGATGTGTCTCATTTTACATACTTAGTCCATCACTTGTTTGTCAGGAGGTGGAAAATATTCTTAATCACCATTCCTTTTGAATTATGGGGTCATTATATTTTTCAGAGTTCTTAAATCTTTCAAAGTTGTTTGTGTTTACAATGTTGTTGCTAATTGTAGATTGGTCTCCTGGATCTGTCTACTGCATCCTGTGTTATTTCATGTAAGTCCAGGTTTCTTTGAAATTATGTAATTCCTTAAGGAGTAATAATAATTCTTATATAATATGTTATATAATAAATATTCTTATATAATATGTTGTTCTGCCATTCTTTAATTGATGGGAACATGCTTAGCTCTCAGGTTTGTTTGCTTTTGTCTCTACAGGCTGTACATCTATATGCTCTTGATGTTGCCACCACCACTTCCCCTAAATCAATAACCAGAGCATCAGTGAGCAGCTTAGTTATGAGGCAGAGTTCTGCCAAAAGTATGGGGTACCCATGATGACTCTTAGTCTTTTCATACCACAGTGGGGATGGGAGAGCAGACTCTAAGACTGAGAAGCAGACTTTCTATAAATGCTTTGAATAAATAAGGATTTATTTTCCTAATTTGAATGGCTTTGATATTTGGTCCTATTACTGGTATTGTTTGGTCAATAAGTACGTGTTGTTTAGTCATTTGGTAGGGTACTATTCCACATTGCCTTACAGAATGACTGTAAAGATCCACAGCATTAATGTGCCTTTTTGTCTCACAGCCTTACACATTTGTCATTTTTGTTTTTCTTGCAAAATCCTCTCTAGTGAAGGTAAGGTGGAACCCCAGAGTTGCTTTAACTTTTATTTTTTTCTCTCTTTTTTAATATGACCCTTGCTTTTATTCACTTTTTTAGCGCCATGCCAAGTTTTCATATTCCAACTCTATTATTTATCCACGATTACATTTCTATTTTCTAAACATACCTACTTTCAATGATTTCTGACTTGTGGGCTTATATTGAGTCAGTTGTAGACTATTCTTTCCTCTTTAGATTTAAACTATATTGATCAGATACCGAAGAATCTACAAAACACATTATTTTCCACCTTTTAAAGACATACTCAATCCTTGGTCAGAAAGCTATCCTTTTAACATTTTAAACCCTAGCCAGAAATTTGAATTCTATTCCCAGGAACCCTTTTAATCAAATATCTGCTACGTAAATCTGTTTTTCTCTTTTATATGCCTTGCACATGATGGACATGTGTGAGGCCCATACCACCTGCAACATTGTTGTTTTCTGTTTCTTGCCCAAGACTTCAAAATATATGTTAATGTTTCATGAGTGAAACATATACTCCTGGCAGTGTTACACATACCCACATGAACCATTAGAAGTCAAAAGCAGTTTGACAAGGTGGGAGATTTTCTGTCATGTCCTAGATGCATGCCCTAAGAATACAACAAGCCACTATATTTGCTTTTGTTTGCATATTGACTAATAGTTTCCTCAATTGTCTGAGGCAGAGAATTTCTATCCACTACTACTATTCTTTTATCCTTCCCTTGAATTAATAATCTCTCATTTAATAGTACCTGTTTCATCATTCCTGGAAGAATATGAAAATTCTTCCTACTTGGAGAAAAATATTCTGAGATGTTTTTGTTAATTCATTAGGATTAGTTGGTAGTCAATTAGTGTTTTCCAAGTACATAATAGATGCCAGTCTATGTGCTAAGTACAAAGAAAGGCATAAAACAGATCCTTCCCTTGGTGAACTCATAATTTAATGAGGAAAGGATGCATGAAAATAATCATGTACGAAAGAAAAAAAAATCTCTCTGTAGGGAAACAGGAAATAATCAATAGAAGGAAAACAATAGAGTTAAGAAGCTTTGGGAATGACTTCCTTTAGAATGTGGGATTTTAGCTGAAACTTGAATGAAGTCAAGATATGGAGATGAGAGAAAGGATTCCTGCATGAACGACAGTCAATGAACATGACTGGGAGTCCAGGGATGCATGTCTTGTTCAAGGAATATCAAAGAGGCAGGAGTCACTGGATCAAAAAGTGTCTTTAAGATGGGGAGTGGTAAAAGTAAACACTTAGAAAGATATGTTAGGAGGGAGATTGCAAAGGTTTTCAAATGCGAAACAGAGGTCATTATATTTGATCCTAAGGATGATAGGATTTGGATGATGCTGAGTAGGGGAGTGACATGATCAGAAATATTACATTGATAGCTGAGTGAAGTATGGGCTAGAGAGACCATAAGATCATAGGATTTAGGGCTTCAAGATCTTCAAGACCAATCTTTTTATTTTGCTGATGAGATCACTGAGTATTTTGGATGAAGTTTACATTTGACAAAAGAAATCAGGATGCTAAAACAAAATAACTTGACAAAGGATATAAAGCTAGTAAATAGCAGGTGTATAGCTAGAACACAGGTCTTTGAATTCTCAGGTCAGTGGTCCTTTCACTATAACATATTGTGTTTATCAAAATTTTGATCAGATACCAAATAAAGGAAAAGACTTTGCTTACACTTGAATTGTTTGATAGTCATTATACTAAAAAGCTAATATAAATTGCTAAGAGAGATAAGAGAACGCCACTCTCTCTGTTCTCCCTCTACTTTCTTCCTTTTCATCATATATTTATTGTTACAGTTTGTTTTTACTTTACTTTCATTTCCAAATAATTCTCTTCCACTATATATTTTCAAGAAGCATGTAAAAGAATCTATCCAGGATGATTTCAACATTTACCCTGATGCAGGATAAAGTCCTTTCTACCTCTATAATTTTATCCTTTAATTTATTTTAATTTAATATAGAAATGCTGTTTGTATTATATGAATTGCATTAGATGACATAATTCTAATTAAAGAAATATTTTGACATTATCTAGCTGACATTAAATTTTAGTTACAATTTCTCAATAAAGAAAATTTCAAATAACTGCAGGGAGGTACCTGGAGAACAGAAAAAGGGGAAAATTTATATGTATATATACACACATGCACACACATACACATGTATATATGTATATACATACATATATGTATATATGTATGTATACACACATATAGACATCATAAATGTTTGTATATAGAGACATACACGCACTTATACACTTATATGTATGCACATGTGTGTGTGCATGCTTATTGAATATGAGGAGCCATGAAAAGAATGAAGGTGGGATTAATCAATAAAGTATCTAAGCATTTTGTGTCTAGTACCATATAAGGAACTAAGATATATAAAATAAGCCTGAGGCAAGATATCTGTTCTCAAGGAATTTAAAGTCTCATTGAAAGAGTTGAAATGAAGTGATCAGGGGAAGGAATGATAGGTCTCCTAAGTATCTTAATATATCTAAGTATATAAATAGGTTATAAAAGCTAGTAGAGAAAGTGCTGGATTTGAGTGAGACAACCCTGAGGTCAAGTCTGGCCTCAGGAAATTACTAGCTACGTGACCCTGGGTAAGTCATTTAATCTCTTTTTGATTCAGTTTCCTCATTTGTAAAATGGGGATAAAAATGCCACCTATCCTGAAAACTTTTTGCAAGGATCAAATGAGACGATGATAGGGAAGAGCTTGGCAGAGTGCCTAGCACATAGTAAGAGCTCTATAAATGTTATTCATTATTCATGTGTGCTGGGTAGCTAGGGAAGCTGAATATTCAACCGTTTCTCAGTTGAACAGAGCAAAAGACAGATTCCAACAAGAAAATTGACAAACATACCAAAACCAATGCAGTTAGTAAAACAAGCAGTAGATATTCTCCAAACACATGTGGCTTTATGCATCTTTTATTTAACTCAGGATCCAAACTAAAAGTCAGTGTTTAGTGTACAGTATCAGTTGGCTGTATTTTCTAAAAATTTAGGCTCTATAAGCCTGTGTATAGATTGTACCAAGATGTTGCCTTATTGCCAAATCTTTTGTGTTCCAAAATTTAAAAAGAAATAACACATGTATTTTGTTCTGTCAAGAAGCATGGAAGTTAGAATGACAGAAAACATTCCCAGCATGAATAAACCATGAAGCATATTTGGAAAGTGGGGTTTTAATGATAATTGGTGTTAAAAACCTTATTGCAAAGTGGGTACAATTTTCCTTCAATTGTTTCAGAACGCCATGTGTAATGAAACTCTGACAGAATGCAAATTATTTCTACAGGATATGAGTAGGAGAAAGGGGACTATCATAACTGTGTTCTTAATGAAAAATATTATTAGATGATAAGTTTTACAGCAAATGGGTCATATTAATCACTTTTTGGAAACCTAGTGTCTCAGATTGTTATAGGTACTCTACAAAGGGCAGACAGTTGGCAAACCTGGCTAAAGGAATTTTAATCTCTACAGAAACAAGGAACCTGGAAGCAAAAAACCAAAAGAAACTGAAATTGATGGGGATCATTTGGTGCATCTATAAATGAAATTTGCCTGGATGTCCCTTTTGGCACTGCTATATCTATTTGAAAAGTGTGAGAAGGTGGGTCTGAACGTTTTCTATGCAATACATTGAGGAACATGTAGTAAAACAATAAAATAAGTATAATAATTTAGGTAGCATTTAAAGGACTACAAAGTGCTTTGTATGCATTATCTCATTGGACCTCACTGCAACCCTGATATTTATTATCTCAGTTGTGCAGTGAAGAATCTGACTTAGGGGAGATTAAGTGACTCCACAAGAATCACAACAGTAGCTGGTGTCTCTCTGACTTGGGATTTTTATGGTTCCAAGGCTCACCTTTCATCCACTATGCTTCTCTTTAATATTATGAAAGAGGACTTATATTTAATCATTTGGGACCTCTCTCTACAGACATTTCACAATTATATTAGAGGAAGAGACTTAGAATTCAGACGTTATAACAGGATCATTCGCTTGCTTCATCAGGTCTCTAGAAAAGATTTATTTTTCAAGGCATATCATCCAAGTGTTAGAAAAACCCCATTGTTCTGTTAGAGTCTCCAGCAGAATAAACCAATCCAAATTAATTTTACCATAGCCCTCTGAACAATAAAAGCAGTTGGGAATTAGACATACTGGGAAATTTGTGTTGTTTTTTTCAGGCCTATTAATTATTTAAAAATAATTGCTTTTTAAGAACATTGTCTTTTCATTAAATATCAATAAAACTCCTGAATAATAATTAATATTGAGTCTTGGCCAAAACATTCAGAAGTATCATTTAGGGCTCCTCACCTGCCTTATCAAGGGACCTTGTGTGAATGAATTTAATTTTTGCTGTTATGCTGCAAGTAAGACTTTTGCGACAGCAGGGATAAAAACCAAATCCAACTCACACAGGTGCTGTGAGCTTAATTGATGGTTTAAATTCTTAAGTTTAAAAAAAACAGTGCATAAGTGAAAGCATTGTTATGATTTCATGGGGATATTATAGAAATCCTTTAGAAATCTAGCAGGAATTACTGGGATAAATTTATATTCAGTATGCAACCCAAGAAGGATTACGGATTCATTGATTTCCATTGAGGAGCTTAGAGCATCTCTATTAATCATAGATCTTTCCATAGTCCACCCATTGTTCTTGAAATTTTTGGTACATAAAGAGAAATACTGTCCAAATGAGCAGAAAGCATCCCGCTAATAAACAATTTGAAGTAAAAATTGAAAGATAAAACAACTTGAGTTAAAATAGAAAATCCTGTCTTTCATAGGACTATGTCATTCCTTCCTATGGACAGCTATCTCACCAGTAAATCCTGACAAACAAATTAGACTCTTGCCACTAACTTGATGAGACATGTAGAGTTATATGTTGTCCTAGAGCAAGACTGACTTGTGAGAATTAGGAACTTCAATGCAGGTATTTTTCTCAAAGTGAGAAAAAGAAAACACCACCAAAATTATGTAAAGCATATATTAAATCATTTTAAATTCATGAAAACATTAAAATAATTTTTGTGAATCATTTTTTTGCTGGTTTTTCTTTTCAGGAAGTCAGAAACTCCTTTTTAGATCTACAAGTAGCAGAGGGATTAGATAACTTTTAAAGAAAAATTTGTAAGTTGAACTGCAAAAGAGCAATTTTTAGGATCTATTGTACTGAAGCAAACCCCACCAAACCAAAAATCCTTCTGCTTTAGATCACTCAAACTATCAATTCAAAATTTAATTGTTTGCAATAAACATGCAATATACACACATATATATGCATATATTATTTTAGTCATAGAAATTAATGAGATAATATGTAAATAGAAGCAGTAGAGTCAATCTCTTGTTAACTGATCATTAAAATTCAATTATTGATTTTTTTTAAAAAAGGAATTAGAATTACTACAAACAAGACACAAATAGTATAAAATCAACCTCATTTTGTGTTATCATCAACCCAAAATAGTCAGTGCTGGTTCCAGGAGTCAAGAAGACCCAAGTTCGAATATGAATTTACAGTGTGACCTTGGTCATGTCATTTAATATGTGCTTAATAAATGCTGATTCTCTCTTTCTATTTCCTAAATTAATGTTTGTTTTCCTAAATCCATTATGAAATATGAAATTTAGACTTAGTACTAAGTATATTTCATGATATGGCAGGAGTTTATTGAATTGAAATAGAAAATACCTAAACAAAATGTGATAATGCTTCAATGATGCCAATAGTTAATAAACATTTATTAAGCACTTACTATATGCCAGTCACTGTGTTAAGCACTGTGTTAAGCACAAAAAAGAAAAGAACAAAACATCCCCTGTCATGAAGGAGCTTACAATCTAAGGGTTAAAAGACAGTACAGGAAAGAAAGCTGACAAGGTAAGAGAAAAGGTGCCAGGTGTGGTAGAGGAGTACCTTTTGGGTCATGGTAGAAAGGTTCCAATGCAATTCAGCCATGTGGGAAAAAAGATGTCTATCCTGAACACTTCCTTATATGGATGTTTTAGAGTTCATGGTTTTGTCTTCCAATTAGAGGGGCAAAGGGTAGTGATGATGTATGCTTACCAAGCTGATTCGGTCTTAAAAAATGATGAGCTTCCCCCATGATGAAGTTCCTGTGAAAAGTCAGATACACTACTCTGGAGCAATGTAACCAGGTGGGAAATTAAAAATGGTATATTAATTTTCTTAAAATAGATATTCAGATTAAATAAATATAGTAAGATTTTAGTTTAGTAACAGTAGCTACTAAAAGCAATAATCTTAGCCTGATTAATATGCATTGATGCATGACATCCATGATATCTCTCTCTAACGCTATCCCTCTCAGGGTGATAACATATTCTTTCTTTTTTTTCCATGATGCGTAAGGAAATAACCCTGTCTTTGCTAGAAATCATTACTAAGTCTAAATTCAAAAGAACCCCAGAACCACCCTCTCAAAACGAAGTCTAATAAACCTGGTATAGGATCACTTCTACTAAGTCATTAAATTGCTAGCAATCTGAGTAGTGTATGCCAGTTTACTGATTGCTTTGTGCTATATATAGATATATGGGGTTTAAATAAAGGAATATCAATTCTCTCAGGAGCAAAAGAACAGAATATATTCCCTTGGTGCCAGTCTGGAAAGAAATAGATAAGATAGAAACATTGAAACTGGCACACAAAGCCAGTTGAGTGCAGGATGAACATTTCCATAATCAAAGTTCTAATCCTGCCTCAGATACATTAACTTTATGACTCTGGGCAAGTCATTTAACTATTCACAATTTCAGTTTTCTCCTCTGTAAAACTCCATGCTATAAATTTATGTTCCTCTGACATTCTAGTGAAAGGATTTCGCTGTGCAATTAATAAAGTTTCAGCTTAGAAACAGTCATATTCAGAAAGATGGATAGAAATGGTTATCCTAGACTTGATTACAATCAAATGGGGAAAATCAACAGCTAGTGAATGTCAAAATGATAGGAAGTATGTGATGAAGTGGCCATGTCATCTTAAAATTTATGGAAGAGAAAAAGAGCATCATAATATCAGCTATATATTAAAAAAAATTTGAAAGGATGCCAGGACAAGACAAGCAGTCATAGCTTTTTGGATTTTAGTCAACACCTAAAAATATCTCATGATGTTTATTTTGATAAGAGAGAGATGTAAACTGCCCAATATTGTACTTACATGGTTCCAAACTATATGACTTACCAAACCCAAAGAGGAATTAATCATTAAGTGAGTATCAACTTGGTGATAATTTTCTAGAGGAGGGTCATAGGAATACTAGTCTTTCTCATTATTTTTTATTAATGACTTGGCTAATGGAAGAGATGCCATTCTTGTTAAATTTGTCCATGACATGAAACTATGAGAACTGGTCAGTATGTTGTATACTGATAAAAATAGATGATGAAGAAAAAAAGAGTCACAAAGATCCATGCATAATCCATCAATTGGCAAGGCTAGGAGTTGCCAGTAGTAAACGTCAAAGGCCCCTCAGTTACCAGAGAGGTATTAGAGCAGACAGGGTAGTTTTTTATGGAGTTGGTAAAGGTGTAGGGTGAACATACATTTAGTCTGATTTATAGAAGATTTCCAAGACCCATTCCAATGGGGAGGGGCCATCTCCAGTCCTCCTGACCAGATGGCTCTGGGGGTGAGAGTGGGACAGGTGTTTTTTCATAGTCCTGCTTTACTTCAATTCAATTCATTTGCAAGTCATGACATCACCGTACTGATTGTCATGGTCCTCTTTGACAACAAAAGGTGAACAGTATCAACAATAACAGAGAAAACACAGAGTTAATCATCATTCTCTGAAAAATTCAGTGTTAAACAACATGTGCCTTCTAGCCAGGCCCCAGGGATTCAATCCCCTCTCCCTCCCTTTCAGGACAAGAATTCAAGTTGTAGTCCAGAAAAATAGAGAAGTTACACTTTTATTCATAAGTCAGACCTTCTAATGTTAAATAATCAAACTATCATTTAAATCAACCTAATTCATAAATATTAATTCCAGTGATTAGATACAATTTTTAATTAATAAATAATACAGCAATCTCATAGTGGTATGATAAAGAGAAATCACAAAGATCTTAATAGGCTAGAATGATGGTCTGATGCACACAAAAAAAATTATAATAAGAAAAAATATCATGTATATAAGCTCAATAGATTGTCAATATGAGTACACAAAGGGAGACAAGACTAGAAAATAGTTCATATTGGGGGAAATTTATGAATAAATGCCTAGATCACTATGTCTTGACAGTGTTATATGGGATTTCCAAAATGAATGAAATCTTAGGCACAATCAATAGCCATTATTTAAAAAAAAGATATCAATAGCCATATTTAAAATAAAAAGATATCCACAGTGTGTAAAATGACAGTCCCAAACTATCTTCCCCAACCAGACAACATCTGGAGGATTACATTTAGTTTGGGGCATTTCATTTTCAAAGAGATGAAAAACTCTTTTTGAAAAACTGGAATGCAGTCAGCAAGGGTAGGTAGGATGGCCAAGAGACACAATTCCATGCAGGAATTGAGGAAAGAGGATGTTTAGTCTGGGCATATGGAGATTTAGAAAAAAGTGTTTTACAGTTAGTTATCAACCTCACTGCAGGAAATCATCTGAGGGTTAATTAAATAGAATCTTGTCTGAAAATACAGTTCTATGACTACCTTGTTTTGTTTCCAAGGAATATGCTCAAGGAAGAACTAGTTAGGGAAATCGCAAGGTCATGGTCTGAATATTTCAGTTACTCTGATGGTAAAGTTACAGACATATTGGGAATGGCTACCCAGATTTGAGACAAGTGTCCAATACTTAAATTACCAACTTCAGGGCCTCTTTCAACACTGATTAAAGATACTTCTGAAAATTGTACGGTCTCTATGTTTTGTTACACATAAAAGTCTGCATATTAGAAGTATTTCTTGTACTCAGCCAAAACTAATTCATTGTTGTTACAATTGCCAAACATGGATAGAATTTCAATCCCTATTATATGTAATGTATGGCATTGTGTTGTTTTTTTGTTATCCTTATAAACTTAACTCTTTTCCTATGCAAAATTTATTTAAAACATAGAAATCAAGTTATTAGTTTCAATTGATTCATTCATACTTTTCAGGTCATTATGCATGACCGAAATTGCCATCAAAATAGCAAATGAATACTTTGGAGTATCAAGCAGAGTATACATGTTCCCTGGCCATTTGGTTTCTACACATTTAGTAATCAAACCATGGTCCTGGCACATACTGTGTCTGTACTAGCTCTGGTGATTTAAATTTGATGGCATTATAAATAAGATATAAGGACTTGAATGGGATGGTTGAAATTATTTTTCTTGGGGAGGTAATTCTTTTAAAATCTGGTGGTAATTCATATGCTTCGTTAGAATTTTCAAGTGTTCTGTTTCATACAGGGAACAAAATGGCAGTTATCTAACTATAAAACCTATTCATGTTTAACAGAAGTATCAATGAGACACACATATACATACACACATACACACACACATTTATAGTATTCATACATATTTAAAGTACAAATAATTTTCATTTATCCAATAATTGATTTTCCAACGATTTGTTGATCATTTCAAGACAGTTTCACGTATCAGAAAGATCATTTTACTAGGAAATGAATGGCCTGAATCTAAGTGGCAGCTAGGTGATTCAGTGAATAAAGCACCTGCCTCTGGAATCAGAAGGACCTAAGTTCAAATCCAGTCTCAGAAATCTACTGTGTTACCCTGACCAAGTCACTCAACCCTGTTTGCTTCAGTTCTTCATCTGCTAAATGGTAAAAATAATGTCTGGGTTTTTTCGAGAAAAGTAAGGTATTTTAAAATTGCTTTGCAAATCTTAATGTTCTACATAAATACTAATTATACTTAGTAGCAGTAGCAGCTGTAGTAATAACAGTATTAATGCCATTTCCATCTCTTACATATGACCTTAAAAAATCACTTCAGTTTTCTAAAGACAATTTCCTTATCTATACAACAGGGGTAATGATACCTGTATTTCTTACCTGATAGGTTTGTTGTAAAGAAATTTTCTTGTAAATCACAAAATATCTTGTAATTATGAACTATTTTAATAATACTTTTCAAATTGGCATTTATAAAGGGAATAAAGAGAAGCTAACCATCTTAGTGGCAAAATTGACTTTCAAAATGAATGTAGTTACTAATTATCTTGAAAAGTTTTAAAAGATGAACTTCAATCGAATGACAACATACACAGCCAGTAGCGATGATCCTTTGCCTATTTTACCCATTTCAAAGAGTCTAAATGATTCAGATTCATCTAGAAAAAAAATCTCACTTATTCAAACAAACGTTAATTTCCCTATTGGCAAATGACAGCTATAGACTTCTGAGAATGAATTATTCACTTCCAAAATAAATACAATAAAAAGATCCATTTCAAACCAAAGTTATATTGAATGGGAGAAATCACCCCAAAAGACAATTTAGGACAATTACCAGGCTGCAATAGCATTAAATTATGTTACAGTGAGGCCGGGTACAGTAACAACTAAATACATCTTTTCCTTTTAGTGTGTGGAAGTGTTTTGCAAGCATGAAAATATTGTGGAATGTTACCCCTAAATTGAAATTAGAATGTTTCCTTGGTTAAAAAATGAAACCTTTTTTTTCTAAATGTGGTCATTTTTTTAGAAATAAAGTCATCAAAAGCATGTGGTTCTGAAGACAACAAGGTCACTTTTTTTCATCCACTGCGTTTTTTCTTCGGGGACAAAGGGTCTCTCTTCCAGATACATTATTGTAAATTAAAGAGCAATAGCAACCATTGGGCCCTTGGAGATAGCTATATGAATTTGGTAATGCTTAGGGATATATATCACACAAATCCAATATAACCTAGGATTATTTAAAATGGATGATTTTCCCTTCTTTTCTCTGTTTTTGTCTAACTCTTTCACTACTGCTGTTCATTTATATGACCATTCTCTCATTCCTAACTCCTGAATGGGTCATCACATCCCACGGCTGATGGTAAGACAAGTACAAAATCACATCTTCCCAAGGCATACTTAAACTGAGCTTACAGAGGATACAATAGAGAGATGCTAAGGAAATCAAAGGCATCAGGGTCACTCTTCTTTGAAAGTCACAGAATTCTTCTTTTAGCTATGTTTGAGCCAGACAAAAAGATTGGGAGTTCACTGTTCTCTAGAGGACCCATAAACCAGAGGAGAAAATTTCAGGAATAATCTTTCTTATTTTATGCCATACTCTATCATCCCTCACCCTCACCCTTCTCAAGTCCAATCAAATGCAGTAATATAACCATAAAGTATTTAGAGCAGTGATGCTGAGCAAAGAACTAAATTAGAGCCATATAAAATGTGATGATTTCAATTTGCAGGAATTCTGTTATTTGATAAGCTGTATCTCGGCTTTCAAATCATCTTTGGAAAAAATATCTGGCTTTAACCTCTATATTTAATGAATCCCAATAAATAAAGGTAATTAAATTTCTAAGTAGCTGAACTGCATAGTGTAGGGGAAAAACACTGAATTAGGAATCCAAAGGCTGAAATTCAAGTACCAACTTTCCCCAGTTTTGGGACCTTGAGAATTACCATCTTCCTTTTCAAAGATAAATCTCTTGAAAAGTGCCTCTTCCACTCTGAGCCTCAGCTATGTCCTCTACTGGATATAATAACACAGATGATATTTATTTGAGAGAGTTATAATAGAAAAACATTGCCTTTATAAACAGAGAAATAAGGATGGAATCTTATCTCTGATTACCTGTATGGAATTTTATTTCTTCAGCTATAAAATGATGGGGTGTGAATTAAGAGTATATAATGCCCCCTCCAGCTGTAATTCTAATCCAATGAACCCAAGATTACACACACATGCACAAACCTGCATACACACAGTTTTGTATGTATATATGTGTACATATCTTAGAATCATATATACACGTCTATATGTGTAAGTATCCTTATGTATGTATGCTTATATTAATGAGTTTTGAAACACAGTACCATAGAAATTTAGTTTTGAACAATGCCGAAATACTATCGTGTCATTAAAATGATATAAAAACAATATGTAGAAATGTCAGGAGCAGAATATTGATTTGTATATATTTATTGGTTTGACCAAGGCCATTGATACTATCATTGGTGAGATCTTGTGGAAGATCATGGCAAAATTTGGTTGACCAGAGAAGTTCATTAATATTGTAAACCAGTTTCATGATGGCACACTTACATGGTTTCTGGATAATGAATGATGTTCTCTCCCTTTTCCAGTCATCAGTGGAGTGAAACTGTGTGCTTGCTCCTACGCTTCATGGCATGATGTTTTCAGTGATTTTATTGGACACCTTTAATGAGGACAAAAATGGTATTGAGTTAAGCTACTGTACTGGTGATAAATTATTTGACTTGAAAAGACTGCAAGCTATAACTAAATTGCATGGAGATACTAAATGATTTAATGTAAAAAGGCTATAAGCCAAGACTAAAATGGAAGGAGAACTGGAATATAACTTTGTATTTACAAATGATTGTTCACTGAATACAGTCTCTGAGACCGAAATACAATAGGTTGTGGATTGATTCTCTGACACCTTTGTTAATTTTGTCCCAAAAATTAACACTCATCTGTCCAGTGGGACAGATCTTTCCCATCAATCTTCCAGGTCACCCTGGACTGGAAGTCTCCTCTACTCTATTGTTCTTTGGCTTCTGCTGCTCTACAATTTGTTCAGAGTCATTCTTTATAGGTATTTTATGGGCTGGGGGGTAAGAGCTAGAGTATACAAATCTTTCTTTTCTGCTATCTTGGCTCCATCTCCTGGGAGACTCTTAAAGAAAATGTGTGAGAGAAAAGGTATTAGCCTGCCTACCAAATTGAAAGTCTACAGAGCCTCTGTGCTAACTTCCTTGTTGTATGTCTTTGAAACTTGAACAGTATATCAGCACCCTTTCAGGAAACTATCATTCTTCCTTTGAATTGTCTTAAGAAGATTCTGAAGAGAACTTTGAAAGATATGCTACTGGACACCAAGGTCCTTTCTCAAGCTGAACTACCAAGCATACATATTGCAGAGAGCAAAACTCTGAGGGCTTGACAATTTTATTTAAATGCCAAATGTATGTTTGCCTAAAAATCGATTTTATAGTGAAGTCACACAAAGCAGTCATTCACAGAGAAGTGATAAGAAACCATACAAATAAACTCTCAAGGTCTCTCTGAAGAATTTTGGTATTAACTGTGAAACACGGGAGACAATGACACAGAGCTATTTATCATGTCATGCCTAAATCAAAAAAGGCACTGAAATTTATGAGCAAAGCAGAATTAATCAAAAGAAACAAAAGATGCATAAATTTAGAGACATCTCCACTCCAAATCATTTTATGGTCTATTTGTGCTTGCCTGGGATAGACTCTTCTAAACTTGTATTGGTCTGATCAACTGCAGTTGGACATACCGTACATTGACCCTAACATCATGATCTCATTTTGGTCCTCTTGTAGCAAGAAGGACAATGGGGACAGATAAATCAATTAGCAAATATTTTAATTAAGTACTTACTAAGTGCCAAACACTATGTGAAGCAAATAGAAAAGCAAAAAATTCCAGGTACTGCAAGGAGTTTACAAATGAATGGAGGAGACAAGAAATGCAAAAAATAGATATACAGAAGAGACATATTGAGTGGATAAAAGGTAACTTTCAAAGGGAGAACATTATCACCTAGTTATTAGAAAAAGAATCCTAAATAATGTGACATGAGCTGAGTCTGAAAGGAAGCCAGAGATTTTAAGATAAAGTAAGAGGAAAAGATACTCTAGGTACATACAATAGACTAAACCTTAGTGTGTGCATGATAAGTGCAAAAGCACTGAGATGGGAAATGCAACTTCATATGTCAGGAGTAACAAGAATAGCAGAATGGCTGGATCAAAGTCTAGGAAGACAGGAAGCACCCAAATTACAAAGAGCGTTAAATATTCTTTATTTATCCCTCATTCTGGGGAGTCACTGGAGTTTCACTTATGGAGGTGGGGCATGATAAAGTGAAGCGTAGATTTTAGAAAAATCACTTTGGTAGATAGCTATGTGAAGGATAAATTGGAATGGAGAGATAATTGAAGAAGATAGAGCAAAGAGGAGGCTTTTACAATTTTTCAGATAAGGGGCAATGAGGGCCTATATTAGAATGGTAGCTGAGGAAGGAGAGGGGGATAATATGGATAGATAATAGTTTAAAAATTAAATTCTTCCCTCACTTCTATGCTGATCCCTCTACTTTGAAAGGTAGACATAGCTAGGTTTCCATTAATAAATTAATGAACTTCTTCACCTCCACCTAGAGAATTACACTGAGAGGCAATGTCCCCAGTCTTGATGTTATCTTTTTGTCAGTCTTAATTTGTTTTTATTACTTCTGATGTAATTAGAAAGAAGCTTAACTAGTTCAAACTCTCATAAGATCTCTAGAAGACAAAAGTTTTCCTACAGAAAGTGATTTAAATATTTTGATCAAAAATTTTTGAATACAACCATATGGTCTAGAAAGAGGAGTAGTTGACATAACAAAATCAAATAACTTTCTTTAGGATGAATAAGCCTAGACATATATGATGTGATTGCATAATTCACATTCCTATATGAATGTCTGTTTTTGTAAGCACAACACATGGTTTAAACCAATAAAAAAAAGGCCTTAAATTGTTTTGGGGTAACTCAAAAAGATAGTCCAGACTTTGAGATAAGTTGCAAGTTAAAAACAAAAAAAAATAGTATACATTTCATGCATAAATGGATACTTAAAGACTGAAAAATTATGAAATTAGGTGGAGCAATTTTCATTGTTCAGGACTTACATGAAGTGATTTTCCTTGCTTTATTGGCAGAAATTAATTAGAAGTTGAAATGCCTTAAAGATAAGGCTTTGTCTATATGACAGTCCCAAAACATTTCAAAAATGAGAAAACTGGCTGAGTTAGTGATTCAGAAATAGTTCAGATGATCAAAATATTAAGTTTAGGCTTAAATTCTACTACCTCTCACATTTAACCAAGCTAAAATTGCTAATGTTTGCTGAACAGATTTTTCTTGCCTATCTGACTTCCATTTCCAGATCTGCTTCCTGGATTTCCAAATACTATACCATTTTTCCTGGGGAATAACTTAGAAAAATAATGCATTTGTTCTAGTTCTTTTTTTAAGGTAAATTCATCCACACTATACATCTTAATTTCTCTAGCTCAAAGTAATATGTCTAGGTGCAAATTACACTACAGCAAGACGCCTTAAGATTTTTATGTTTTCTTCCATGTATTCCTCTGGTAATATGATGAAACCTATGGACCACTTCTCTGGCTAATGGTTTTACACGCATAAAAGAAAATACATAGAAATTCACTAGGAACTGATTATATGGAAAGTTATAAAAATTAAGTCTATGAACGTCTTCAGAGGACTTAGGAGTGCATCTAGCTGAACATTGAGCATACTTTCCTTAGCACCTAAAAAGTTATAAACATAAATAATATATTTTCTTTCCATAGGAAAAAGTATCTATGTTGTCATACATATGAACTCGTCCTCCTAAAAAAGATTCTGAAGAAAACATTTAAGAAAATTACTCTATTCTTATTTTTCCTTTTCCTATTATTATTATTGCAGCTACTACTACTAGTTACTAAACTACTACTGCTGCTGCTGCTGCTCGTTACCATTTATGTAAGCACTTTGGGGTTTGCAAGAGGCTATAAGGCATAATTTTAACTTATTTCAGTCTTCTTGACTCAAGATCAAGTGCTATATTCATTGCATCATCTAACTTCCACAATACCCCTTCATGAAAACTAAGAATTGACATAATTTAGAAATCTCATTTCTTCTAAGGGATTATATATTTGGATTCAGAAGTCATTTTACATGAGTGGAGTCAAAATGGTGGTAACAAGACAAAAAGTTGCCTGATATCTCCCCAGTTAATCTTGGAAACACTGTTAAGTCAAGCCTCTAAAAAGAATTATAGAGTGACAGAATCCACAAAAAGACAGAATGAAACAATTTTTCAAGTTAGGAAAACTTAGAATAACTCAGAAAAAGTCTGTCCCACTTTAGTAAAAATGCAGCAGAGGAGGGGGGTGCTGCCAAAATGTTGGAGTAGAAAGATGCACATACACTAGCTCTTCCTACACAGCCCAGAAAATGTCTGTAAAGAATGACTGTCAACATATACTAGAGCAGCAGAAGGCATAGAATGATGTAGTGCAGGAGACTTCTAGCCGAGCGTGACCTGAACAGCTGACAGGAAAGGTCTTTGAACTGGATATGGGGGAGAACACAGCCCAATTTTGCCCATGGCACCAGGAAGAGCAGGGCCAGAGCAGGCTTCGGGGACAGAATACTCAGCAGCAATGCAGATCCCTAAACTCACAGACTCCAGCAGTAAGTGAGAGGGCTTTTTCAGCTGGCCGAGAAGGATCATGGTCCCCCCATAGCTCCAGGCCCAGGAAGCAGTGGCAGAGGCTACAGTGGTCAGCATCTCCCACAGCAGGAAGAAGCAGGCATCTATTATTGGAGGCCTCATTGTAAAGCCTTGGGGGAACTGAGGAATTGATCTGAACGTCAGCCCTGAGTGAAAGCCTTGCCACCATCTAAAGTCCCTGAGGAAATTGAGCAGCTGATCTTAATTTCAGCCCTGAGTGCCGGTGTGGCAGAACTGGAGGTGAGATGATTGTGTAAAGGACACTACTACTTGTAGATTTTGGGCACAAAAGTTTTCTGGTTGTTCCCAAACCATTGTGCAGGCTTGAATCTGCCACCTTGGAGGAACTGAGATCTTATAGGGCCTCAGAGCATACCCTACTCTTGAGAAAGAACCCAAAAGTGAAGACGCTAGTTGGAAAAATGCCCAAAAAAAGTAAAAGAAAAATTAGACTGTAAAAGGTTACTTGGTTGCTTTCTTGGTGAACAAGTATCTTCTCCTACCCTTTGTGTTGAGGAAGAAAAATGTTTACCATCAGGGAAAGACATAAAAGTCAAGGCTTCTGTACCACAAACATCCAAAACAAATACTCAATGGTCTCAGGCCGTGGAACAGT
This sequence comes from Potorous gilbertii, assembly GCA_028658325.1. Lineage (NCBI taxonomy): Eukaryota > Metazoa > Chordata > Mammalia > Diprotodontia > Potoroidae > Potorous > Potorous gilbertii. The sequence goes on from CM053773.1 coordinate 70,939,482, forward strand.
TCAAAAAGGATTTTGAAAATCAAGTAAGAGAGGTGGAGGAAAAATTGGAAAGAGAAATGAGAGAGATGCAAGAAAATCATGAAAAGAGAGTCAGCAGCTTGGTAAAGGAGACGCCCCCCAAAAAAATGCTGAAGAAAATAACACATAGAAAAATAGGCTAACTCAATTGGTAAAAGAGGTTCAAAAGTCAATGAGGAGAAGAATGCTTTCAAAAGCAGAATTAGTCAAATGGAAAAGGAGGTTCAAAAGCTCATTGAAGAAAATAGTTCTTTAAAACTAGAATGGAACAGATGGAAGCTAAAGACATCATAGGAAACCAGGGAATCACAAAACAATGCCAAAAGAATGAAAAAATGGAAGATAATGTGAAATATTTCATTGGAGAGACAACTGATCTGGAAAATAGATCCAAGAGAGGAAATTTTAAAATTATGGGACTACCTGAAGGCCATGATCAAAAAAGGAGTCTAGATATCATCTTTCAAGAAATTACCGAGGAAAACTGCCCTGATATTCTGGAAAAAGAGGGCAAAATAGATATTGAAAGAATCCACCAATCACTTCCTGGAAGACATCCCAAAAAAAGAAATTCCTAGGATCATTGTAGCCAAATTCCAGAGTTCCCACATTAAGGAGAAAATATTGCAAGCAGCTGGAAAGAAACAATTTGATTACTCTGCAAATGCAATCAGGATAACATAACATCTAGCATCTTCTACATTAAGGGATCAAAGGGTGTGGAAAATGATATTCCAAAAGTCAAAGGAATTAGGATTAAAACCAAGACTTACCTACCCAGCAAAACTGAATATAACATTTGGCGGGGGATGGTCTTTCAATGAAATTGAGAACTTTCAAGCATTTTTGATGAAAAAACCAGAGTTGAAAAGAAAATTTGACTTTCAAACACAAGAATAAAGAGAAGCATGACTAGGTAAACAAACAGGAAAGAGAAAACACTAAGGACTTACTAAAATTGATCTGTTTACATTCCTATATGCAAAGATATTTGTAAACTTTTCTCATTACCTGGGTATTTGGAGGGATTACACACACACACACACACACACACAAAATATATATATATATATATATATATATATATATATATATATATATATATATATAGAGAGAGAGAGAGAGAGAGAGAGAGAGAGAGAGAGAGAGGGAGAGAAAGAGAACACAGGGTGAGATGAATAGGAAGGATTCTTATCTAAAGAAATAAAATTATTCCTTCCTTAAGTCAAATGTGATGAGAGTAAACTTCATGTTTTTTTTTCTCCCAGCTCTCTTTTTTCCCTCCATTAAGGAGACTCCTGCCTGCCTCATCTCTGAGAGACAATTTATCCCATTCCATTTCACCCACTCTCCTCCCACTCCATTTCTCTCTCACTGTTTACCTTGATTTCTTTTAAGATATAATCCCATCCTATTCAATTCACTCTGTGCTCTGTCTGTGTGTGTGTGCATGTGTGAATGTGTATGTGTGTACTCCTGTGCATGTGTATGTGTACGTGTGTGTATGTGTGTGTGTGTGTAATACCAAAGAAGGAATAAAATCCACAATCATTTTGTTATGAAAAC
>CM053773.1:70941565-70959743 GCA_028658325.1 Potorous gilbertii
CAAATGGGGAGAAAATTTTGGAACCCAAAATCTTGTGAAAATGAATGTAAAAAGTTAAATAAATTTATTTAAAAAAATAAAAAAATAAAAATAAAAAATAAAATAAAGAAATAAAATTAAGTGGTGAGAGAGGAATATATTGGGAGAAGAAAGGGGAAATGGAATGGTGTAAATCATCTCTCATAGAAGAGGCAAGGAAAAGATTTTCCAATGGAAGGGAAAAGGTTGGAGGTAAGAGGGGAAAAAGTGAAGCTTACTTTCATCGCATTTGGCTCAAAGAAGGAATAATATTCACTCAATTTGGCATGAAAATCTGTCTTACATTATAATAAAGTAGAAGAGAAGCAGATAAGCAGAGTGGGGGACAGGATGATGGAAGGGAGGGTGATTGGGAGGAGGGAGCAATTAGAAGTAAACACTCTTGGGGAGGGACAAGATCAAAAGCAAGAAGAGAAGAAATGGGGGGCAGGATAGGATGGAGGGAAATATATTTAGTTTTATCCAACATGACTATTATGGAAGTCATTTGCAAAACTTCACATATATAGCCTATATTGAATTGCTTGTCTTTTCAGTGAGGATAGGTGGGGAGGGAGGGAGGAATAAAGTTGGAACTCAAAGTTTTAGGAACAAATGTTGAGAATTTTTTGTGTACAACTGGGAAATAAAAATACAGGTAATGGGGTATAAAAATTTATCTTGCCACACAGGACAAGAGAGAAGATGGGGATAAGGGAAGGGAGGGGTTTTAGAAGGAAGGACATATTGGTGAAAGGAGCAATCAGAATGTAAGGTGTTTTGGGGTGGAGGAAGGAGAGAGATGGGAAGAAAATTTGGAACTCAAAATTTTGGGGAAATGAGTGTTGAAAACTTAAGTAAATAAATAATTAAAACAACAACAACAAAAAATAATTATTTCACTACCTAAAAGCCATGAACAAAAAGAAAAAAAAAAGAGCCTGGACAACAACTTTCTAGAATTCATCAGGAGAACTACCCTGATATCCTAGAACCAAAGAGTAAAACTGTTATTGAAAGAATCTGCCAGTTACCTCCTAAAAGATATTCCAAAGTTAAAACTCCAAGAAGTATTCTAGCCACATTCTAGAAGTGTCAAGTCAAGGACAAAGTACTGCAAGCATCCAGACAAAGTACTGCAAGGCAAAATTATACAGGATTTAGCAGCTTCAGCATTAAAGGATCAGGGCACTTGGAAAATGATATTTCCGAACGAAAAGGATCTTAAATTAAAACCAGGAATCAACTGCATAGATTGAGCACATTTTTTTCTGGGGAAAATATAGATATTCAATGTAATGGGGGACTTTCTAACTTTCCTGATAAAAGTATTGGAGTTGAAGAGAAAATTTGATGTTCATATGGAAGACTCAAGCATAAAAAGGGAAACTGTAAAGAAAAAAAATATGTTGTTCAAAAAAAATAAACTGTTCTTCCCTGGATGGGAAGAAGATACTTGTAACTCTTGATAACTACATCTCTAATATGGCAGTTAGAAGGAGTATACACAAGTTAGGGTATAAATTGACTTTGATGTGATGATATAAAAAAAGTTCAGGGATGACAAAAATTGTACTGAGAGAAGATTAAAGGGGGATGCCGAGTGGGATAAATTATTTCATATGAAGTAGCACAAAAGATCTATTACAGTAGAGGGAAAGAAGAAGGGGGGATGAGGATTGTTCAAACCATACTCTTGTCACATTTGGCTCAAAGAGGGAATAACATACACACTCAGTTGGTTATAGAAATTTATCTTACCCTATAGGTATATAAGAGGGGGGAAGGGAAGGAGAAGGAATGGGGATGGAAAGAATAGAGGGAAGAAGTAGGACAGGAAAGGGAAAAATAGGGGAGGTGGAAGTAACAGAATGGAGAACAGATTGAAGGAGGTGGTGGTAAGAAGTAAAGCACTTGTAAGAAGGGACAGGGTGAAAAGAGAGAGAAAAATATAAATGGGGAGAATCAAATGGAGAGAGAGGCACAATTAGCAATCATAACTGTGAATGTGAATGGGACAAACTGTCCCATAAAACAGAAGCAGAATAGATTAAAAACCAGAATTCTTCAATATGTTTTTTGTAAGAAACATATTTGAGCAGAGAGATACATAGAGGGCAAAGGTAAAAGACTGAAGAAGAATATACTATGCTTCAACTGAGGTAAAAGAGTAAAAAAAAAAGAGGGAGAATTAGTAGTCCTGATCTCACATAAAGCAAAAGTAAAAAATAGTTCTAATTAACAATAGATAAGAAAGGAAACTGCATCTTGCTAAAAGACATCATAGACAATGAAGTATTACCAATACTAAACATATATGCACCAAGTGGTATAGTATCCAGATTCTTAGAGGAGATATTAGATGAGTTGGAGGAAAAATTAGGCAATAAAATTATACCAGTGGGGAAACACAACCTCCCTTTATTAGAACTAGATAAATCTATCAACAAAATAAATAAGGAATAAGTTAAAGAGGTGAATAGAATTGTAGAAAAGTTAGATATGATAAACTTCTGGAGAAAATTGAATGTGAACAGAAAGGAATATCCTTTTTTCCTCAGTGGCACATGGTACCCACACAAAATTTAACCATCCATTAGGGCATAAAATCCTAAAAATCAAATGCAAAAAAGGCAGAAATATTAAATGCATCTTTTTCAGATCATGAGGCAATAAAATTATCTGCAATAAAAAGTAATGGAATGATGGGATAAGAACTCATTGGAAACTGAATAATTTAACCATAAAGAATGAGTGGGTCAAACAACAAATCACGGAAGCAATAGATAATTTCATCAAAGTGAATGACATTAATGAGACAAAATATCAAAATTTATTGTATGAAGCCACAACAGTTCTTAGGGGAAATTGTACATCTCTAAATGCTTACATGAATAAAATAGTAAAAGAGGAGATCAATGAATTAGATATGAAACTAAAACATCTAGGAAAAAACAGATTAAAAATCCCTAATTAAATACGAAATTAAAAATTCTGAAAATCAAAGGAGAGATTAATAAAATTGAAATTAAAAAAACTGTTTTTATGAGAAAAAACAGTAAAATTGACAAATTATTGGTTAATTTTAGATTAAAAAGAAAGAAAACCAAATTACCAGTATCAAAAATGAAAAGGGAGAATTCACCACCAAAAAGGAGGAAATTAAATCAATGATTAGGAGATTTTTACCCAACTTTATGCTAATAAATCTGACCATTAAAGTGAAAAGGATGAATTTTGTCAAAATATAGATTGCCCAGATTAACAGAAGGTGAAATAAAATAATTAAATAACCCCATTTCACAAAAAGAAATTGAACAAGCCATGAAAGAACCCCCTAAGAAAACAACTTTCTTGGCCGAATTTAAAAGTAAATTCTACTAAGCATTTAAATAACAATTCCACTACCATATAAACTATTTGGAAAATAAGTGAAGGAATCCTACCAAATTCTTCTTATGACAGAAATCTAGTGCTGATACCAAACCAAGAAGAGCCAAAACAAAGAAATGAAATTGTAAACCAATTTCACTAATTAATATTGATGCAACAATTTTAAATGAAATATAATTAAGTAAAATGATAAAATAAAATCATTATTTAAATAAACTATTACAGATTATAGCAATTTGTCATGAGGATAACATACTAGCCAGGTGGAATTTACACTAGGAATGCAGGCTGGTTCAATATTAAGAATATCAATATTAGCATAATGGACCATATCAAAAACAAAACTAACAGAAATCATATGAATATCTCAAAAGGTGCAGAAAAAGTTTTTGGCCAAATATAGCACCCATTCCTATTAAAAATATGAGACAACATGGGAATAAATGAAGTTTTCCTTAAATGATAAGTAGCAACCCTCGAAAACCAACAACTAGTATTATATGTAATGGTGATATGCTAAAAGACTTCCCAGTAAGATCAGGAGTGAAGCAAAGATGCCCATTATCACCACTATTATACAATATTGTACTAGAAATGTTAGCTTTAACAATAAGAGAAGAAAAGAAATAGAAGGGATTAGAAAAAAGAAATGAGGAAGCAATATTATCATACTCTGCAGATGATATACTCAGAGAATCCTAGATAATCAACTGATAACTACTTGAAATAATAAACAAAGTTGTAGGATATAAAATAAACCCATAAAATCATCAGCATTCTATATATTACAACAAAATCCAGCAGCAAGAGAAAAAAAGTGAAAACCTATTAAAACTATTTGAAGACAATATAAAATATTTTGGAATCCACCTGTCAAGACAAACACTGGAATTAACCATATGAACATAATTACAAAATACTTTTCAACCAAATAGAGTAAAATCTAAAGAATTGTAAAAATACCTATTTCTCATGGATAGACTGAGCTAATATAATAAAAATGGTAATTCTACCTGAATAATTTACTCACTGCTATAACATCCAAATTTTTAAAACATTATTTTATAGAAATAGAAAAAAATAATAGCAAAATTCATCTGTAAAAACAAACCATCCAAAATATCAAGGGAATTAATTAAAAGAAACACAAATTAGGTGGTCTAGCTTTACCAGATCTAAAACTATATCATAAAGCAATAATCATCAAAATTGTTTGTCTGCCTAAGAAATAGAGCTGTGGAATAGGTTAAGGTAAGACACAGTAGCCAAAGATATAGTAATCTATTTTTTGATAATCCCAAAGACTTCCGCTTCTGGGATAAGAACTTATTATATTACATAATCTGCTGGGAAAACTTGAAAGTAATATGGCAGGAACTAGGCATAGACCAACATCTTATACGATATACCAAGATAAGGTCAAAATGGGGACATGATTTAGGGTGATACCATAAGCAAATTATGTGAACAAGGAAGAGTTTATCTATGGATATGGATATGGATATGGATATAGATCTATGGAAAAGAGAATAATTCATGATCAAACAGGAGATAGAGAATAATGTGAAATAAAAAATGGATAGTTTTGATTATATTCATTAAATTAAAAAATTTTTGCACAAAGCCAATGAAACCAAGAATAAAAGGAAAACAGAAAGCTGGAAAAAATTTACAGTCACTGTTTGTGATAAAGGTCTTATTTCTTAAATATATAAAGAACTGATTCAAATTTATAAGAATATAAGGCATTCCCCAATTGACAAATGGTCAAAGGATATGAACAGGCAGATTTCTATACCACCTCACAGCTGTCAGGCTGGATAATATGACAGAAAAAAATGATAAATATTGGAGATGAGGGAAAATCAGAAGACAAATGCATTTTTTTTGGAGTTGTGACTTGATCCAACCCTTCTGAAGAACAGTTTGGAACCCTGCCAAAGGCCTATAAAGCTGTGCATACCCTTTGATCCATCAATACCATTCCAAGTCTATATCACAAAGGGGTCATACAAAATACAAAAGTATCCCTGTGTATAAAAATATTTATAGTAACTCTCATTGTGGTGGCAAAGATTTGGAAATTGAAAGGATGCCCATAAACTGGAGAATAGCTGAACAAATTGTGGTATATGACTGTACTGGAATAGTATTGAACTATAAGAAATGAAGAGTAGGCAGATTTCAGAGAAATCTGGAAAGGCGTAAACTTATGCTTAGTGAAGTGAGCAGATCAGGAGAACATTGTACAGAGTAACAACAGCATTGTATGATGATCATCTTTCATAGACTTAGCTGATCTAAACAATCTCAGATAATTCTAAAATATTCATAATGGAAAATATTGTTCATATTCAAACTAGGAAATATGGAGTCAAAATTCAGATTGAAACGCACTACTTTCCTTTTTTGTTGTTTTTTTCTTTGTCATATTTTTTCCTTTTGTTCCTGTTCTTCCTTAACAATATGATTTGTGTGGAAATATGATTAATATGATTGTACACCTAACCTATATCATATTGTTTGTAATTTTGGGGAGCAGAGGGAGAATAATTTGTAACTCAAAAACTTCAAAAATTAATGTTGAAAACTTTCTTTACATGTAATTAGGGGAAATACTATTAATTACGGGGAAAAATAAAAGAAGGTACTTTTTAGTTCCTCTCATCAAATCTTTCTTTTTATAAAGAAGGAATTCTGTGACTCAGAAAAGTTAAAATCATACAGACAGTAAGTAGAAGAGTTGAAATTTGAAGCAAGAATCTCAGGCTATAAATTCAGCATTCTACCATTTGCACCAAACTAAATAAATGAAAGATCATTAGATATCTTTTCCCCAAATTTATTGATATTTTTTTTTTTGTTTTTAGCTTTCAACATCCACTTTTCCTGTTTTAAATTTGCTCCATCTCCCTTTTTTCTCCCTCCACCAGAGGGCATACAATCTCATATGGGCTCTACACACACATTCCTATTAATCACATTTTAACAATAGTTAAGTTGCATAGAAGAATTATAGTGAATAGGAGAAAGCACAAGAAAAACAGAACAGCAAAACAGAAGAAAAAACAATCTGCTTCATTCTGCATTCCTACTCCATAGCTCCTTCTTTGGATGTGGATAATATTTTGCATCATGAGTCCTTTTGAATGCTTTAGGTCTTTGCATTGCTGTGAAGGGTCAAGTCTACCAAAATCAGTCCTCACACACTGTGACTGCTACTATGCATAGTGTTTTCCTGGTTCTACTCATTTCACTCAGCTGTTCATCATTTATTATAGCATTAGAGTATTCCATTAGATTCATACACCACAGCTTGTTCCAATCATTCCCCAATTGATGGATATCCCCTTGATTTCCAGTTCTTAGCCACCACAAGAAGAGCTGCTATAAATATTTTTTTACATGTAGATCCTTTTCCCATTTTAATGATCTCTTTGGGATACAGCCCAAGAAGCAGTATTGCAGGGTCAAAGGGTATGCATATTTTTAGAGCCTGTTGGGCATAGTTCCAAAATGTTCTCCAGAATGGTTGAATCCACTCACAGCTTCACCCACAATGAATTCATGTTCCAACTCTCCAACATCTTCTCAAAAATTTGTCATTAATTCCTTTATTCCTATGCTCTCCAGCGTTTCCAATAGAAATAGGTATTGTATTTTGTCAAAAGGTTTTTCTGTGTCTATTGAGATGATTATGTGATTTCCATTGGTTTTCTGGTTGATACGATCAATTATACTTAGAGTTTCCTAATATTAAAGCAGTCCTGCATTCCTGGTAAAAATTCTACCTGATTAAAGTGTATTATTCTCATGATGAATTGCTGTAATCTTTTTGCTAATATCTCAATTAAAATTTTTGCATCTATATTCATTAGAGGAATTGGTCTATAATTTTCTTTCTCTGTTTTGACTTTTCTCAGTTTAGATAAAAACACCATATTTGTACCATAAAGAGAATATGATAGAACTCCTTCATCAATTTTCCCAAATATTCTGTATAGTATTGGAATTAACAATTCTTGAAATGTTTGATAGAATTCACTTGTAAATTCATCTGGTCCTAGTGATTTTTTCCTAGGGAGATCATTAATGCTTGGTTCAGTTTCTTTTTCTGTGATGAAGTTAGTTAAGTATTTTACTTTCTTTTCTGCAAATCTGAGAAATTTATTTGTTTGTAAATTTTCATCCATTTTACTAAAATTGTCAAATTTATGGGCATAAAATTGGGCAAAATAATTTCTAATTATTATTTTAATTTCCTCTTCGATGGAGGCGAATTCACCCTTTTCATTTTTGATACTAGTAATTTGGTTTTCATCTTTCTTTTTTTAAAAATCAAATTGACCAAAAGTTTAGCAATTTTATTGTTTTGTTTTCATAAAACCAGCTCTAAATTTTGTTGTTTAGTTCAGTGTTTTTCTTAATTTCAATTTTATTAATGTCTCCTTTTGTTTTCCGTATTTATAATTTAGTATTTAATTGGGGGGGTTTTCAATTTTTTTTTTCAGTTGCATGCCTAATTCGTTGGTTTCATCTTTTTCTGTTTTATTCATATAAAACTTCCCCTAAGAACTGCTTTCACCACAACCCCTAAGTTTTGGTATGTTGTCTCATTATTGTTATTCTCTTGAATGAAGTTATTGATTGCTTCTATGATTTGTTGTTTGACCTACTCATTCTTTAAGATTAGATTATTTAGTTTCCAATTAATATTTGGTTTATCTTCTTAAGGCCCTTTATTACGTATAGTTTTTATTGCATCATGATGTAAAGAGGATGTATTGACCATTTCTGCCTTTCTGCACTGGAATGTGAGATTTTTATGCCCTAGTACATGGCCAATTTTTCTGTATGTGCCTTGTACCACTGAAGAAAAGGTATATTCCTTTCTATCCCCATTCAGTTTTCTCCATAGATCTATCATACATACCTTTTCCAGAATTCTATTCTTTTTCTTAAATTCTTTCTTGTTTATTTTGAAGTTAGATTTATCAAGTTGAGAGAAGGAGAGGTTGAGGTTTCTCCACTAGTATAGTCTTGATGTTTATTTCTTCCTGTAACTCCCTTAACTTCTCCTTTAAGAATACATTCTATACCACTTGGTGTACATTTAGTAATGGTGTTACTTCAATTTCTGTGGTACCTTTTAGCAGGATATAGTTTCTTTCCTTATCTCTTCTTTTAGATATATTTTTGTTTTTGCTTTGTCTGAGATTAGGATTGTTGCCCTTGCATCTTTCTCCTTCAGCTGATGCATAACATATTCTACTCTAGTCTTTGACCTTTACCCTTTGTGTATCCTCCTGTTTCAAATGTGTTTCATGTAAAGAGCATATAGTAGGATTATGGTTTTTAATTCATTCTGCCATCTCCCTGCTTTATGGGAGAGCTCATCCCATTTCCATTCACTTTTATGATTACTATCTGTGTCTTTCTCTCCATCTATTCCCCCCAAATACTTTTATTTCTCCTTTTCACTCCTCAAAAGAGTTTACTTTTGAACACTGCCTGCCTCTATCTTCCATCCCTCTTATTAGTCCACCTCCCTTTTCTTTCTCTTTTCCCTTACTAGTCCCTCCCTTCCTCTTAAACCCCCCCTTTTTTTCTCCTTTGCCTTTTTCTGCCTTTAGGGCTTGTTAGATTTCTATACTTAACTGAAAATGTTATTCCCTCCTTGAATCAAATCTGACGAGACCAAAGCTTAAATAATGCCCATCTCCCTCCCTTCTTTCCCTCTACCATATGTTTTAGTGTCTCTTCACGTGATATAATTTACCCTTTTCTGCCTTCTCCTTTCCTCTTTTCCCATTACAATCTCTTTGCAGCTTTTAATTAGGTTTGTCATCATCACATGAGTCAATTTATACCCACATCCTCTATCTATGTATATCTCTTTTAAGTATTGTAATAAATACACGATTCTCAAGATTAATAAATATCATATTCCCATATAGTTTGCACTTATTGAATATTATTTTCTTTTTTTCCTGTTTCCCTTTCTATGACTCTCTTGAGTCTTGTGTTTGAAAATCAAATTTTCCACTGAGCGCTGACCTTTTCATCAGGAAGGTCAAGAAATTCCCTATTTCACTGAATATCCATCTCTTTTCCTGAGTGATCATGCCAATTTTTGCTGGGTAGTTGATTTTTGGTTGTAGTTTTGATGTTGGTACTTACTGGCTCCATCCCCCTGGGACTCAGGATCTCCTGCTCTTCTGTTGATATGGGGTTTGCTGGAATGGAAGGGGTCCGGTACTGGACCCCTTCAGTCTCAGCAAGAGGGATCCTTCCTGCTGATTTCCTTAACCTCTGAGCTAAAATATTGCTGTGCCTTTTCTGTTGACCCCAGCATTCCAGAATTTTTCCTGGGGTAATATTCTCTGGGTTTTTCAAGTTCAACAAGGGGATGGGGAGGACACTTGCCATTTACTTTGCCATGTTGGCTCCCAGAAGTTCAAATAGGTAATCTTCAAACATTTTTTAGTCTGTATCCTGATATCCCCAGGAGTAACAATGTCCCTGCCATGGACCCTGTACTTCATGGACCCAGCTCTACTAGAGTTCCATCCTGTGCTGAGAAGTTTGCAAATCAGCACTGCTGTTGGTGACTCAGTCTACCCAAACTGCTCCCACTTCATCATGGCTGAGTCTATGCTAGTGCAGCCAGTCTATTCTGTGTTCCTCCAGCCTGTTGTAATATATCCTTCCCACTGACCTTCCAAGTTGTCCTGTGCTGGAAATCTGCCACACTCTGTCTCTTAGTGGAGTCTGCCACTAGAAAAATTTCTTCATATTCACTTCTTAGAGGTATCTGAAGGAATTTGTGGAAGAGATCTAGTCCCTACTTTTACTACACCATCATTAAATTTTTAGAGCTGCAAAAGACTTTTGCTGAGTACTTGACAGAATTCCATTTTCTAGATGAGGAAACTGAAGCTCTGAAGGGTATACTAAGTCATTTAGAGAGTAGAATATTTGCATTTATATTCTGGTCACTTGATTTCAAGTTCAGCACTCTACTTCATCTCTCAAGTTGTGTGTGTATACATGTGTGTATACATGTATGCAGGTGAGTTTATGGAATATAAATTATTATTTCACAAAATAATCAAGAAGTGGTTGTTTGTGTCTCTGTATTTCTAAGGTAAGCTGTGAGGCAAAATATTCAGCAATGATAGAATTAATGTTGCTACTGTCATGTCTCCTAATGGATGATAATGCTGCTGGCCTCCTACTACATAATGTTAAATGCAAAATTGGACTTTCCTAGAGACACACTTAACCTCACCTATAGTCTAACACTCTACCATAATTAATGGCAATCCCCTTGTCACATTCTTAGCAACTCAAGTTTGCATTTTTGTGTCTCAAGTCAGCATATGTTTATAGATGGAGATAATCAGTTTATTGTGTTAGTATCCTGCTGACTCTTCTGAAAAATACATTATATTCATTATATTGTTATTTTACTGCCTATAAGTATGAGATAGTCCAGAGAATATAATTAACATAGACTGAAAGTCTTTTGACAAATAAGAAACCTCAAGCAGAATAGGAGGGCAGACATTTCTGAGTGCTTTTTCCTGACATAAAGTGTCACATCAGACAAAAGAGATAAAATATTACTGGTGATATTGAGCACGGATAACTCCTTCAAGTTACTTACATAGCACTTCGCCTTCATAGTTGTCTAGAGTGGTGTCCAAGGGGTTAAAGTGAATATTAAGATTGAAACTAGATTGATACCAGATTTTATGATTAGAGACAAAAACTTAGTCAGCAAGAAGAAAGATAAGAGATTTTCTTGCTATGTTCTAAAATAATGTCTCCTTACTTACACCGTAAGTACAAGGGCCCCTCTACTCACTAGGTGAGTATGTAATGTCCCTGGATTGAAGAGTAAATGGTAGAGAGTAAGATGTAAGAAAATTGAAAGGTAGGAGGGGGCTAGATTATGAAATGTTTTTAATGCCAAACAAAGGATTTTGCATTTCATCCCAGAGGCAATTGGGAAACGCTAGAATTAAGAAGGGCTGGGGAAAGCTCCCTGTACAATGGAGGTGTCATATTCAAATAGAGATGAAGCTACTAAACTACACAAAAGGATTATCCCTGCAGCTGGCTTCTTGGTTTATAATATCACATATTAATGTTATTAATGTTTTATTTTGACGAATATTTCCCTATTACATTTTAACCAAGTTTGGGCTGCATTGTGCAGTGCTATAAGCAACAATCCAGTGGGAGGATGGGGGCATGTTTGACACCCCATCTGTGGAAAATAAGATTTTAGTTGGGACTTAAAAGAAGTTAGGAAATGAAGATGAAAAGAGAAAAAATTCCAAGCATGAAGAACTGCCAGAGAAAATGCTTGGAGTCAAGAAATGGAAAAGAAATTAATCCAGAGTTAAAACAAATTAGATTAAATTAAACTAAAGAGTTCATATAAGACTGAAAAGGTAGGAGGTGGTTACATAATAAAAAGCCTTCAATGCCAAATAGAAGATTTTATATTTGATTAGGGGCAGTTAGGTGGTACAGGAGATAGAGCACCAGTGCAGGAGTCAGGAAGATTTGAGTTCAAATCTCACCTCAGACACTTGACACTCACTAGCTGTGTGACCTTTGGCAAGTCACTTAACCCCAAATGTCATCTCTAGTTATCCTGATGATTATCTAGTCACGGGATTCAGATGGCTCTGGAGGAGAAGTGAGGCTGATGACCTGCACAGCCCTCCCTCACTCAAAGTCAAGTGCAAGTCTTGTCATTATTTCCCTGGTGGCATGGTCTTCTTCAGCAACTGAGGACAAATACACAGTAGCCACTATATTTTATTGAGTGGGGATTTTATGTGTTCAGACTTGCACTTAAGTGAAATCATTTTGGTGAGTAAATGGAGAACGAATTGGAGTGAGGAGAGATTTGAGGCAGGATATTGGAATATCCCAAACACAAAGTCATGAGGGCATATCACAGATTGGTGTCAATAGCAGAGAGAAAAAAGGGGGTATATTTAAAACATGTTTAAACTGTGAAATCAGGAGGCCTTGATAAAGGATGAATATGGAGAATGAGAGAGAATTGGGAGGATGATGATGCCCTCAATAGTAAATAAGGAAAGTTGGAGAGGAAAAGGGTTTGGGGGGGAAATAATTGGATCAATTTTGAACATATTGAGTAAGATGTCTTCTAGAAATCCAGTTTGAGATGAACAGGAGAACTCAGTGTGGACACCTTGATCAGCTTAGCCCACTATAGCTTAGAAATCTTGAGCTCAATTGATCCTCTAGCTTCAGTAACTCAGGTAGCAAGAACTATAGGTGTGTACCACCATAACCTTCTTGAAAACACAACAAATGGACCTTTTCTGCATTTAACTTTCATGAATGTGGAGTTATTTTGTGTGCATTTTTAGTTAAATTCCAATTCAATTCAACAAAAAAAAATCTTCACTATTATCCTGGAGTCTATAATGTAGAATAGCTGAAAGAGTACTCAATCTCTATTTGAATTTAAGAGGTTTATGTTTGAATATTGCCCCTGCATATTAAAACTAGATGACTTCATGGACTCAGTTTCCTCATATGGAAAGAAAAAAAATGGATGACTTCTATTGTACCTATGAATCTATGAATAAAACCTCAATAATCTTCCAGATGAGTTGATTTTTCACATAACTTGACAATGTTTTTTAATCAAAATTAAGTTTCAAATGTATATAATTTTACTAACTTACTTAAAAGTGTCAATGTAATGTACTTATTAAGGACTAAAGGAAATATCAAAGCAAATAAACATATAAATCTACATTTTACTGCGCACTCTTCTGAATTCTTAAATAGTGCAGTCTTAAAATAACCTTTAATAAGTCAAGGTCATCATATTGAGTATGAGCATCATGAGGGAACTAAAGTGGCAATTCTGCCAACAAATATAATGACTGGTCTGGCTCCCTCATTTACACCCCTTTAACCTCTATAAATCAATAAAATATGGAGAAATTTCTGCGCAACCCATGGAGGCTACAATATGTTACCTACTCCATTCTTCACTAACAGATCACATTCTGGAGTGACATATGTGACTTGAACAAGATTCAGCCCTAGAGTAAGGCCCACATGACAATTAATAATCTAAATAGAAATGAATAGAAATGAATAGTTAGTAAAGCAGACTCTTATAGCAAGAGTTTGATTTTCATAAGCATAAAAAGATTACAAGTATATGAAATGAATAGGTCTGGAATGATGAGTGAGATAGTAGTAACAAGAGAGCATTGGTACCATAGGACTAAGAAGAATAGAGGAAGAAGGACATGGATTGTGAAGGGACATAGTTGAGACAGATAGAAATGAAAGTATGGGATGTCATAGCTGGGGCGGGGGGGAATCATTTAAAATAAACAGTCAATTTCAAAACTGGAAAATAATGATAGCTAACTTTATATATATATATCTATATGCCAGGTGTTAAGCTGAATGCTTTACAATTTTGACTTCATTTGATCTTAACAACCCTAGAAGGTAGGTATTAATGTGTTATCCCCATTTTATGAATGAGAAAACCAAGACAAATAGGGGTTAATAATTTGTCCAGGGTAACACAATTTGTAAGAGCCTGAGATGTGATTTGAACTCAGGTGTTCCTAGTCAGACCCTTTGCTCACTGTGTCACCTACTTTCTACAGTTTAAAAAATGCTATTGACCTTAATTATAACCATTCTCTGCCAAGGTTTAACCAATCCAAAGCAGTGGGTATGATGAGAAGACCAAAAATGCACAGAAAATAATTTAGGCAGAAAACATTTGATCTCCTTTCAAAGTATAGTAACATATGGGTTAAAGGTGATATTAGTTTCAAATCAAAACTCATTTAAGTATTAGAGAGGAAAAAGTTAAAAAACATAAGTGGTATATTTTTTACAAAATGGGAAAAAGAAATAGAAGTATAAGGAAGTCTACAGACAATTTGATATGAATCCCAGACTGAATTGAGGAACACATGAAAGGAGGAATATGCATGCATGTATGTATGTATGTATGTATATGTATGTATATGCATATGTATATGTGTATGCATCAGTATATGAAAAACTAAAAGTTAAGTGTGCCAAACGTGTCAGCCTTGAAAATACTGAAGATACATACTGAAGATACATGATAATATGGGAGGGAAAGGATGCCAAAAGGATCAAAACGTTTATTTTATTTTATTATTAATCAGAAAGATAGGTTGAGGAAGCTTCATTAACTACCAAGTCATATACCTAATTTCTTATCTTGATAAAAATCTCATAAGAATGATAAGCATGTAGATTGTTCATATAGTTGATAAAAATATTAATAGAGAATAAGTAGGCCTTTGTGAGATATTTTCTATACTAGCCTACTTTACAGTCAACTGATGGATTGAAAGGTGTAGAGAATATGTCATTCCTTCATGGTTTAAAAAAAGTTGATGATAGAAAAAAATACATCCTCAAAAGATCTCTCCAAGCTTTGTCTTTCGTGCATAAATTTGGATGATAAAAAGATTCTACGTTAATAAAAGCATATAGATAACTTACTTCATTGACACTGATTATCAATGACAAACAAGTATTAAAATAGTAAAACAAGTATTAAAATAGGAGTAAGTGAACTTTCTAAATGTGTTTTTCCCTGTGAAAGAAAATCTTCACTTAGTGGTCCAAATGGAAGAAGAATCCTATATGGTAAGACGCATTTTCATCTCTTCATTGTGGATGATATTGCACTGATTTTATAGAGACCCTGTTTAGTTAAACACTGTATTTCTGGTGGTACTTCATAGTTATAAAACTTTCAGCACCACTATCTCTCAAGAATCAAAATTGTATGTGTCCAAAGGGCTATAAAAATGTGCATACCCTTTGACCCAGGATTGCCACTTCTAGGGCTGTATTCCAAAGAGATTATAAAAATGGGGAAAGGACCCATATGTACAAAATGATTATCTTTTTGTGGTGGTCAAGAACAGGAAATCAGAGGAATGCCCATCAATTGGGGAATGGTTGAACAAGCAAGTTGTGGTATTTGAATGTTGTGGAATATTATTGTTCTATAATAAGCAACAAAGAGGCGGACTTCAGAAACATGAATTGATGCTAAGTGAAATGGGCAGAATCAGGAGAACTCTACACACAGTAACAGCCACAGTGTACAAGGACTGTTTCTGATAGCCTTAGCCTTTCACAGCAATGCAAGAACCTAAAACATTTCCAAAGGACTCTTGATGCAAAATGCTATCCACTTCCATATAAAGACCTGTAGAATTGAAACACACAATGAAGCAGATCACTTTCTCTCTTTTAGGTCTTATTTTGGTTTTTTTTTTCTCATGCTTTCTCTCACTCATTTTCATGCTTCTATGCAACATGACTAATGTAAAAAATGGATTTAATAAGAATGCATGTATAGAACCCATATAAGATTGCACGCCATCTTAGGGAGGCAGGGCACAGGGAGAGGGAGAAAATTTAAAACACATGGAAGTGATTGTTGAAAACTGAAAGCAAATAAATTAATAAAAAACATAAAAAAAATAGAAACTGTAAGTAATCCTGGAGGCAATAGAAAGTGATGGACACAAGTGTGCTTTATCATTTCTCTAATTATAACCTGAGCCAAATGGCCTAAGGGGCATCTTTAAGGACATGAGGAAAAAGTTATATAATAAGTGAGTTATAACAAGAGATAAACAAGCAGTCAACCAGTCTACTGAACTCACAAGATTTAGAGAAAATCTATAATAGATACTTCCATTTTATCTAATCTTCCTCTCTTCAAAACTCTCTAAATTTTTACTCTCAACCCTTTTGTTCAACTGAAAACTGTCTCCCAAGTCGTCAATATTCTCTTAATTGCCTAATCTAGCAGTTTTTTCAATCCTCATTTGTTTTGACCTCCGTAGCATTTGATACAGATATTCACTCAATATTCTTTCATTTTCTCCTTCAATTATTATTCAGTCACACTCTTCAATATAATTTCATCTTCCCTCTTCCAATTTTTATATTAATATCAATGAGTAACAAGGTATAAGTTGTTTTGATTTTGAAGATCCTATCAAATTCGTCATATAATTTCTTTACCTTCTCTTTTTATGTAAAATATATTGACATGGAAATTGTAAATATTGTTAAGGTGTTGCTGTTTTGATCATCATAAATATTGAAGAATGAATCAATCAAGATCTCCACAAAATGATGCTTTGGGAATATGAAGAAATCAAATACAACCTCTTTATTATCCTTTCTGAGGAGAACTGAGCCAACCTTCCTCATATTTATGTATGCTCTTTTCACTGATAGCACAAATAAAATTATTAACCTGGTTCATGTCTTTTAACAATATTCTCTCTTTTTTGTTATTCATATTTGGAATACCATCAATTAATGTTTATATATTCTAAAAATTATATTACATTTTTTTTAATAAATTTATTTATTTAACTTTTTACATTCATTTTCACAAGATTTTGGGTTCCAAAATTTTCTCCCCATTTGTCCCCTTCCCCCTCCCAATAACTGAACATTCTAATTTCTCCTATCACCAATCTGACCTCTCTCCTATCATCCCTCCCTTCTCTTGTCCCCATCTTCTCTTTTGTCCTGTGGGGCCACATAACTTTCTATTCCCCATTACCTGTATTTCTTATTGCCTAGTAGCAAGAACAACACTCAACAGTTGTTCCTAAAACTTTGAGTTCCAACTTCTCCCCATCCCTTCCTCCCCAACCATTCTCTTTGGGAGGGCAGGCAATTCAATATGGGTCATGTCTGTGTAGTTTTGCAAATGACTTCCATAATAGTCATGTTGTGTAATACTATGTATCCCTCCATCCTATCCTGCCCTCCATTGTTGCTATTCTCTCTTTTGATCCTGTCCCTCCTCAAGTGTTATCTTCAAATTGCTCCCTCCTCCCATTACCCTCCCTTCCATCATCCCCCCCACTCTGCTTATCTCCTTCTCCCCCACTTTCCTGTATTGTAAGATAGGTTTTCATACCAAAATGAGTGTGCATTTTATTCCTTCCTTTAGTCGAATGTGATGAGAGTAAACTTCATGTTTTTTTCTAAGCTCTCCTCCTTTTTCCTCCACTAAGAAGACTCCTGTCTGCCTCTTCTATGAGAGATAATTTATCCCATTTCATTTCACCCTCTCTCCTCCCACTACATTTCTCTCACTGTTTACCTTGATTTCTTTTAAGATATGATTCCATCCTATTCAATTCACTCTGTGCTCTCTGTCTCTGTGTGTGCATGCATGTGTGTATGTGTGTGCATGCACACCTGTACATGTATGTGTGTACATGTGTGTATATGTGTGTGTGTGTAATACAACCAACTACCCAGATACTGAAAAATTTCAGAAGTTATAAATATTGTCTTTCCATAGAGAAGTGCAAACAGTTCAACTTTGGTAAGTCCCTTGTGACTTCTCCTTACTGTTTACTTTTTCATGCTTCTTCCCATTCTTGTGTCTGAAAGTCAAATTTTCTTTTCAGCTCTGCTCTTTTCATCAAGAATGCTTGAAAGTCCTCAATTTCATTGAAAGACCATATTTTCCCCTGAAGTATTATATTCAGTTTTGCTGGATAGGTGATTCTTGGTTTTAGACCTAGTTCCCTTGACTTCTGGAATATCTTATTCCACGCCCTTCGATCCCTTAATGTAGAAGCTGCTAGATCTTGTGTTATCCTGATTGTATTTCCACAATACTGGAATTGTTTCTTTCTAGCTG
>CM053773.1:70960243-70976811 GCA_028658325.1 Potorous gilbertii
CAGTACAGAAGTTGGTACTTAACCAAATTGAGGAAGATGGCAGAAAGAGCAGTCTTGTGAATACCATTGGTAACAACTTACACTCTTCATGCCTGTGTACTGAACATTATTCTTGCCAAGGAAAAGTGTCTGAACGCATTAGTGGAGTAATATGACCTCCACAACCTTTTTTGTAGCAAACAGTTACAGAAGTAATAGAATTGAACTTCAGTGTTTCCCTTAATTTTATTGGTTTGAACCCATGGTTACTTGAACACATTTTAGTTTTTTTAAAACTATACACAAGGGGAAAAAAAACTGACATATGAAAATGCTACATCAGTCAGTCAAATACATGACAAACTTCTAGGTCATCTTTGAATTGGGCTTAAGGAATGTTCCTTCCTAACAATTTGAGAATTAGACAAAAAAGATTTCCCTGGGAGAAAGGGAAAAAGAAAAGTCCAATATTCTCACTATATGGTTAGAATAGCTCTTGATCTTTTATCTACAAATTATGTTTCTAAACTACCAAATATCTATTTCAATTCAAATAGATTCTTGTTTACCTGGTATAATTTTGGTTCAATTTGGAGACAAAATTCCTCCAAAATATCTCCTCTCCAAGCCTCTGAAAAACATAATGTTCAACTATTCTTTTAGTACTACCAAGACACCAGAAGCAAGTAGCTCACAAATCATTTTTAATTTATTTATCACCTGTACACAAGAGACATAGCTGATAAACCAAAAAAAAAACCCACAAAAAAACAAGGTTAGATGCCACAGAGTAGGTGGCAATACCTTAGTTGTAAATATGTTGTAAAGGCCACTAGGACCTCTTCCATCCTTATCAAGGGGAGTGCTAACCTTCTCTCCTTTCATGCAACACTATAGCAATGCTTTTTTTTGTGTCAAAGAATTAGTATGAAAAGGATAGTCACCAATTGAGGAATGGTTGAACAAGTTTTGGCATAAGATTATGATGAAGTATTATCGTGCTAAACAAAATGACATGAGGAGTGGTTTCAGAAAAAGTGGCAAGAGCTGTATGAACTGATGTTGTGCACAGTTACAATAGTGTTGTATGATTAATAAGTGTAAAAGACTTGGCTACAATATACAGTGATCCAAGACAATTCCAAAGGACTTATGATGAAAAATGTATCCACCTCTGGAGAGAGAACTGATAAATAAAATTTAGTTTTATGATGTTATTTAAAAACATCTATTTATGTATGTACACATACAAATATATTGATAACTCTCTCTCTCTCTCTCTCTCTCTCTCTCTCTCTCTCTCTCACTAAAGCACTGGGTTTGGAAACAGGAAGACTACTCTTTATGAGTTCAAATCCAGATACAGATACTTAATAGCTGTGTGACCCTAGGCAAGTCAGTTAAGCCTGTTTGCCTCAATTCCTCATTTATAAAAATGAGCTGGAGAAGAAAGTATAAACCACTCCAATATCTTTGCCAAGAAAACCTCAAAATGAGGTCACAAAGAGTTGGACATAACTGAAACTGAACAACAAATATGGAAATATGGTTTACATGGTTTCACACATATAATTGATATCATTTTCCTTATCTTGTCACTGAGGAAACCCAGCTGGGATGAAAAGAAATTGAAATTCAAAATTTTAAAAAGAAGAGAATACTAAAATAAATTAATAATACATTAAAAAATAAATGCACCAACCTACATACATACCAACACAAAATCTAATTAGATGACTTAGGGAAGTATGTTGAAACTTCTTTCTCATATGCAACAGAGTGGTGTGAATATTAAGAATTGTGAAGAGGAACTCATTCCATTTTAATAAAATTATTTGTTCTTCTGCTTGCTATTTAAATTGAACATTTCCTCCCTTAACAAATGCAACTTCAAATGAATATGCTCCATAAAAGATAATCAACATAAAATTATAACTTGAACATCAAATTATGACTGGTACTTACATATACTGATGCACAAGTGTTAGAACACAGTTAAATTTAAAATATCTCTTAACAAGCAAAGCTCTATGTAATTATAAAACATGTTACTTGACATACTGACTAAAAAAAAAAACACCAAACAAACACCAAAGGAGGAAGACAAAACCATTTTAGCTTAGGATCTCACTTTAGTAATGTCTGCACTGACACCACAACATACCTCTACTCCTCAACTTTATCCTGATTTTTCACCCCAATTTTTCTTTCCTTTCAAGTAGCAAAAGGTCAGCTACCAGCTATAATTAAGTAATCATAGAAAGCATTTTGTCTCCAAAGAATATACTTGGATTGCTCTTGTGACAGCAGAGAGCCTTACTAAGAAAAGCAAAGTGTCTAGAAGACAAAATTGACAACTGGAAGAGCACACTGGTATTTTGAGCAACTTCTCTATCCTGCCTAGCAGTGAACATCACCAGAGAAGTGATGAATAAGTTCCTTAATTAATTTTTTTCCTCTACTCCCTCTTTTTTCTTCCTCCTTCCCCTTCCTCATTTCCATTTTTAAGGGCAGACTATATTCTCACAAAATTGCATTCTACTTGGGTTGAACTCTGGGGATGTCCAATATGAATCTCTCTTGGACCCTTTTTTCTTATCACTCTATGCTATCTTGTCTATTATTTTTACCAGCTTCCTTGGGTTCAAATAGCATCTTTAAATACATGATTCCTATGTATATGTATGCATATATACAGAGAGATATATGTATGTATTTTTTTTTGTGTATATATACACATCCTTTTTTTTTTAGCTACAGACTCACATCAGCAACTGCCTTTTATAGATTTGTAATTGGATTATCCTAAGCAGAGGTTCCCAAAATGGGAGAAAACACTCATTGGAGAGTGCTGGAATGATCCGGGGAGGGGAGTGGTAGTAGTCTCAAGTGTAACTAGAGGGCACTGGAAGCATAAGGAACAAAGAGAAGATAACACAATTTTGAAAAACCATTTGTACATGTTTCAAATGTTGTGTAACAAAGTTGATGTCATAATAATTATATTATTTTCCAAATAAAGACACAAAATGCAAGTTATAACAAATAAGTGGTCAAGTTCACCAACAGGTCTTAAGAAGTAACTGTTGGTAGGTAAGAGTGTCAGGCATTGTTGAGAAGTTTGGCATGCATCAGCAGGAATATGTGCCTATGATGACTTGTTTTCAATATGATACTATAGGGTTACACGATGCAATATTGTGTCATCAAAATTTCAACACAGGAAAAACTACACTAATTTGCAATAGATTATAAAATTTAAGATATGTCATTGAAAACGTATGTGTATATATATATATATATATATATATATATATATACATACTTATATAAATAAATACATTTATTTGAAGGGATTTAAATGTTTAAAAATCTGTTAAAGGGTTAAATAAAGTAGATTGCCAAGTAATTTTTTTTTGAAAAGGAGGTTGTAGGCCAATAACTTTGGGAACCTCTGATCTATAGGAATCTCATACTCAACATGTAAAAAACTAAACTCATTACCTTTCCTCCCTTCTCAGCTTCTTAGTACCTTTTCTTTTACTCTTGTCAGTACCATTGTCCTAGGTACTGAAACTCACAACCCTCCATGTCATCCTCAAATTCTCACTCTGACTCCTCCCACATAGACAATTTCTTCTCAAGTCTCACTTGTGCCTTCACAAGAACTCTCACATACATTCTGTCTGTTCACACTGCCATTCTTCTAGGGCAGGCTGTCTTTCTATTTCATGTAGATTAGTGCAATAACTTTCTAATTCATCTACTTGTCTCATATTTCACCTCTACAATCCATTCTGCACTTAGCTGAAAAGGTGACTTTCTTAAAGCAAGTATCTGACCATGTCGTTCCTCCACTTAATAAACTCCAGTAGCTTCCGATAAACATCATTTAGTCAGTAATGTTTTCTTTTTTTTAAAGTGCTTAGCAAGCTTCATTTTTTATTTTATTTTTCTCCTTTATTTAGTATTTTATTTTTCCCAGTTACATGCAAAATCAATTTTTAACATTAATTTTTAAAATTTTGAGTTCCAATTTTTCCCTTCCTCCCTCCCCTTGGGAAGGCAAGCAATTAGATATGTTATACATCTGTAGTCATGCAAAATATTTTCATAATGGTCATGCTGTGAAAGAAAACATAGACCAGAAAAAAGTCCCTCAAGAAAAGTAAAGTAAAAATAAAAGCGTCCTTCAACCTGTATTCAGACTCCAACACTTCTTTTCTCTGGGAATGGATAGTATTTTTTACCATAAGTCCCTCAGAGTTGTCTTAGATCATTGCACTGCAAAGAGTAGTTAAGTCATTCACTGGTGATCATCCCACAATATTGCTATTATTTTGTACACAGTACATTTCACTTAGTATCACCTTATGTAAGTCTTTACAGGCTGTTCTGAGAGCATCCTGCTCATCATTTCTTATATCATAATAGTATTCCATAAGAATCACATAGTGCAGTTTATTCAGTCATTCCCTGATTGATGGACATCCTCTAAATTTGCAGTTCTTTGTCCTCAGAAAATGGACTTAATACTAGACAAAAAGAGAAGTGAGAATTGCACTACAGATCCTCCTGAACCCTCGTATCCAAGTTTCTTGCACTTTCAGAGAGAATGAGAAATTGGCCAAACCCCAGCTCAGATTGAAGAAATACATCTTGGGATTACAGACCCCATATCAATTTGACCATATATTGAAAAAAATGTATCAAATACAGTAACTAGGACATTAATAGATACTGGGGCAGAAGCCTCCCTTATATGTGGAAACCCTGATATGTTTAAACATGGAACGCCTATCATCATCACAGGACTGGGAAGGGCTGAAATATCAGCCAAACAAATCAACCTAATGAAGAAAATTGGACCATTACCTAAGAAAGAATATATTGTGGTAATTGTACCCATTCCTGAATTGGTATAGATACATTGGTATAGATACATTGAGAGGTATTACTTTTAATTTATCTAAGGAGAGATACCAATTTACGGTAAGGAAAACAGGAATTTATACAATTTTAGTGGGTAAAATAAAAATGGACCTAATCACTTTACCTGAACCTTCTGCAGTGATTACTTTAAACAATATTGTGTACCAGGTGAGCAAGATGAAAATGCCAGTACTATAAAGGAATATACTGAAGCAGGAGTGTTAGTCACTAAAAACACTTGATGGAATAATCCTGTAAATGGAGGATGACAATGGATTATAGACAATTGAATAAGGACACTCCTCCGTGTATGCAGCTATTGCAGATACCCTTACCTCAATAGAAAAGATACAAAAATATGATGGGACTTGGTACATAGCTATTGATTTAGCCAATGTGCTCTTTACTCTGCCGAGTGATTCAAAACAATGGGATCAATTTGCTTTTACTTGGCAGGGCTAACAATAGACTTTTACATGCTTGTCACAAGGAAATCTGCATAGATGCAGTATTTGTCATGAGATTGTGGGTGAATATGTAGATTTAGAGCTACCTGATGTATGGTTTACCCACTACAGAGATGATATTATGACACACAGAAAAACTGTAGAAGTGGAGAAGAGTTTCACATTTTGAATTGAGCATATGAAAAGCAAAGGGTAGGAGAATTAACTTTGCACATATTCAAGGGCCAGCTTAACAGTAAAGTTTTTGGATATAAGGTGAAATCAAGGTCTGCAAGAGATTCTTCCTTAAACCTGACAAAATATTCAAGATTTTCCTATCCCCACCAATAAGAAAGAGGTCCAAATGTTTATAGGATTGTTTGGATATTGGCAACATCAAATACCACATCTAGAACAAATAATGAAATCCTTATATAAAATTACTAGGAAAAATATGAATTTTATTGGGGACTTTTGAAGAAGCAAAGGCCATTATACAGTTGGCTCTAGACTGATGGCCTATGAAAAGTGGACTGGTGGAATTACAAGTGACTGTACAAAATGAATATTCCAACTGGAATTTATGGCAGAAGCAACAAAGCCAAAATATATCCTTAGGATTTTGGTCTAGGAAACTCCCTTTATCTGGAGCTCAATACATTCCTTTTGAAAAGCAGTTACCAACTGTGTATTGGGTTTTGGTAGAGACTAAACAGCTGATTTTAGGCCGTGAGGTAATATTAAGGCCTGTAATCCCAATTATGACCTAGGTAATGAGTATCCCAATTTTTCACAGAATTGGACATTCTCAAGAGCTTACCAAAATTAAATGGACATAGTATATTCAAAATAGATCCAAAACAGGCAAAAGTGTAGTTTCTGCTTTATATGAATCTATAGCAAACATAGATATTGAGGGAAACGATGCACCCTCTGAACCAAAGCAACAGTTGGTACAGTCCTTGGTAAAATGGAATGAGGGATATTAACTGAATAACTGAAGAACAAAATAGACATGCACGGTTTACTGATGTTACAGCAAAATATTTGGACCACAAAAGACATTGGAAAGTGGTAGCCTACAACCATGTACTAGGCAGACATTGGAAAGTACTAGGATAAGTGGAAGTAGTCCATATACTGAACTTATGGCAGTACACCAAGCTATGAAAACAGAACAAGTGGGAGTGTCACATATTCACTGATTTATGGGTGGTAGCTAAGGAATTAGCTACATGGATGTCCTTGCGGAAAAATCAAAATTGGGAAATTCATGGCAAATGGCAAAGGTTTATGGGAAGATATATGAGACATGTCTTTGGTTACTAATTTGTCAGTTTTTCATGTAGATGTTCATGTGGCCCTCACCACTCCAGAATGTGAGTACAACGTACATGCTGATCTACTAGCAAAGATTGCTACCCACATATTGTCCCTATACTGATACCAACTGATGATCTGGTACTAGCAAAATGAGTCCATCAAATTGCCAGTCCTTTAGGATTCCAGACCACATACCTGTGGGTACAAGACTGAGGTATTAGTATCTCTCACTCATTGTTAAAACAAATAGCAGAAGAATGTTATATATGTTGGTTGGCAAAGGAATGAACTGCTCCTCAGGTAGTCACTGCAGAGATAGCAATGGGAAAAGTATCAACCCAAATTTGGCAAATAGATTATATTGGACACCCAATCCAAGATAAAGGTGCAATTTACATAAGAATGAGATCCAGAAAAAACAGCTGCAAAATTTTAGATATCATAAGTCTATACTATGAAACCCCACTGCAGATTCAAAGCAACAATGGGTAACATTTAAAGGTAATGAAATGAAGAGATATTTTGTATTAAACAACATAGAATGGATATATCATATTCCTCATTATTCACAAGCTTCTAGTCTAATTGAAAGAATGAATGGATTATTGAAAGAAGAGTTAAAGATGTTAAGTTCTAATAATTCGTAGCAACATTGGAAAGATACATAATAATTTGACTAATTGACCATTTTGGGAGGAAGTACACATCTAGTCAGAAAGATGATCTGAAATCTGCAAATTAGAAAACAATAAACACGTAAGATCCCAAATGTTGAGTATTAGACTGTGGAGCCAGATATCCCAGAACCATATCCAGAGACACCTGATTCAGCAAGATATGACTTGCATTGTTTAGAGTACTTTTTGTTGTTCAGGAAAGAAATAAGGGCAATCTCTACTCAAATATGTATGAGAATCCCTATGAATCATATTGGACAGATATTACTTGAATCAGGATTAGTAGTTCAAGGAATACATGTACTGGCTGGAGTGGTAGATTCTAATTATCAAGGATAAATTATTGTGACATTCCCAAATTTAGGTGATAAGCCTATAGAGTTTTGCAAAATGATAGAATAATTCAAGTGATTATTATTCCTTGTGAAATGGTACCCCTTGAGGAAACTCACCCTTCTTCCAAAATACCTAGCAGAGGAACTGAAGGATTAGGTTCTACTGACAGAATAAAATTGAGAGCTAAAGTATGGGTGAAATGGGAGCCAAATGATATTGCAAAGGCTGTAGAAATTATAGCGTATGGGAAAGATAATACTGTAACTATTGCTTATTCAGGAGAGAATCATTACCAGATTGTACTCTTAGCTCATATATTCTACTGGCAACGAGACTATGAGAGTGTGTTCATGGACTCCGCACGCACGGATGACCTTATATCTACCCTGCTTCTGATTTTTGTCTCCTTTTTTGCTTTTTGGCTTTTTGTCTGTTAAACTTGTTTACTAGATTTGTTTCCTATTGGCTTAGTACTCTCCACCTGTGGATACCTGATGACTTAAACTGGATGTCACCCCCTATCCACAACTGTGATGTGTCCTTTATGGACCTGATATTGACCAAACTCCAGATGCCCGCTAAAGAACTGATTTCTCAAATAGGACCTCTTGGGGCAGGGACAGCTCTACATCCAATTTCAGCAGGTAGTAGCTATGGAAGAAGAGACCTTCACCCCTTACTCTAAGATTTTAGGCTCCATTCCTTCTAGGGGGAAAAGATGGAGTGCTTGTGCTCAAGGTCAACCTTAAGATATTGTTTTATGTACTCGTTTTTGTGTGATTCCTATTATACTGTTGTAAAGTTCTATTATGCCAGCTGCCTAAGACATTGTTTTATATACTTATTTTCTGTTATTCCTGTATAATTCTGTTGATACCTGTTGCTCCACCAACCTATGTAATGCATACAAAAGATATTGGGGCCATTGCAATATCAATTTAAATGAAAAGATCTTTATCATTCATTAATAGGCCCACATGACCAATTTAAATCACCTGGACACCTAAGGCACATATGATGGGAGGAGCTTGCTGAACAGGTGGAACAGAAAGTATGGAGCAGACCTGGGAGGAAGTGAGTAAGCACAGTCAGGGCAGAGGAGAGAGGACACAGGCAGGCAGGCATAACAAGGCTCAGGTTTGTGAGTGTTTACTTGTGAGAAGGTCCCAGATGAGGGAGGGATGCTTGGGAATGTCTTTGCCCCATGTGTTGAACATGTTTATTAACTCCTTGGGCAACATGACAGATTTTGCTTTGTGGTTCTGGAATTTGACTTTCTAATTATCCTTCCCTCAATCTGCCCACCACTCTATCACCCCCCCCTCCTTTTTCCTTATTTCCTTCCCCTTCTACTTTCCTGTAGTGTAAGGTAGATTTCTATATTGAAGCAACTCTATAAGTTATTCCCTCTTTGATCCAGTTCTGATGACAGTAAAATTCACTCACTCACTCTCCCTCATTTCTCCATCCACTGTAAAAGCTTTTTCTTGCATCTTTTATGTGAAATAATTTACCCCATTCTACTTTTCCATTTCCCTCAGTATTTCCTCATTTATTCCTTAATTTTTTGAAAGATACCCCTTCCTATTTAACTCATACCTTTGCCCTGTATACTTTGTCTAACTGCCCTGATAATAAGAAAGTTCTTATGAGTTGCAAGTATCATGTAGGAATGTAAACAGTTTACCTTTATTGAGTCTCTTATGATTTTATTTTCCTGATTATATTTTTATGCTTTTCTTGACTCTTGGACTTGAAAATCAAATTTTATATTCTTCTCTGATCTTTGCATCAAAAATGCTTGAAAGTCCTCTATTTCACTGTATGTACATTTTCCCTGCGAAAGAATTTTACTCAGTTTTGCTGGATAGGTGTTTATTGATTGTAACCCTAACTCCTCTGCCTTCAGGAGTATCATATTCCAAGCCTTCTGATCCTTTAGTAAGGATGATGCTAAATTTTATCTTGACTGTGGCTCCACAATACTTGAATTGTTTCTTTCTGGATGCTTGTAATGTTGTCTCCTGAAATTTGGCTAAATATTACTGGCAGTTTTCATTTGGGGACCTCATTCAGAAGCTGATCAATGGATTCTTTCAATTTCTATTTTACCCGTTGTTTCTATCAGGGTAGATTTTACTGATAATTCTTTGTTTTTGCAGGATGTTGAAATAATTTATTTTTCATAAACTTTTAACATCTTTCTTATCTCAATTTCTAACATCACTTTATAAAATTTTACATTTTTTTCAGGGAAGGAACCCTCCTTTTCCCACATGGTTGCTCTCATTTGTCTATAATTAAACAGTAAGATGAATGAATGTATTCCTTGAACAATTGAAAGCAATCATAAAACAAAGACAGATGATATTTTGACTATGATACATAATACCCAAGGTCATCTCAACCTTTCAGTATAAGAATAGAGAACTCTTCTTTTCTGGGCCAGAAACAGTCTCATACCACCTAGTTGAGGCCAGATTATAGGTAATCTCTCTCTTTTTTAAAAAAAACATGTTTATTTTAAGTTTTCAACATTCATTTCTACAAGATTTTCAGTTTCAAATTTTCTCTCCATCTCTGCCCTCCCCCCACCTCAAAACACCTTGCATTCTGATTGTCCCTTCCACCAATGTACCATTCCTTTGAAAACCCCTCCTTTTCCTTGTCCTTATCTTCTCTCTTGTCCTGTAGGGCAAGATAAATGTCTATACCTCATTACCTGTATTTCTTATTTCCCAGTTTCATGCAAAAAACAATTCTCAACATTTGTTCCTAAAATTTTGAGCTTCAACTTCTCTTCCTTCCTCTCTCTCCACCCATCCTCACTGAGAAGGCAAACAATTCAATATAGGCTATACACATGTAGTTTTGCAAATGACTTGCATAACAGTCATGTTGTATAAGACTAATTTTATATCCCTCCATCCTATTCTGCCCCACATTTCCTCTATTCTCTCTCCTTGGACATTTTCCCTCCCGAAGATGGTTTATTTCCAATTTCTCCCTCCTCCCATTTGCCCTCCCTTCCATCATTCTCCTCCATGCTGCTTATTCCTTCTCCCCTACTTTGCTGTCGTGTAAGATTGATTTTCATGCCAAATTGAATATGCATGTTATGCCTTCCCTCAGCCAAATGTGATGAGAGTAAGCTTCACTTTTTCCCTCTCATGTCACCCCTTTAACCTTCCATTGGAAAAGCCTATTTTTGCCTCTTCTATGAGAGATAATTTTCGCCATTCCATTTTTCCCTTTCTCACCCCTCATTTTTATTTCTTTTAGATATGATCTCTTCCTAATCAAGTCACTCTGTGATCTCTGTTTCTCTGTCTCTGTCTCTCTCTCTCTCTCTCTCTCTCTCTCTCTCTCTATATATATATATATATATATATATATGTGTGTGTGTATGTGTGTGTGTGTGTGTGTGTGTATGTGTAATCCCTCCAACTACTCAAATACTGAGAAAAGTTTCAAGAGTTGCAAATATTATCTTTCCTTATAAAAGTGTAAACAGTTCAGCTTTAGTGAGTCCCTTGTGATTTCTCTTTCCTCTTTACCTTTTCATGCTTCTCTTGATTCTTGTGTTTGAAAGTCAAATTTTCTTTTCAGCTCTGGTCTTTTCATCAAGAATGCTTGAAAGTCCTCTATTTCACTGAGTGACCCTTTTTCCCCTGGAAGTGTTATACTCAGTTTTACTAGGTAGGTGATTCTCGGTTTAATCCTAGTTCCTTTGACTTCTGGAATATCATATTTCAAGCCCTCTGATTACTAGATCTTGTGTTATCGTGATTGTATTTCCACAATACTCAAATTGTTTCTTTCTAGCTCCTTGACCTGGGTTCTCTGGAATTTAGCTCCAATATTCATAAGTTTCTCTTTTTGTATCTCTTTTAGGAGGTGATCTGTGGATTCTTTCTTTCAATATTTTTTTACTTCTGGTTCTAGAATATCAGGGCAGTTTTCCTTGATGATTTCATGAAAGATGCTATCTAGTCTCCTTTTCTGATCATGACTTTTGGGTACTTCCATAATTTCAAAATTATCTCTCCTGGATCTATTTTCTAAGTCTGTTGTTTTTTTCCAATGAGATATTTCACATTATCTTCCATTTCTTCATTCTTTTGGTTTTATTTTGTAATTTCATGGTTTCTCACAAAGTCATTAGCTTCCATCTGCTCCATTCTAATTTTTAAAGAACTATTTTCTTCAGTGAGCTTTTGAACTTCCTTTTCCATTTGGCTAATTCTACATTTTAAAGCATTCTTCTCCTCATTGACTTTTTGGACCATTTTTGCAAATTGAATTAGTCTATTTTACAAGGTATTACTTTCTTCAGCATTTTTTGGGGGCTCCTTTAGCAAGCTGTTGACTCACTTTTCATGATTTTCTTGCAATTTCTATTCCAAAATTTTCCTTCACTTCTCTTACTTGATTTTCAAAATTCTTTTTGAACTCTTCCATGGCCTGAGACCATTTCATATTTATTTTGCATGTTTGGGAAACAGAAGACTTGACTTTTACATCTTCCCCTGATGGTAAACGTTGTTCTTACTCAACTGAATGGATCAGAGGGAATACCTGTTCACCAAGAACATAACCTTCTATAGTCTTATTTTTTTCCCCTTTTTGGGGCATTTTTCCAACCAGTTACTTGACCTTTGGTTCCTTTGTCAAGAGTAGGGTATACTCTGGGGACCTGTAAGGTGTCAGTTCTTCCAAGGTGGCACAATCACAGGAGAAGTATTTACTCCCTGACCTGGCTCTGACCGAGATTCATATTAGCTCTTCAATTCCCCCAGGGGCTTTAGGTGGGGGTGGGGCCACCACTCAGGCCTGAAGTTCAGATCAGCTGCTCAATTCTCCCAGGACTTTAAGGTGAGTGCTCCAACAAATGAACAATGGATGCTAGCTGCTTCCTGCCTGCCATGGCCACTGGAAATTCATGCTTCCACGCTGCTGCTGCCTCCTCTGCTACCTGGCGCTGGAACTAGGGGAGGACCCTTCTCACTTCTTGTTCTGATTGAAAAAGTCCTCTCAGTGATCTTTGGAGCCTGTGGGTTGAGGGATCTGCAAACAACACTTCTGCTGGGGATTTCACCCCTGGGGCCTGCTCTAGTCTTGCTACTCCTGGTGCAGTGGGAACTAGGCTGAGCTGGGCTCTGCTCCACATGTAGTGTGACAGACCTTTCCCATCAGTGTTCCAGGTCAGCCTGGGCTGGAAATTTCCTCCACTCTGTTGTTCTGTGGCTTCTGCTGCTCTAGAATTGTTGAGAGTCTTTCTTTACAGGTATTTTATGGGCTGTGGGGGAAGAGCTAGAATATGTGCATCTTTCTATTTTGCCATCTTGACTCCCTTTACTGATACTTCTTGAAAGATGATGTCTAGACTCTTTTTCTGATCAAAGCTTTCATTTCATTTTAAAATGATTTTTCCTGGATCTTGTTGTTTTTCAAATAAGATATTTTAAATTGTCTTCAATTTTTTCACTCTTTTGGTTTTGTTTAATGGTTTCTTGTTTTCTCATAAAGTCATTAGCTTGCATTTGTTCAAATCTATTTTTTCAGTTTCTGTTTCTCTCCAGTGAATTTTTGTGCCCCCTTTTCCATTTGGCCAATTCTACTTTTAAAGCTGTTTTTCTCCTCATTGGATTTTTGTATTTCTTTTACATTTGGCTTAGTCTATTTTTATAGTGTTATTTTCTTCACTCTTTATTGTGGCTCCTTTACCATGATGTTGACTGTTTTTTCATCATTTTCTTGCATCACTCTCATTTCTCTTACCAATTTTTCCTCTACTTTTGTTACTTGATTTTCAAAATCCTTTTGAACCCCTCCATGACCCAAAATCAATTCATATTTTTCTTGGAGGTTTTGGGTGTAGGAACCTTGATGTTTTCATCTTCTAAGTGTGTGTTTTGATCTTCCTTTTCACTATAGTAACTTTATTTGGTCAGAAATTTTTTCTGCTCTTGCTCATTTTCCTAGTATATTACTCAATTTTTAATTCTTTGTTAAATTATAGTTCTGCTTCTAGGGTGGAAAGTGCACTGTCCTAAGTTTTAGGAGTTTTGTCCAGCTATTTTCAGAAACATTTCCAGAAACCTCTAAGTTTTTAGCTCTTTCAAGATGGTCCGATGTAGGGAGAGGTGTTTACTACTCTCCTGCCCAATGCTCTTTTTGGGAGCAGCCAAAAGCAGTCTTTTCTGTGTTAGGACTGTGAGGAGGGTCTCCATACCACTGTGGCCACAAACTTCAGTGTGCTTGTGCTCCTTCTCACCTTTAGACTGTCATTTAGTACTATGTCCCAGATGCAATTATGGGCCAAGCAACCAAGACCTGCTTCTGTGTTAGCAAAGAGACACCTGTATTGTCCTTCTGAAATGTTATTTTACCCCTACCTGTCTGTGGGCTGAGAGCTTTGGGAGCAGCTGCTGTTGCTGCTGATTCAGTGGTTCCCACAACCTGCTACTACTTGCTGGGACTGGGGTTGTGCTGGTGCAGCCTGCACTAGAATATGATCCACTCTCAGTTGTGAAAGACCTTTCCTGCTGACTTTATAAGTTGTTTTTGATGTATATGACCTGACAGATCTGGTAACCACCACTTATGCCAGTGATTCAGTACCCCTGGGCCATGCTTCTGGTCTGCTTTGGACCAATCTGCTATGGTACAGCCCTCATTGGACTGCACTTCTCTCTTCCTAGTGCAACAGACCTTTCATGATGACCTAAGTTGTCTTCATCTGGAAAATTGTTTTCCTCTTTTTTGTGGCTTCTGCTGCTCTAGAATTTATTTAGAATCATTATTTAAAGGCATTAGAAGAGGTTTGGGAAAGAGATCCAGTGAATTCCTGCATTTCCTCACCATCTTGGCTCTATCATCAAGTAATTTTCCTACAGTGAAGGTCTTTTCATGTCACTCAACTACTCGATAAACTCCACTAATGAGAATCAAATACAAAATGTTATAGTTAGCATTTAAAGCCCTTTATAACCTAACCCCTTCCTATGTTTCTAGTCTTCTTATATCTTACTCATCAAAACATACCCTTTGATTTAGTGACTCTGGTTTCCTGGTTGTTTCTTTCACCTTTTTCTCTGTCTCCTATACCTAAAGTGCTCTCCCTGATCTGCTCTCACTACTACCTTGTTGGCTTTTTTCAAGTGCCAGTTAAAATCACTCCTTACACAGGAGGCCTTTTCTAACCCTTTTTAATTTTAGCTTTCCCTCTGCTAATTATTTCCTATTTATCCTATACATACTTTGCTTTGTGCATACACACACACACACACACACACACACACACGCACACACTCACACGCACACGCACGCACATATTTGCATGTTGTCTTCAATATTAGATTGTAAGCTCCTTGAGGGCAGAGGCTGTATTTTACCTCTTTTTCTATCCCTAGCAATTAGTACAGTGTTTGGAACATAGTAGGTACTTAATAAATATTTATTTAGTGATAACAATGTGAGCGTCTATAGTTCTGATTGTTGTTTTTCTCTAACCTCTCTCTCTCCTTCTCTCTGTCTCTCTCTTTCTCTCTCTCTCTCAGAGATCTTAAATCTGAAAGGGACTTCACTAAATAAGCTATTCTACCTATCTTCCATGAGGTAAAAATATTTCTGTTTTGAACAAGATATTGCTGAAAGAAGAAAGAAGTTAAATGACTTTTGGAAAATCATACATAAATGGCAGAGAAGGAATTAGAATTAAGACCAACTGCTCTCAAGCATAATTCTCTCTCTACTGCATCTTGAGTTTCTTCTTCCTTTAAAACCAAACCAAACCATTATTTCTTCTAACGTGAAGATAACAAATTTTTCTTATGATAACAGTATACATGGTAAAAGGAACCTGAAAAAATAATACAACAATAACCCAACTGTTCATCTCTGATTTCCATCTGGACTATCATGGGAATATATTGGCAATCTCATATGAAAATCTGTTCCTTAGTATTTACAATTTTATTTGATAGACTCAGTAGATAGGTGCAAGAATTCCTCAATTAAGCCTATTATCTTTCTCCTAAAATCTATTCTCGTAGCTTCACTGCTTCTGCCTTTGACATCATCATTCATTCATCACGATATGTTCTAAACTTAATTGCTTATTGTCTTTGGCTCCTCTTCCCTTATGTTATTGGAGAGATAGAATCAGGTTTTGCTAACTGGTAGTATTCTAGAGAGTAAAGCTGATGACTTTGCACAACTCTGCATCACTTAAATCCAACTCATAGACAAATCAAGACATCACCCTGATGATGTCCTCGGTCCTCTTCAAAAAGAAAAGACAAGCAACAACAACAAAACATTATTTGATTTAGCCTTTGCCATCTTCTTTCACCTTCCTAGTCTTTATGCAGGTAAAGAGTATTATAATAGCTTCATGTTTCTAACTCTATTGTTTTTTTCCTTTCAAAACTATCTTTTAAAATTAGCTGACCCAACTAATTTTCCTTATTTATGGATCTATTCACATCATTTTACTAGTAAAATGAATCCTCAGTGTAACTCAGATTCCTTAGGTGGCATTCATAGCCAAATTTAAATTTTTCCCTCCCCCTTCACTTCTTTTTCTTTTTAAATCTAATGCCATTCTGCATCTATGTTATGTATGTTATAATCCAATAAAATTGGACTTCTATAACCCATCTTTTCTTATCTCTGGGTCTTTGCTTATTCAACTCCCCATCCTGTTTATACCTCCATTGGTTTGCTGAATTTGAAAAGTAATTCTTGATTTCTGAGAGTCCTCTCCACCCCCTGGCCTAGATCCGGCCAGCTAGTGCTTGGGGTCTGGGATTCAAATGCTGCTCCCCAGCCTCAGGGCTTTTGGCAGCAGGCCTGACTGCTCTTCAATGGG
>CM053773.1:70977311-70991940 GCA_028658325.1 Potorous gilbertii
GATTACTCCTGTACCACAATGAGGTTATAGGGATGAACTGAATGGATTTTTTGTCCAGTGAAGCATCAGAACATATACATGTCTCTATCATCACAGAATGGGTAATGTAGACAAAAACTTAATGAAAGATGTAGAAATTATTTCTTTTAACAATTTATGCTTTTTCAGCATTTTATAAGAAGTTTGTAGTAAAGTATGAATCTTAGGTGATAAATGAGATAGTAAAATTAGTCTCACATTATCGTTTGTAGAAAAATGAGACACAAAGCCTGATTCTGGTCTAATGACATTCTTGTCACCATAAAATGCATTTTTATACCATTAATTTCTTTTAGTAAAGATACCACATTAGATGTAATTACTATAAAAGAGTGGACTATGAAATGACAGAACTAAGAAAAGAAATGCACCCCCAATGGCCTCTCCTATACAGTTCGTCACAGGTGCTCTCTAATTGAATGACCAAAATCAGTCTGCAGAAAAAGCAATGCCAGTAAAAGCAATGTTTCTGGCAAAGTAGTATCTTAATGAAAATTTTGCATCTGAGACAAGTGGCATGTTCACTAACTATATTGTCGAGATGTGGACAAAGGAAAATGCGTACTGGAAGATTGAACAGTGTTGTCTGAATCCTCTATATTTTACTGATATTTAGAAACAATGTCTTGAATAAATATTGCCAACAGGGACTGCATCAAGTAAGAGAAGCTTGGGAAGGGAGAAGGAAGACTTACCCTTCCCTGCTGGTCCATGCTGATGATTCTTTCTAAATTTAGAATTTCTGGCATGTGTTCTTGGGCATTAATTACAGTTTTGTAGCATAGACATAGATGGGGGACATTGGATCATAATGTTTTTGTATTGATTTCTCTAGGTTCTCTCCTGGAAAAAATTAATTCTGGCTCTTCTCTGCACTAATAACAATTAGGACCCAAATAGAATTGCCCTGTAACATAATACAAAACTAGATTCGCTTAGTCTCCATCACACACTTTACATTCCTGACAAACTGACTTATTCAATGTTACTCAGGCATGGCATTCTATCATCTATCTTGGTGCCTTTTTATAGATTGTCTACGTGGAACGGATGCCTTCCTCACCTTCACCTCTGAACATCCTAATTCCCTATCAATTTCAACTCATTTCACTTCTGACAAGAGTCCTTTTCAAATTTCCCCTGTGATTATCATTCTCCAACTTTCAAGTTGTCTATTTATTTTACTATTTAGCTTATTCATAATTGGGACCTTTGCCCATGGGAGAATGTAAGTTTCCTGAGATGATTATTTTCATTTTTGTATCTTCAGTACCTACAGTAGAGCAGTGCCTTGCCTAGCACACAAAATGTACTTGATAGATGCTTCTTGAATAGAATTGAACATGGTAAAGCTTCCAAGCGCTTTTTAACGTTCTTCTAGTATATTTAGTAATTATACATGGAAAAATTCAGTTTAGGCTGTGAGTTGGGGGAAGAGCTCTAGTTATCATATGCTGTACTAACCTTTGAGGGTTTATAATAGACTTGAATTTGTACTTAGATCAAGAGACTGACTCATTCACTCTGACAAAATTGACAAGACCATGCTGTCATTGCATATAGTTTACAATTTTAATAGATGTTTCTTCTACTGAATTTCTTTTCTTTCAAGATGCTGCTTAGGATAATTAAGTCTTCCTCCAGACCTCCAAGTTAAGAAGGCACAGATTATGAAGGAGGTATGATTAAATGATTGTTTTTGTTCTAGTAGAAAGAATTGCAGGTTCATGAGCATTTACTTTAAGCCATAATATACAACTGTCATTTGAAATAGCATCCCTAGAAATCACATCCTTCATCCAACAACTAATTGTTGGTTAAATATTATCATGTTTAATATTGCCTCAAAGGAAGAAACCACATGGACTTCAGTAGGGGTTATTACATGCAAGAGGAGAAGGCTAAGAAGTAAACTATACAGGAATACAAAGGAAAAGTATATTTCAGCCTCCAAACTTGATATTGTCCCTATTAAGGAGGAAGAAACTAGGAATGTGTGTGGGAATAGCTTTCACACTGGCAGCTGTCCTGAACTCTCATTGTTTTTTTCAGTACTTTGAAAATCAGGATAATAAAGGTCCCCAGCTATTTCATCATCCTTCTTGAGCTTCTTGTTAGCACATAAGCAGAGCTGCATACAGAATAGGCCTATCCATCCTTTTCTTATTGTGGGGTCTTTGTTATGGAAAGTAACTGCTTTTTTTCCCCCTTCTCATCAGGCATTGAGCAGTCAACACACACGTGTATACAACACACATACAAACATAAATTAGCAGTGAAACACTATGGTTGATTCTTTATCACCTGGTAGCTAAAGTGGTAAAGGCAGCTGCTGCTACTTATCGTCACATTTTGAAGGATAAAGAACACAAAACTAACAACACTAAGAGACAATTGATTCTCTATATTCCATTTTCAAGGTAGTCTTCTGACAGAGGACTATTGATTGTAACTTTTTTGGGTATATTTATCAAAGTTTTCTCTTTCTAGCATTGGTGGTATTTTACACAAAACAACTGAAAGGAATGAAAAATAAAGAGAAACCAAAACATGTGTTCAAACTGTCTTAGAAGATAAGTGATTTGAGGCAATTCTAGATGACTGTCTTGGAGTTTAGAATCCTCCTATGCTGTATGACAGACAGAGGGAATCCTTAGGAGTATTCCAACACACACAAATGCGTATATGTATATATATCTATGCACACACATATATACACATATATGTGTATATGTATGTGCATGTGTATATATGCATGTGTGTACATATACATACATACATGTAAGTGTATATATATATATATATATATATATATATATATATATACACAACACACACACATGCAGTACTTCCAAAAAGCCAGATAGATGCCTTCAACTCCAATTGCTATTTTCACTAATTTGAAAATCAGAAAAATAAGGTCCCTGGTTATTTCATTATCCTAATACACATAAACATGTATGCTTATACACATATGCATACATTCATACATATACACACACATACCCAAAGGACTTGAGAAAATCAACTAATAAGAACTGACATCTATTTAGTGTTTTAAGATTTAAAAATATAAAATATACAGCATAACAATTTTCAGTACAACTCTATGAAATAGGTATGGCTGTTATTAATATACATATTTTACATTTGAAGAAGAGGAGGCTCAGGAAATTTGTTTTTTCCATAGTTACATTTGAAGAAGAGGAGGCTCAGGAAATTTGTTTTTTCCATGGTTACATAGCAAATAAATATAACAGATTTTAACTTATCTTCCCTCTCTCAATTCAAAAACACCTTCTACTTTAGTATGTCACCTTTCAAAGTAGTTAACATAAATTTGTTTCGGAGCCAGTTAATACACATTTATTCAGTAATATATGCCAGGTAA
The DNA here is from genome assembly GCA_028658325.1 of Potorous gilbertii. NCBI lineage: Eukaryota > Metazoa > Chordata > Mammalia > Diprotodontia > Potoroidae > Potorous > Potorous gilbertii. The sequence continues at coordinate 70,980,742 of CM053773.1, forward strand.
TATGAATGGTGTTAAGAAAAGAAAGGAAAAAATAAAATAGTTCCTTTTCTCAAGAAGCTCACCTTTTATTGGGGTGAGATACTGTGCATATGTATTTTATACAAAGGAGATTCAAGATGATTGGAGGAAGGGGACATTAGCAGCTGAAGCAACTTGAAGTAGAACGGAGATTCTAAGAGGTAGAGGTGAAGCTGCTGCATATTTTGAGTATAAGTACAGCCTGGGCAAAATGTGGGCCTGAGCGAAAGTATGAATGGTCTGACTGCATTATATAAAACAGGAAGGACAATAATGACTGGTAGTAGACTGGAGTTAGATTGCAAAGTTTCAAATGCCAAACAGATGAATTTACATCTTATCCTACTAATGTCAAATGCAATACATATATTATAATATACTTATAATATTTCAAAATAACAAATCTAGAGTTACCTAGTCAGATCTGTGCTTTAGGAAAATCACACTGGCAACAATGTGGAAAATGGATTAGATTAGAGAAAGAAGAGGCAGAGATAGTTAATATGGTAGTAGGATTGGACTAGGACTTCAAATGAAAATGATAAATGAATTTACTAATTAAGAATATCTAAAAAGAATGAACTCTGATGAAATTTCTACATAAGTACTATTTATTTAGTTAGAAATGTTGGTGAAAGTAAACAGTATAGTATAACACTCATTTTTAATAACGTAATCACAACTGAAAGTTGCTAAACACTTTGAAAAATACATTTACAGATTGCATATTATTATTTTAGTGAAGTATAGGTTATTACAACCAAAACATCTAATGTAAACTTAGTATGATAGAAAGAGTAATTAATGACCTTATAATAATATTATTATGATTGAAAATCTAGCTCTGATATTTATTAATCATGTAAGCTTGGACAAGGCATTTAACTTTGCTGCACCTCAGTTTCCTCATATAAATGGGGGGTGGAACACTTTCATTACTTAACTTCACTGGCAAACATTTCATAAACTGTATTCAACAAAGGTGTAGTTAAATAGGGAGCATGGAGAAAACAGTAACTTACATTGCTTTTCAAAAATGGAAATTCTGGTGCTGAGCTCAGTCAGATATCACTAGATTTGTGTTTGTGTGTGCAAGTGTCTTTTAATTTTTGCAAAGCAGTGATTACTTACTAAGCAAATATGAATCTAAAGAAGTAATCCATTTGACTGAATGTCTTGCAGTACTCTTAGAAGAAGAAATTACAGTCCCTTGATTCTTGTACTGCTTGGGTTCAGAACTGTAATACTTTCAAACATCCCTTTTATTAGAAATACATTAAATGTGGTTTCTTTAGATGTCATTTTTACCCACTTTTAGCTATGCTGACAGCAAATGCTTTTATTTTTAAGAAATGTGTGAAAAGGAATATTTAATAGATCAAAATACTTAGCAGAATAGAATTCATATGCACATACACATTTATATATGTATGTATATACATAAGTATAAATCTATACTTCAAAATTAATTTTATATTTGTCATTTTGTGATGTCATGAGAAAAGTTATCATGAGGCAGCCAGGATTTTGGCATGCTTTCTGATATTTTGAAGACTAGGAGGTTACCTCTTCCTTCTGTTTCCTTATGGAGCAATTACTAATATTACTTTCAGCTGAACTTTTCCCCTCTCCTCTCAACATGCTCCATTTGACACCAATCCTTCCCCCAAAATATAGTATCTGGAATGAAACACAATCCTTCATATATGAGTTGACCAATGCCGACATGAGTAGAACTAAATCTCGTTTTAACATTTCAATATTTAAAACAAAATTTTCAATAGTTCATTTTAGCAATGGTATGATACTGCTGGCTTATGTTGATCTCTTGACCAACAAAAACTCTCAGATTTTCTTTCTTAATATGTGAGAACTTGCTAAGGAGGTCCACCAGAATAAAAGGAAGGAAATATGTGTATATATATGTGTGTGTGTGTGTGTGTGTGTGTGTGTGTGTGTGTGTGTGTCCACATATATATACACATTTATTATTATATATTATGTTCTTGAATATTTTAACATAAGTATGTATGCGTATCAGTATATCACTCATGTATCACAGAGAAATGTACAGGTGTATAATTTCTGAGGAATGTGGTGACAGTTTTGATAAAAACAAATACACCTTACATTCATAATTTCATTAACTCCTCATGATATCTTTTAAGGGAAGTCCTTTAGATATCACTATCAGAATTTGACAGTTGAAGAAACTGAGACCCCCAAAATATAAATGACTGACTCAATGTCAAGGGAGTAGTTTGCAAAAGATTCTGAACTGAAATATGGTCTCTAGACTGCTAATCTAGATATTTCTACTGGAGAATTCTGCCTCATAGATTCTTTAATCCAGCTAAGTGTAATATATTTCTTATTTATTAGAACATAAGTGAATTTATTGCCTAAGATCTAATAAACCAAAGGCTTCTAATTGATCTCTTTATTAAATTGTTTGCCAATTCATCAAGCACTTGAAATGAAATTCTTTTTTGCAAGATTAGATTATGTCTTAAAAATAGCTTTTTTAATGCTGGACTTTTTACAACTCATATAGTCTCCTATAAAATATCTTTATTGATTGACAAAAAGCATTTTGTATGTGTGTGTGTGTGTGTGTGTGTGTGTGTGTGTGTGTGTGGAGGTGTGTGTGTGTGTGCAGTTTGATATTTCCTGTCAAGGTTAGTAGAAATCAAATATCACTGAGGGATATGGCAAAGAGTTTGGGAAGGATCTTTGGTTATCTCCCATTTCAGTTAGTATCTATTTCTTCACAATGTAGAGTACTAAAGCTTGCTGCATCATTTTCTTTATAAGGTTTTTATCTTTGACCTAGATTCACCCCCACTCACAGAGGAAAAGTAGAATTTGAATGCATCTCTCTCCTGACTCTAAGGGCAGCATACTCTCTGCTACATAAAATCATCTCTCCAAATAGCCAATTTTCATTGTAATGTTGAGTAATTTAAATTGGACAGGCAAAATATGCATCTACCTGGTGGTGACAATGTTCTTGATTGGGTAAGTTATATAAATTGGCATCAGAAATTTTTTTTACATGTTCATTCTTGTTCAGTCTTGTTCAATTCTTTGGGAACCCAATTAGGGTTTTCTTGAGAAAGATACTAGAATGGTTTTGCATACAGATGAGGAAATTTAGGCAAACAGGGCAAAAAGACACGCCCATGTTCTGTTAGCTATTAAGGGTCTGAGACCAGAAGCAAATCACTTTGAATCTCAGTTTACTTTTTTGGAAAAGTCTCTCTGCTCCACAATTCCATTATTACACTTCAAGTTAAAAAAGACAATATTAACGGTAGCAAACATGTCTCAGCTTGGAGTAAGGATAAGTTGAATTCAAATTCCAGTTGGCATTTACTAGACATGCCATATTTGGAAGTTCTCCTAGCTTAAATTTCCTCATAAATAAAATCAAGGTGAGATAATAAGACTAGAGGAGAAGCATAACCAGGGATTCCATGTATTTGATTTTGAAAATATTTTCTTAACTGTACTTCAAAGGAAGTGGTTTCTTTGTTACGTTTATATATTTTATCTTATGTAAAATATATGTAAACTAAAAATAAAATAAAGCATGCATTTAAATATATTATTATGGAAAGTAATCCCTAGATTTTACTAGGCTGCCAAAGGGATCCATAATGAAGAAGAAGAGAAGAAGAAAAAGAAAAAGAAGAAGAAGAAGAAGAAGAAAAGTTAAGAAACCTAGACTTAGACAATTTCTAAGTTCTTTTCAAGTTTTGTAATTCTATGATTTGATGGTTTTATTCTGAAAGTTCCATTTGACATTTGACTGAGTTCTTGCTTTGTGCATTAATGGATATTCCTCATCTGCCTTTGATTGTTGATATTATTCTATCCATGAAATAAATTGAAATAATACATATTTCTCATTTTTGTTAGGATATTTTGAAAAAATAGCCCATCCCTACACATGCACACATATGCACACACTCACACACACACACACACACACACTTAAAAGCCATGCTAACCATCATTAGGATGAGGGAATCAGGTTGAACAAGGGCCACCATAGAGATAGTACATGGAGGTAACCAAATAGTCAATCACAGATAGGAAAGACATACACTGGGGTACTATAGCCACCCAAAAACAGAACAGTGCCTGAAGTACAGTAGATAAATGAATATGGTATACACAATGTTTTCTAAAAGAATGAATAAAAACTAAAAGTTAGCAGACCTGAGTGCTACTTCAGTCTTTACCATGGCTTAACCCAATGACCTTGGGTCCATCATGTGACCTCTGTGAATTTCAGAGTTCCTCCAAGTTTAGCTAAAAGCTCACTTTCTGTAGGAAATTTTTCTCTAGGCACCTTCCCTTTGTTGGCTATTTCTTATTTATACTGTACATAGCTTATCTGTACATAGTTATTTTCCTGTTGTCTATCCCATTACATTGTGAGCTCTTTGAGAGCATTGTTTTGCTTTCTTTTTAACCCTAGAACTTAGGGCAGTGCCTAGTATATCCTATTATTGTTCGTTAATATCAGACTCTTTGTGACCCCTTGAAACATATCTGTCCATGGGGTTTTCTTGGCAAGGAGTTAGATTGGGCAGGTAAGATGTGTGATGTGGGTTTGATATCTGGCTATACTAAGTATTTGGCTTTGGAGAAGTCATTTCTTCTCTCTGGAGCTCAGTTTTCTCATTTACAAAATGAGAAAGGTAGACTGGATAGTCCTTTCGGTCTCTACAGTTTTGTAAATATAATATCACATTAAAAAATAATAAACATTTTCCAATTAAAGCACTATGGAGAGAGGTCTAGAAATATGCTTTGGGGATGAATTATTACTGATAAGATGCTCTGCCATTGACAGGTGATTGAGATGCAATTTTCTTTTGTGTCAGACAATCATAGTAATATCAATTAATACTTCAATTTAAGACTTGCAAAGCAATTTCCCCATACGTTCTCAAGTTATCAACTTTACAAATAGTATAAATACTAATACCCTCATTCTACAGTAGAGGAAATTGAGATCTTGAAAAGTTCAATGATATGTTTATACAGCATCTGAGGCAGGGTTTTAGCAAAGGTCTCAATATCTAGTCTAACACTTCTTTTCACTAAGCCATGCTAACAGCAATAATTCTTACATGTATAGCTGTTTCAAGCTAGGCAAAACATTTTCATTTGATCCTTACAATTAAGGGAAGGAGATAGGGAAAGAAATAAACATTTGTATCATACCTACAATGTGCCGATCATTGTGCTAAGTGGTTTACAAATACTATCTCAACTGATTTTCACAACCCAAAGAAGCAGGTGCTGTTATAATTCCCATGTTCCAGCTGGAGATTCTGAAACAGAGGTTAAGTGACTTGCCCACAGTTATGCAGCAAGTAAGTGTCTGAAGCTAGATTTGAACTCAGATCTTCCTTTTCAAGACCCAACCCTCTGTTTAGGCCATTTAGCTGTCTAACAAGAGCCTAGTGTGATAGGTTTCATATTATCTCTATCTCAGAAAAGTTAAGTGATTTGCCTAAGATGACACTGTAGAGAAAAAAGAAACTGCTGGATGAGATTTAAATATTCATTACTCTAAAGCCATTCACAATTCCACAGCCCCGCTTGTTGTTGAGTTGTTTAAGAAGTATCTGAGTCTCTGTTATCCCATTTGGGGTTTCCTTGGCAAAGATACTGGAATGGTTTGTGATTTCCATCCCCAGTTCATTTTACAGATGATGAACTAAGGCAAACAGGAGTAGATGACTTGTGCAGGGTGACACAGCTAATAAGTGGCAGAGGTCAATATTGGTTTCAGGTCCTCCTGACTCCAGGCCAGTACTCTATCCATTGTGCCACACCCCAGCTGCTAAACTGTAATTCCTATGTAGTGCTGAGTTAGTTGTCTAATTTTTCTTTAGACACTATTCTGCCAAGTTATAAATATAAAAATCAAAGGAAGAATCCAAAGGAATTCTCAGGTCAGATCTTTCTCTGACACTTTCTCTTGAATAAGTAGCCCATATATCCAGAGAAATGAAATATCTGAAGTTTATTTTTTGCTACTTCCTACTGCAGTTCCAATCTCATATTTTGTATGCAAATCATATTTTCAACCACTAATTTGAAAACTACTTCATGGCAGGGAATCTATGTGTGCCCTTCAAGTGCTGAGTGCTCTTCACAGAGAAGAAATTCAGTAGGTATTTCAGGTATTTTTTAAAGAGCTTGACTGCCTCAGCTAACTCTTTGATCTTGGACTGAGGTCTCTCCCTTTTCTTGTATAGGGTTTGCATCCTCAAACCACTTTGGTTTATCTGGCTCATTCTCAGAGAAGAGAAGAAACAGAAATAGACCATAAGATCATGCTCAGGCTTTAGAACTAGAAGAAATGAATTCTTACTCTTGTATAAAGAAAAACTTCTTACTCTTACATAAATTCAAATTCTGCTCTCAAATGGAAAGGAAGGACTCCATAAGGAGAAAGAATTAAAAAATCCTCATGTGCAAAAATGCAGTATTCCCAATGCATCCCCACTGGTTAATGATATAGCTAAGCAAATTACTGCACTATTTTATTTCTAGTCTCATTTTTTCCCCCAGTAGCGGGTAAGTTCTAGGATGAAAGAAGATTTCAACTCTGCCCATTTTGTTTCCGGATCTTGTTCCAGAAGCTGAAAAAGTCTGAGCAATTATTAAAAAAAAAAAAGAAGAAGAAGATCCTGCTTTGCACTTCAATTCCAGTCTTGTCTGAATTGCTCTTGGAACAGATGTTGTCTTTATTCGGGATGCAGCAGCATTTCAGTCACCATCCAAGTAAGGATATTTCAGTTGCATTGCATTTAATAATAGAAAATGAGTCAGAGTAAAGCAGGGAGAGGAAGCATGGGCTTTTTCCTAAGTTTCCCCCACTCCCTTCCAAGGAGATAGATTCCAGAAAATTCCAGAAACATTAAGTCCCAATTCATCAGTAAGGTTAAAGAAAGAGGAAACCTTCAGGCCTTATTGTGTTAGCTACTGGCAAGATCTATTCCTTTGACCATATTTTGTTATCATTCCCTATATATCTGCTTCTGTATTTCACATGCCTTCAGGGGAAGTGGGGCTGAGAAAATGTAGGTCTGCAATCTGAGACCAGATAGGAAGGAGGGAGCTCTGCAGAAGGGGAGTTTTGGTCTGTCACCCTAGCTTTTTTTATTTTTTTTTTAATTTTCTAACTGTGGGAAATTAGAGATATCTTCTTGCTCTCCTTATGAGGTCAAATTTAGGAGACTAACAATAAGCATCTTTGTTGTTTGCCAAGTAATAAGGAAAAGGAAATATGGCATCCAAGATATATCTAATTTGAAATATGGTATTCTTCCTGTGTCAGTTAATTCTCAAGTTACTTTAAATGGAGATGAAAGCACATTGCTACCTTCAAAGCCTATTGCTAAAATATCTCTTAGTGACACAAGACTTATAAATTGAATTCATAATTAGGTTTAATCCTTTCAATGATGGTAACATTCTATTCCACTAAATGTGCTTCATAATTCCTTTTTCTTGCCAATAGTTGATATTAGCTCCAGAGAAACCCTAAAATCTTTTATCATTTTTGACAAGGAGAAGCCATAGCACATTCTTTATGAGATTTCTAGGTCAAACAAGGTTGTCTTTAAGGGTTCAAGCTAAGACTTGAATTAGGCCATGAATTTAGTACCCCTTCACTACCCTTATTAAACAGAATTAGAATGATATTTGCTTATTTACATACAGGGGATTCTAAAACTTTTGCAAAAGAAATATTTAAAAAAAAAGTGATAACTGGTTCTATTAGTTTTTCTGGAATCAACCTCTTTGATAAATATTTCATAATAAATTGTGAAACAAGCTAGAAAACACTGAACACCTGACCCTAGTTCTAGTAAACACTGTGTTACCCACCAAGCTTTCATCTCCACTTGACATGTGTACTACCCAACAGCAGAGAATAATATGGAACTAACCAATCGGCTTTCATCGGCAGAAAGCTAGCTACCTTTGTTTCTTTAGTTCTGCCCTTTGGCACCTCATATTAATTTTCTCTCCTTTATCTAGTATGTAAATTACCGAATCTCACATAATAGTTCATTATGCTGCATTCTACTCTAGGAACATTCCTTTACTCACCTATCCTGATTCCCACTGTGCTACTTTATTATTCAAGATTCCTTATAGAGTTAGAATAAGCACTCAGTCAAAATAACAAAATCATAGTGAAACAGAAGTATTAGTGAGGGTCAACCTCAACTCCCATTCACCTGTTCATATGTTTATGAGCTTTAACTCAAGCTGCCTCATTCTGCTTACCCCCTCCAAGTATGTATGAGAAGAACAAAGGAAATAAGCATTTAATTTCCCCCTATGTTAAACACTTTACAAATATCCTCACAAAAACCTTGTGAGATATACTTAAGTACACTTGATACTTAGGAAACATTCTGAACCCAGAATTACAACATCATAACAGTCTGGGAATCACTTTACCTTGTCTCAAGAACTTAGTTAAGTGCAGATCTGCTCTGCTCCAGTTACCACTCTACTAGCTACCCCATTCTAGATTGATACTGCTTCTTATTCATCTTCTACATTCACAGCCCACACCAGAACTAGGCTTTTCCCCGAAAGGGATACTGAGCTAACTAAAGAAGACTTAGTTTGAGTAGGTGTCTGGAGGGTAAAAGGAGACAGGCTTCATTGATTTGATCATTGTTATCTTCCTATTCATTTTCAAAAGTTTCCATGGGCTTCTCTTATACTTCACCTTAATTGCCTAGCACTCATCTTTGCCATAAACCAGTCTAGTGAAATTGACAAGGTACTACTCTCTCCAAGTCATCAGTAATCAACTTATTAATAAATCTGGTGGCCTTTTCTCAGTCCTCGACCTACTTTACTTGAAATTTTTCTTTTCTAAAGTGGGGACAACTGCTTATCTCATGGGGATTTTGTGAAGCTCAAATGAGACAACCTATGTAAAATGCTTCATATATCATAAAATATGAAAATGTAGATGTTAAGTACATATTAATTCATTAATAATGGAAAACACCTAAAAGTGTATATTACATAATCATTCAAAAAGAATTCTCTCTCCTATATTTCAGGCATTGTGGAAAGTACTATGGATGCAATTTTTAAAAAGTTAAATTTTCTATCATCAAGAAGCTTGAATCGTATTGGTGGAAACAATGTACAAGAATCTACTGAAGGTAAATACAAAAGATATACAAATAAATACGAGTAATTACATGTCGAGGAAGACATTAACTGCTGAGGAATCAGAAAGAAAATTGTTTAGTAGCATCATAGGTGGCGCTAGAGCTCAATTGAACTGTGTGGTTTTTGTTGAGGCTGGATTTAGGAGAGCTGGTTCAGATTTGAAAGAATTCACTTAGAGCTTCTCTTTAGCCAGTGGGAGTTTTATTGATGGAAAAGAATCAGACCTGAGATTTAGCAAAGAGCTAAACAAAGGCATTGATGTAGGAAAAGCACCAGACTTCCATGGACAAAAAGCAATATGGCATGTAGGATGATGTAATTTTTAGGGTTTCTAATGGAAGTTGGAGATTTAGGGACAAGATGAGGAATGCGGGAGACAAGGAATTTTATCGTCCAGGATAAGGGGGAAGTTTTAGGGTATTTCAAGATAAGAGGAAGAGAAATTAAGATACCCTCAAACTCAGGAGGGGCCTCAAAAGGTACTGAAAAAGCAACTCTTATTATTAACCCTTAGGACATTTTTGTATCCACATCAGTTTGAATGTTATGACATGAAATGATTTTTCTTAATCTGTTTAATAGTGTCTTTTACTAAAAATTTTCATTCGTGGATGATATCAATTTTCTCAGTTCTCCACCTACTTTGAGTCATTTTCTGTTATTATTTGACTTTTCTTGATTAAATATCTATGACAAAGAGATGGAAGTGAATAGATACAGGCTTATCCCAAAGAAAGTGGCAGTAGTTTAGTTAGCATGAGAGTCTGAAAATGTTACTAAAGGGTACATCTAGTACTTTTAATTTAGATTATTGATTTCTTTTTGGTTCTCAGATTTCTCATTTTGGGGTACATCCCCCATTGTGATTATAATGCAGTAGGATGTTAGGTGCTTCACTGTGTATATAATCTGTAAATCTATAATAGGATCATATTATCCACTGCCTTAAACTCCCGTAGAGTCAGCTAATCTGAACCTCTAACCAACCTTCATGCATTTCTGTACGCTTAGGCCTTATGGATCTGACTTCCAAATGACTACAGATCTTTGATCTATTATTTAAAATGAGGAACAAAGAAAATATTTTGTAAAGAGATAACCATCTACTTGATAAGGAGCAGGCATGCCAAAAGACTTCAGGTGACCTGAAAAATTGTAGAGGAGGTTTCCCTCTATACTTTTGTGGGTTGCCTGAAATCACTTGACATTCCACAGGTTCTGCAATCCTACTTGGTATAAGGAAAAAGTTCCTAACAATTAAAAGTATTCCAAAGGAGAGTGTACTGCTTTGGGAAATGGATGGTTCTACAGTCCCCCACATACACACACACACACACACACACACACACACACACACACACACACACACAGAGTCTTTCAGGCAGACATTAGAAGCCCACCCATTTAAAATGTTGTAGTGTATGTTTAACAAACTACAGGTTTGGTTAGATGACCTCCGAGGTCATTTTTGAAATAATACAATTCCTCATGATTCTGCAATCTCACTGGAAACCTTCAGTCAACTCATTGATTCATCTTGTCTTGAGCCAATAGCCATTTAACATTTATTAAATTATCTGTGTTGGTGATTAGGCTAAAAGTTTTAATTCAGCTCAATAGGTAACGCAAAAACACTAGTCCAGCAACCTAAATAGATTAAAAGAAAAAGGTATTCTTCACAGAAAGAAATGAAGGCAAAATTTGCTAAGATCTGACAGAGCCTATTATCTAAGGCTAACAAGTGTGAAAATTTTAAAAGGATATATAAAAATGTTTCATCTGCTGAAAATTGGAGGAAAAATGTTTTCCCCCTCATTTTCTTTTATTCTTCTCAGAATAAACACCCTATATATATATATATATATATATATATATATATATATATATACATATATATACACATATATATGTATATATATATATATATATATATATATATATATA
>CM053773.1:70992040-71007329 GCA_028658325.1 Potorous gilbertii
TGTCCAACATATTACATTTTTTTAGAGTTTGTACTTTTATTCTTGGAATTTCAGAGAAACACCCATAGTGGAAGCACAAAACTCAGTTTCCTTCTATTTAATCATCTTTCTGAGTACCTGCTGTTATTATCCATTCGAACAGATATTATGCTGGTGGGATGTACTACAGCAGGAAAAATGGATGATGAGTTTTAGAAAATAGTACAATTTTATAAAGGGAGCATGCTTTGGTAGTGATGGGCTGATAGCCGTCTATCTCTATCTACTTGAGCCTTCTGTGCTGACAGCCGTAATAGCTGATAAGCTTTTTTTTTTTTTTTTACAAATAGTGTGTTTTTTCCAATTACATGAAAAGACAATTTTGATATTCATTTTTTAAAAAAAAATTTGAATCTTAAATTTTCTCTTTCCCTCTTTCCCTCCCCTCTCCCTAAAATGATAAGAATTTCAAATAGGTTATATATGTGCATTCAGGTAAAACATATTTTCCACATTAGTCATATTGGGAAAGAAGAAACATAGCAAAAAAGAAAAAAAAATGAAAAAGATAAAGTGAAAATAGTATGCTTCAGTTTGCATTCAAGTTGACAAATTCTTGAACAACTTTAAAGATAATCTCATTTCTCAAAAATTTTAAGGCACTAAGGGAAAGGTTATTCTGGATCTGTTCTAACAAACAAAAAGAGATTTATTGTAGAAGCACAAATGATAGAATTCTTGGGACAGGTTGACCATTCCATTTTAAAATTTGTCAAGGAGAAGTAGGAAACTAAGTACTCTAGACTGAAATAAGAAGCAAAATATTTTCTTCAAAGAAGAGGTAAAAATATGTACTATAAAATTCTACAGATGATTTTTGCCCAAAGCAGAAGAGAAGTTCTGAAGAACAAACTTCACTCAAATAATGCTAGTTAGGAATAAAAAAGGAGAGCTATCTAAATAGGCCAGGTTGAATTTTAAAAAAGCTTTAACCTATTTAGACAGAGGGAGAGAGAAAGAGAGAGAGAGAGAGAGAGAGAGAGAGAGAGAGAGAGAGAGAAGATGGAAGTGAGAGAAGGCAACTGAGGACTGAAAAGAAAAAGTTGGAGAATATGAATAGAAGTCATTAACTCCCAATATATCCTATACCTATAGCCTATTTCCCTTTTGGAAAGTTCTAATCATCCACATCAAATCTAAATTTTCCCTTTCACATATTTCACCCATTCATTACTTATGGTGTTGATCATCAGGAATAAACAGAATAAGTCTAAGTTCACTTTCATATGGTAGTATTTAAAAAACTTGAACAGTGCTCCTATATTCTGCTTGAGTCTGCTATTCCTGAGACTAAATATTCCCAATTGTTTCACCTGATCATCGTAAGGAATGGATTCAAGATCTTTTATCATCTTGGTTGCCCTTCTTTGGATGATTTGTCATTTATTCCTCCATCCCAACTCTTACAATCTGTCACTTTCTCTATATTCCTTCAACCACAGGTATAGTTCTAGCCATCATCATTTCTTGGTTATACTGGTTCAGTAGTTGTAATAGTAATTTAAATGGGAAGATCTTTCCCATTCATTAATAGGTCCATGTGACCTGATTAAATTGCATGGAAGCCAAAATCACATAAGGTAGGAGGAGCTTGCTGAATTGGTGCAATAGGAAGGGTGGAGCAGAGCTTAGAGGAAGTTAGTCAGGCCTAGTCAGAGCTGGGAAGAACACAGGCAATTAGAAACAGCGAGACTCTTGAGTGTTTGTTTGTTTCTGTGAACACCTCAGGGAGGTGAGGAGCTGGGGAAGAGGAAAGCTTGGAAATGTCTTTGTCCCATGAAGTGCTAATATGTATTTCTTGGCTACTATGATGGATTTGGCCTTCTGGTGTTGGGATTTGGCTATCTACAGGTGGCATGGATTGTTTGAAATGTGTAGGTATCAGAATAAACCCTTTGTACAAGTCTTTGGACATTATAATATGCAAGGGGAAATCAATATAACTAATCTGTTAGCTTTGGTTGCAGAAGGAAGAAGTAAGTAGTATCCTACTAATTCTCTGTGGCTTAGTGGAGATAGATTCTGGTATTAACTTAGGGACTGTATAAGAAAGTTAAAGGAGGAGATAATAAAGACTACCACAATGATCAGAAACAAAGATGCATACTTTGATTCACCCTTAGCAATTTGCCGTAGGAATATAATATTGAAGTCAGCTCCTCCTTCTTGAAAGCACCTTGTTCTGACTCTAATAATTGGGGAAATAGGGCACCTTCTTTTGGGGTACTGGACAGATTTCAGAGTTAAGTGACTTGGGTCCTGCATAAAAGATAAATCTCCTAGAGAGAGAAGAGTAAATAAGCAGCTGATTCAAAGTCAGAATTGATTGACAAAGAAAGAATTGTTAACTGATCTATTGAGAGCAGGGGAAGATTTTTTTTTAATTAATTTGTTTTCAGTTTTCCACAATCACTTCCATAAGTCTTAGGTTTTCTCCTTCTCCCTCACCCTCTAACCCTGAGATGACATGTAGTGTTCTACACATACATTCTTATTAACCACATTTTCACATTACTCATGTTGCATATAAGAATTAAAATGAATGGGAGAATCCATGAGAAAAAACAAAACAAAATATAACAGAAGAGAAAACAGTCTGCTTCATTCTGTGTTCCAATTTCATAGTTCTTTCTCTGGATGTGGATGGTATTTTGCCTCAAGTTCTTTGTGTTAGGGGCCAAAAGTTGGCTCTGCCCTCAGGGAGGAGTCCAGAGCTTGGCCCTGCCCTCAGGGAGCTGGCTGTGCCCTCAGGAAGGAACATGGGAGGGACTCTGGCTGGGGATATAAGGGGCTGTTGGGGAGGGATCGGAGGAGTGATGTAAGCAATAAAGTGAAGTGCATGGGCCATCTTGGGTGCTCTGTGTAGTCATTTCCCCTCCTTGGAGGAGTGGGATTTCCCTGCTGTAGCTGCACATGGTGGGGGCCAGAGATATCCGAAGACCCAGGAAAAGGTAAGTATAACCAAGCAAAGACTGGGGGTAGCCGGAGCAAGCCGGTTGAGGGATAGCCTGACCAGAGCCCAGAAGGATACCACCTGTATAGAGGCGAAGGCCGGGGAAGGAGCCCCATGCGAGGATACCGCCTGGCCAGAATAGCCCTGTGCACTTTGGAAATGTTTTAGGTCCTTGAATTGCTGAGAAAGACTAGGTCTGCTCAAAAGAGTTCTCACATACTGTGGCTGTTAGTGTGTACAATGTTCTCTATTTCACTCAGCATCAGTCCACATAAGCCCTTCCAGGCCTCTCTGAAGTCCTCCTCTCCATCACTTCTTACAGCACAATAGTATTCCGTTACATTCATATACCACAACTTGTTCAGCCACTTTGCAATTGATGGGCAACCCCTCATTCTCCAGTTTTTACCCACCACAAAGAGAGCTGCTAAAAATATTTTTGTATAAGTGGGAACTCTTCCTATTCTTATGGTCTCTTTGGGATACAGTCCTAGAAGCAATATTACTGGGTGAAAGGATATACCCATTTTTGTAGCCCTTTGACCATAATTCCAAATTGCTCTCCAGAATGTTTGAATCATCTCACAGCTCCTCCAACAATGAATTAGTGTTCCAACTCTCCCACATCTTCTACAACATTTATCATCTTTCTGTTCTGTCACATTAGCCAATCTGATAGGTGTGATGTGGTAGCTCAGAGTTGTTTGGATTTACTTTTCTCTAATCAGCAGTTATTTAGAGTATTTTTTCATATGACTAAGATAACTTTAATTTCTTCCTCTGAAAACTGCCTGCTCATATCCTTTGATCATTTATCAATTGGGAAGTGATTTAGATTCCTGTAAATTTGACCCAGCTCTATACATTTTAGAAATCAGGTCTATTTCACAGATTCTAGTTTTAAAAATTCTTTCCCAGTTTTCTGCTTCCCTCCTAATTTTGGCTCCATTGGGTTTGTTTGTACAAAAACTTTTCAAATTAATGCAATCAAAATCATCCATTTTGTACTTCATAATGTTCCCTGTCTTGTTTGGTCATAAAGTTCTCCATTCTCCATAAACCTGAAAAATACAATATTCCTTACTCCCCTAATTTGTTTATGGAATCAGTCTTTATACCTAGATCATGTTTCATTTGGACTTTATTCTTGTACAAGTGGCCAGGCATTGGTCTACGCTCAGTTTCTGCCACAATGCTATCCAGTTTTACCAATAGTTTTTGTCAAACAGTAAGTTCTTATCCCAAAAACTGGGGTCCTTGGTTTTATCAAACAGTAGGCTGCTATGTTCATTGACTACTGTGTCTTGGATACCTAACCTGTTCCACTACTTTATCCCTCTATTTCTTAGCCATTACCAAGAGGTGTTGATGATTGCTGCTTTATAATACAATTTGATATCTGGTAGGGGTAGGCCATCTTCTCTAGAATTTCATTTCATTTCATTAATTCCCTTGATATTCTGGGCCTTTTGCTCTTCCAGGTGAATTTTGATATTTTTTTCTAGCTCTAGAAAATACTCTTCTGGTAGTTTGAATGGTATGACACTGAATAAGTAAATTAATTTAGGTAAAATTGTCATTTTTATTGTATTATCTCAGTCTACCCATGAGTAACTCATGTTTTTTCACTTACTTAAATCTCACTTAATTTGTGCAAACAGTGTTTTGTAATTGTGTTCATATATGCCCTGGGTTTGTTTTGACAGGTAGACTTCCAGATATTTTATAGTGTCTAATGTAGATTTGAATGTGATTTCTTTTTCTCTCCCTTGCTCTTGGACTTTGTTAGTGATATATAGAAATGCACATGATTTATGTGGGTTTATTTTGTAACCTGTAACTTCACCAAAGTTATCTATTATTTCAAGTAGTTTTTACTTGATTCTCTTGGATTCTCTAACTATATCATCATCTCCTCTGCAAATAGTGATAACTTAGTTTTTTTCTTTGCCTATACTAACATTTCTATTACCATACTGAATAAAAAGGTGGTAATGAATATCCTTGTTTCACCTGAGCAGGGGTAGATTTTGAAAGCATAGATAATATTCTAACTAATGAACTATACAGAATGTACTGAGAAAAGTGGCTTGATACTAGATGGAATAGAGAAGTAAGAACTTCCTCTATGTATCCTATTGAACCCTTCGTGAAAACAGGAAATTTGCTGAGCCTCAGCTGAGATTAAAGATATACACCAATGGGATTACAGACCCCATAACAATTTGACTATCTATAGGAAAAATGGATCAAATACTGTAACAAAGGCATTGATAAATGCTAGGGCAGAGGCCTCTCTTATATACTGAACCCTGGATAAGTTTCAACTTGAAACTCCTATCACCATCACAGGACTGGGTGGGACTGAAATATCAGTCAGACAAGTCAAACTAATGATGAAAATTGAAGAATTACCTAAGAAAGGATATACCATATTAATTGTATGCATTCCTGAACACATCATTGGAATAGATATATTGAGAAGTATGACTAAATTTACCAATTTGTAGTAAGGAAGATAGAAATCAATATAGTTTTAGTGGGCAAAACAAAAATGGAGCCAATCACTTTACCTGAACCTTCTAAAATAATTACTTTAGCAGTATTGTGTGCCACCTGGAATATGTTGAGGCAGGAGTGTTAATCCCTACAACCACTCAATGGAATAATGCTGTCTGCCTAGTATAAAAGTCTGATGGGATATGGATGAAGACAGTGGATTTTAGGCAATTGAATAAGGTGACTCTTCTCTTGTATCCTATTGTGCCAGATACTATTACCTTAATAGAAAGGATCCAGAAATATGATAGGACTTGGTACATAGTTATTGATTTATTCAATGCTTTCTTTACTATCCCAATAGATTCTAAACAGTGAGACCAATTTGCTTTCACTTTGAAGGACCGACAATATACTTTTACATGCTTGACACAGATGTCTGGATAACCCCACTACTTGTCAAACAATTGTGGCTAAGCATTTAGATAAATTAGAGCTACCCAAATCATTCACTACACAGATGGTATTATGATTTGGGAAAACTGTAGAAGAGGTGGAGAAGAATTTGATGCTTTTTATTGAGCATATAAAAAGCAAAAGGTGGGAAATTAACCCTGCAAAGACCCAAGGCCCAGCTCAAACCATAAAATTTTGGGGTATACGATGGAATAAGGGGCTGCAAAATTTTCTCCCGCAAGCCTGACAGAAGATTCAGGACTTTCCTATCCCCACCAGTAAGAAAGATGCCCACAAGTTTGTAGGATTACTTGGATATTGGCAACATCACATGCCACATCTAGGACAAGTTTTGAAACCCTTACATAAATTAATAGGAAAACATATGCATTTGATCAGGGACCTGAGCAAAGCAAAACTTTTGAAGAAATGAAAGCACTATACATTTGGTCCTAGACTTATGGACCATGCAAAGTGATCCTGTGGAATTTTAAGTGACTGTACAGGATGAACATGCAAACTGGAATTTATGACAAAAGCAACAAAGCTGAAATATACCCTTAGGACTTTGTTCTAGGAAACTCCCTTTCATCTGGAATTCACTATACTCCTTTTGAAAAGCAGTTGTTAGGTGCATATTGGCCTTTGATGGAGACTGAACAAATGACTTTGGGTCATGAGATAATATTAAGGCCTAGAATCGCAGTTATGACTGGGTAAGGAGTATCCCAGCTTCTCACAGAATTGGACATGTGGAAAAGTTTAACATAATTAAATGGAAATAGTTCATTCAAAATAGATCTAAAGCAGGAAAAAGCAGAGTTTCTGCTTTATATGAATCTATAGCAAACATAGACAGTGTGGGAAATGATACACCCCCTGAATCAAAGAAACAGTTGGGATAGTCCTGGTAAAATTGAATGAAGGAGATGATAGATTAACTAATGAAGAAAAGAGATATTCATGGTTTACTGATGGGACAGGAAAATATTTGGGCCACAACAGACATTGGAAAGCTGTAGTCTATGTCCTATATACTAGGCAGACTTCGGAAAGTACTGGGATAAATGAAAATAGTCAATGTGCTGAAATAATGACAGTACAGTCAGCTATCAAAGCACAACAAAGAGGGCAGTGTCATATATTCAATGATTTGTGGGTAGTAGGTAATGGGCTAGTTACCTGAATGCCTATGTGGAAAAATCAAAATTGGGAAATTCATGACAAATAAGTCTGGGTAAAGAATTATGGGAAGATATATGGGACATGTCTTTGCTTACTAATTTGTCAGTTTTTCATGTAGATGTTCCTGTGTCCCTCACCATGCCAGAATGTGAGTGCGATACACATATTGATCAACTAGCAAAGATTGCTACTCAACATATTGTCCCTACTCTGAAACCGACCAATGATCTGGTACTAGCAAAATGGGTCCATCAAACAGCTGGCCATTTAGGGATGCAGGCCATACAAGTAGCACAAGACCAAGGGATTAGTATCTCTCATTCATTGTTAAAACAAGTAACTGAAGAATGTTATATATGTCAATTGGAAAAGGAACTAACTGTTACTTAAGTAGTGACTAGAGAGACAGCAAGGGAAGAGTATCAGCCCAAATTTGGCAAATTGATTATATTGAACCTCTAGACCAAGAAAAAAAGATGCAAATTTTTATGTACTTGTGTTGACATCTATTCAGGTATACTAGTGGCTTATCCCTATAAAAATGTGACCCAGAAAAATATCTATAGAACTCTTGATATCATAAGTCTATAATATGGAACTACAATGCAGATTCAAAGTGACAATGGATCACATTTCAAAAGTTATGAATTGAAAAGATATTGGGTATAAAACAATATACAATGAAAATATCATCTTCCTTATTATCCACAAGCATCTGGATTAATTGAAAGAATGAATATGTTATTGAAATAGCAGCCAAGGAAATAAAATTCAAATTATTCTTACCAACTTTGGAAAGATAATTTGTTCACTGCTTTACATAATTTGAATAGTGGACCATTGGGAGGAACTATACCTCTAGTCAGAAAGACGACCTAAATCTGCAAATTAGAAAATAACA
Organism: Potorous gilbertii; assembly: GCA_028658325.1. NCBI lineage: Eukaryota > Metazoa > Chordata > Mammalia > Diprotodontia > Potoroidae > Potorous > Potorous gilbertii. The sequence continues at coordinate 71,000,074 of CM053773.1, forward strand.
AATACATAAGATCCCAAATATTGAGTATTGGACTGTGAGCCCCAAGATGTCCCAGCATCAAATCCAGGGACACCTGGTTTGGCAGGATATGATTTACATTGTTTAGAGTATTTTAGCTTGGATAGAAAAGAAATAAGAAAAATCTCTACTGGAATATGTATGAGAATCCCTAAAAATCCTTTTGGATGGAAATTATCTAAATCTTGATTAGCAGTTCGAGGAATACATGTATTGACTGGAGTGATAGATTCTAATTATCAAAGAGAATTTATTGTGGCATTACAAATTTTAGGTGAAGAACCCATACAGTTTTGTAAAAACTACAGAATTATTCAAGTGATTATTATTTTTTATGATACAATACGCGTTGTGGAAACTGACTTTCCTTTCAAAATAACTAGCAGAAGAATTGAAGGACTGGGTTCTCCTGATAGAATAAAATTGGGGAGCTAAAATATGGGTAAAATGGAAGTCAGATGATGTGCCAAAGGTTGTGGAAATTATGGCATACAGGAAAGATAAGGAACTGCTGTTTATTCAGAAGAAGATGTTTTCCAAATTGTGCACTTAACTCACCTTCTATGGCAAATGAGGCTATGATAGTGAGTTCATGGACTCTATGAGCATGGCTGACCTTATATCTACTCTGTTTCTGTTTATTGTCTCCTTTCTTTTTGACTTTTTGTTTGTTAAATGTGTTTGATAGATTTATTTTCGGTAGGCTTAGTCCCCTCCACCTACAGATGCCTCATTGCTTAAGCTGGATGTTGCCCCTTGTCCATAACTGTAACGTGTCACTCTCGAACCTGTTGCCAGCTAAATAACTCAGCCCTTGAATGGAACCTCTTGAGATAGGGACAGTTCTACATTCAATCTCAGCAGGAAATAGCTATGGAAGAAGAGACCTTCACCCCTTGCCCCAAGATTTTGGGCCCCATTAGTTTGATGAGAGAATGATGGGGTGATTGTGCTCAAGCCCCATCCTAAGATACTGTTTTATGTGTTTATTTTGCGTGATCACGGTTATATTCTTGTAAAATTCTGTTGAAAACAGTTGCCTAAGATATTGTTTCATATGCTTATTTTCTGTTATTCCCCATTACAATGATGTTGATACCAGATGCCCCACTAACACATATAATGAATACAAAGAACTTGGTGCCACATATAATAGTAATATAAATGGGAAATTCTTTTCCATTCATTATTAGGCCCATGTGTACTGATTAAATCAGGGGAAGCCTTAGTCACATGTGATGAGAAGATCTTGATCAATTGGTGGAACAGATGGGGTGGAGCAGAACTGAGAGGAAGTTGGTCAGGCTAGTCAGAACTGGGAAGAACACAGGCAAACAGTCACAGGCTAGGCTCCTGAATGTTTTTTGTTTGTTTGTTTGTTTGTGGAAAGGCCCTAGCAAGGTTGGCAGGGTGAGGGTGAGAAGAAAGGTTAGAAATGCCTTTATCCCCTGCAGTGCTAATGTGTATTGACTTCTTTGTTACTATGATGGATTTGCCTATCTGGTGTCCCAATAAATGTTTTTCTTTTGTCTTCTATATGAAGAATCTGTTATATTTTGTGTTTCAGAATTATGCTGGCATATTCATAGTCACCCTTGGTGCTATGAATATTGCCTACAGTAGTCTACTAACTGTTCTCCCTCAAGGCTCTCCCTTCTCCATTCCATTCTATTCCTACCTTCCAAAATGATATATTCAAATAAAGACTTTACTCCATCAGAAAGAGCTTCCTTATCACCACCAAGATAAAATGCAAAGTCCTCTACAATCGTCTTGAGAGCAGGGATTGCCTGCTTTGTCTTTCTTTGCATCCTTAGTGATTAAGCACAGTGCAAGGCACAATGTAAATGATTAATAAATATTAATTGACTGATTCTAGGATAACCTTCAACATATCCAGTATATTATTTGAAAATAGATGCTTGTATGTGGTATCCCCTCTTAGACTTTGAGCTTCTTGAGAAAGAAGACTTTCTTTTGTCCTTTTCTGTTAATCTTCAGAACTTAGCATAGAGCCTAGCATATAACAGGTACTTGAAAAATGTTGATTGACTAGATAAATGATTTGAAGATGACTTGTTAGAAATGGTGCATAGAAACAGTTCTTTTTCAAGTATGATTAGACTAATTTCCCTCTGAGATCTCTCTCAACTACAAGACACTGTGTGAATATTTTGATGGTCAAGATGTATGGTCTTGTTGAGATATGGAGATAACCAAGGGCACAATGGAGGAGAGCGAATGCTGCAAGATGAAATGTACAGACCTTTTTGTGAAGAACTGGCCACGTATAGAAGGACTCAAAACCAAGTTTTCTATAAGGTGAGGAATATTTTGGACCACAATAACACTTGATCTCAGTCACTGAGTTGTAAACAGTTTGTGTACTACTTTAGTAGAGAAAATTCTCATTCCATTCAGTTTATTGAGCTAAGTAAGAAACCCAAATAATAAGTCATCTCAATGCTTAAATAAGTAACAACTAGAAGGTTACAGTAAACATTGCCCACCTAAATAATCAGGGATCTATTTCTTAGCTCTTTTTCTTGTTTCAAATGAAATTCTATTAGATCTTTTATGATTTGAATCTGAGCTAATAAAACCTCTCTCCAGCTAATTTTTATGAGAATATTGAACCCTCTTGGATTCAGCACAATGTGGCTTATATTTTTGTGTTTCTATGAAAACAATTTCAAATTTTGGTACTTTGGACTAAGCATGACCATATGGAAGATTCTTTTTGCAGACAACACTAATTCTCATATTCATAAAAATCTTGTCTCCTTCAGCACTATTGACAAAGCAGCAAATCCAATCAAATAGGCCATGATATCCTTTCGAAAACTGACAGACTGTGGGACCAAGATGGATCTAAGTGCCAAGCTATATTGAAAGTCTGAAAACAGAAGGAATGTTTGAATGTTGGTATGGCCTTGCTAAAATGTCTGTTCAATGTTTGTCAGTGCTATTCTGGAGTCATACTTAACACCGAGTGACAAGCGGTCTCTTCTTGGAGCACAGCCAGTCTAAAAACATTGTCACAATGCATATCGCAGTACTGCCTTTCTGGGCAAGAGGTAGGAGAAGAATGAATGACAATAAAATATCCAAACAGCTGCCACAAACTGACCCAAAGTGTTTCTATTACAACCAAGGAAAGTGAAAGAAATATGTCATGGTCCTCAATGCCACTTTACATGGTATTCCAGAGCTTTTAACTGCCTAGGAAAAGCAGCAGCAGAAAAATGGAATGAAACAATAAGGAAGGCAATAGTTGTTTTTGCAGAAAACCTTTAGGCAAGGCTACCTCTAAAACAGTTGCAAAGACCAGAAACCACCAAAAGTAGGAGACATAGTTACAAATTTCTGAACTCTCCTTAGGTTTTGGTTGCTTGGTTAGAAGAAAGGAGGGGTCATTGTTCATCAGTCTTTCTATCTTGTTGCACACAAAATGATCACTAGCATCGATATGAACTTTGAAAGCTAAGGTCACTGAGTCATCTACTCATTGTCCTCTTGCATTTATCCAAGATGTATTCTGTAAGGGAAAGAGGAATTTTTTTAGGACCAGAAGAGTAGAACTAAGACCATGACCCAATGATTGTCTATGAGTCTTCTGGAATGAGGAATAATCTTAATCAGGAAGAATGTTTACAGGAAAAAAAATAGGCCCATTAGAGATTAGGGTAGAGTTAGTTAAAATCAAACAGAAAAACCTTAAGAAATCAATTAAAGTTGCTGTAAAAAAGGTATCCTCATTAAAGTGCTAGATATTGGGCAAAGGAATTTACTGGACAAGATGACCAAACATTCATTTGAAAAAGAAGTTATGGACAGCCTTGAATTACTCCACTATTCCTTACCTCCTATAGAGGAACATTTCCAGGAAGCCCAGATAAGTGGGGACTGTGCCTCTGGGAATTCTTTAATAATTTAGCTCACTTATGACTCAGAGAAATTAATCTTCTAACCTGTTTAAGGGTACATTCTTTCTTTATGTCTTATTAGGTTAGATCTCTAATAGATCTTCCAACATAAATACAATTAGAGCTTTTCCTGCAGAGAGAAAGAACAATCCTCAAGTACATCACATGAGTAGCTTTGTTTTCCCCCACGTTGGCTAAAAATGCCCACTGTAGATATAATAATACTATCATCCCATGACCTCAAAAGTTAACTTTCATCACTTAAACGATGACGTTGGTACTAATTTCTATGACTTTCAGAGATAGAGGAGTTCTTCCCATTGTTCCAGAGCTGGGACTTACTGAAGAGATTACCAATTATAAACTTCTTTGCTCCCTGAAAAGAGTTGTCGCAGCAAGACTCTAAGAAAAAGGACTCCATGGTCGAATTTCTGGGCTGCTTAGTGCATCAGCTGGCCCTATTTGGATTATGGTTCCTTAAAAAATGAGTGATATTTGATCTTCAATATCCTTTGGACTTTGGGAGTCCTGACTCTACAGAGTTGATGTCTTTCATGTTCTACTTAGAACATTGTTCTGTCAATACTCTCTTTCTCTGCTTTGCTCCACTTAGGTCATGTAAGTTCCCGAATTCTATAGTGACAAGAAAAAACAAGTTAGTCAAGTAGAGAGCATACAGCAGAAACCTGACCAAAGTTGGAAGCTAAGTATGAAAATGTGACAGGTTAGATAACTGGGGACTAGGATTTGACTAGTAGGGACTCATTTCTGTGTTTGTGTCTATAAACAAGGCACAGTTCAAGGCTCTTTTTTGGTAGCATGTCAAAAAGCTTAAACAGTTCTCATTTCAACTTTTGTCACTAATATTTCATATTACTATCCATAAATCCAAGTATTTGTCTTCTGGGAGGAATTTTGAAGCTAACACAATTTAACTATTTATGCCATTATTTCCTCAAACATTTTCTACCTGATCTTCACCCAAATATTCTTCAGGTGGTTTAGGAGAACTAGGAAACCCACTAAGTTCACAGGGGGTTTTCAATAGGAAGTATATCAAAGGCAATAGATTGGCAGTATATATTAATTAACTAAAAATTGTATATTTTCAGAAAAGTTTCATCTTAAGGACACATATGGAGATCTTGAAGTATATCAAAGAGCTAAATGGTAAGCACAGATTGGCCAGAAATTCTTAACCAGTGAACTTTGACTAAGGACTAGAAGCGGGTGGGGAACCTGAAGCCTTGACATTTGCTATATGAAGTTGGATTCAGTCAAAGGGTCTCACTTGAAGGCCTCAAGACTTCATGTTCCCCACCCCTGTACTAGAACATAGAGTATGAGGTAGGAATGGCAGACAAGTCAGGAGAACAGAAGTCCAAAGATCCTTAAAGGTGGCAGTATAGATTAAAAATTATGCAAACACAAGGAAGAATAATTGTTTTGTAAAGAAAGTGGGTAGAGAAATTAAGACGCAACTTGCACATTTGTGTGTACTATCTAAGAATGTATAAAAATCCAGAAACACCAACTAAACTGATTTGGGCTTGACATGTTTGCCAGGTAATTTGATGAGTCCATACTAAGTAGAAGAATAAAGTTTCCCAATAATCTTTACCTGTCAAGTTTAAATCTACTTTTCTGGAGCCAAGCCACAAATACAGGAAGAGGCAAGTGTGTAAAAAAATTTTTTTTAATAACTGGAAAAAGTACACTGGGATTTATTCATAGAAGAAAGCATACAACCTAGCAAACAATGGCAAGCTTTCTCTGCCCTCTCCTTTCTCTTTCTGCAGCTTCAGGTTTGTATTCCAGAGCTACATTCTTAGTCATGCCAACTCTCACAGTAGGATTACAGAGTAGGATTTTTATGGCCTCACCTAATTTTCAAGGCTTTGAATTAGGTAACAGAGAGCAAGGACTGAATCAGGAACCTTATGCTTCCTTGAGGGCAAGTGCACCTACTTTTCCTAAGACTGGGACTTCTATACCAAACCCTGTGCCTTGGTGTTTCCCCTTGGCAACATAAATAGAATTTAAGGGTGATTAACAGCTTTTCCTGTTCATGACATATCAAGTAAGTATCTGAGGCAGGATTCAAGTCTAGGCTTTGTGGATTTTTAGTCCAATGTCCTATTAGCGACTACATGTTAACCCTCCCAGAGATTGTGTAACTATTGACCTTTCAATTTAAGTATTTATTAAGTTCCTGCTATATGCAAAGCATTATGATGGGGAGGTAGGGATTCTAAGAGAAACAGACACCGTACCCACTTATTCCGAGAGCTCTGTGGTTATACTCCTGGTATACTCCTGGGGTCTGCTCATACTGAAACGAAAGGAGAGATCCCTAGGACAACTAGGTCTCCCTCTCTCAAGCCCTCATTTGTAGAAGCCTTGATCTATAATGCTATTTTGTTTACATTTTCATAGTAAAACTTCTTTTAAATTATTTTGTACCCTTAATTTGCTTGAATATAGTGATTCTCAACCTGATAAAGTTCACTAATACTTTTGATATAGAATTAATTACTTACAATGCTAAAAATCAAGTTTGTGTACTTTATTACCATATTTTTATATCGGCATATAAAATCTGCCAGCACTTATTAAGTACTTACTAAATGCTAGGGAATTTACTAAATGCTGAGGACGCAAGAAATGCCAAGAAACAACAAATAGTATTAACCACATTAATGATAAAAGTAACTGGTGCGTACTTAATGATTCAAAATTTTCAGTGTTTTATATATTCTCATATGCGACCCTAAGTAGTCCTCATTTTATCAGTATCTTTTGAAAATTATCTAATACTAATCATAGTTCTCATCATCATCATTGCCATTATAATAAATATTATAAATAATAATTACTACTAATAATTTTTATTATTATTTCAAATAATAATTATTATTTTCCTTCAATAACATGATGATTTTGGGGGAGGGGGTTGAAGCATTTTCTCCTTTCCATTGAAATTTGGGTTAAAAGTCCTTTTAATCAGATAGGAGACCAAAGGTGACATTCTTTAGTGTGTCAATGTACACTATTTTTATTTCTAAAGCTACCCTGGTGTACTCAATACTCAACATGATCTTTCATCTCATCCATATGAATATTCCATTTAGATTACAACTAATCCATGCCTGACCATCCTGCGCTAATCTTGTCCTCCCCAAACATCTCAAAACAGGTACAACAAATACAACTATAACAACAGGGGAAATCTGAAAAAGACTCTTGTCAGAAGTGAAATTGAGCTGATCTTGGGAGGGGATTAGGATTCTCAAAGGCCAAGGTGAGGAAGAT
>CM053773.1:71007829-71028949 GCA_028658325.1 Potorous gilbertii
GTTTTTTTCCCTTTTCTGGGCATTTTCCCAGCCAGTTACTTGACTTATGAGAGTCCTCTCCACCCCCTGGCCTAGAACCACCTGCTAGTGCTTGGGGTCTGAGATTCAAATGCTGCTCCCCAGCCTCAGGGCTTTCGGCTGCAGGCCTGACTGCTCTTCAATGGGGCTTATCTGCTGGTTCTCAGGTGGGGGCAGGGCCGCCTCTCAGGCTCAGTTCCCTCAGGGGGTTTATACAGAGATCCTTTGTAGTGGAGCTGGGGTGGAGCTCCAGCCTGCTCTGGGAGTCTCTGGCTGAGCTGCCTCAGCCTCTGCCGCAGTGGCCGCTTCCCAGGGGGTCCGAGTCCTGGAGATCCCCCGCTCCCCTCTCAGCCTGTCTCTTTCACTGACTTGTGTGTCTGTGGGTGGAGGGACCTTCGTGGTCGCCGGAGATTCAGGTCCCTTACGCCTGCTGGGCTCTGCTTGCTCCTCTCAGTGCCGCGTGGCCGGGGCGGGAGAGGGGAGCGCTCGGCAGGAGAGAACTCCGCTCCTGTCTGGGGTACCTTTGTGGTTGGTTTTTCAGGGCTCTCTGCAACGGAAATCTCCTTCACTGTGTTGCTGCGTGGCTTCCACTGTTCCAGAATTTGTCAGGAGTTCTTTTTACAGGAAATCTATGGGCTGTGGATTTGGAGCTAGCAAATGTGAGTCTTTCTACTCTGCCATCTTGGCTCCGCACCCAGAAGATGTACTTCTAACCAAAGGATAGAATTAGTAAAAAAAAAAAAAGGATACAACATGTAACTGAAATGCTTTTATATAGACAATTTCAAATCACCTAGCATAAAAAAGAATGTGATTGAATGTGGAAAAAATTGTATCTGATAAAAGTTTGGTATTCAAAATTATATACAAGTATACGCACATACACATATGTATGCATTTATATATGTACACAATATATGTGTATGTCTATACACACAAACATATATAATCTTGGAACAATTGGAAAAGTAATGTATTATTTGTGGAGTTGTGAACTGATCCAATCATTCTGGAAAGCAATTTGAACTCTATGACCAAAGGGCTATAAAGCTGTGGATATCATTTGATCCAGTAATACCACTAGGTCTATATCCTAAAAAGATCTCAAAAAAGGGAAAATGATCAGCATGTACAAATATGTGAAATATGTATATATATATATATATATATATATATATATATATACACACACACACACATAAATACATATATAGCGTATGGATGTGTACACACAAATACATACCGTACATCTAATGCATGCATGTATTTACATATCACATGCATATATACACTTACACATATAATTATATTGTTGACCAAATGCTATTTTCCAATAGATAAGTGATCAAAGCATGTGAACAAACTGGTCTTAAAAGACGACATATAATCTCTTAACAATCATATGAAAAAAAGCTCTAAATCACTAGCAATAATAAAAATAAAAATTAAAACAATCTTTATGTTTCATTGCACTCATCTAAAACTGACAAAGGTGATGAAAATGGCATTAATCAATTTTGGAGGGGTTGTGAAAATACAGGCACACTTGTGTCTCATGCTTTTAGTACACTCAATTTGGAAAACAATTTAGAATAAATAAATTGAATAAAAGGTTCATACATTTTTGACACAGAGATCCTATTGCTGACCTCATATACTAAACAAGCCACTAATAAAATAAAACATTCCCATATACACCAAAATATTTATAACAGCTATTATATGACCATAAACCATTGGAATCAAAGAAAATGGCCATCAGTTGGGAAATTACTAAGATATATAAATATAAATATATATATATATATATATGTATATATATATTTGTGTATATATATATTTGATATAATGAAATTACCATACTAGAAGAAATAATGAATGTGATGTATATAGATTACTGAAAAGTGTACACGAATTTATGGAGAAAGAAGAAAGCAGATTGAAGAAAAATAAATATACACAATGATTGTAATGATGTAAACAGAAAGGAAAAGTACACAAACAGAAATCATAAGTAAATATTGCAAAATTTTAAACACCATACTCACTGATGTACTTTCAGGATTTAGATGTGTTGATAATGTATGCTAATTTTTCCTACTTTTATTCATCATCTATTTATTTGCCTGTGTGATTTTAATTTATTATATTTAGAAAATACTATTTTTTTGTAGGAGAGGCAAAGTTATCAGAAGAAAATTCTGGTGATTTGAGAAACAAAAGACATGATTTTAAAAGTTCATTTTAAAAGAGAAAAGAAGAATAGTTCCAGTATGGGAATTTATTGACTAGATTTACACTGAATATCAAGACAGGATGTGGTTTCTATAGTGTTAGGGTGCACCCACATGGGTTTACAGATTATCCAGGTTTTTGAGATTATAAGAAATGTCTTTTTTCATCAAAGTCCTACTATTCTCTCAAATTCCACTTTTTATTTTTCAGCTAATTCTTCAAGAAACAAAGTTTTAATTTGTAGCTTCTTAAGAAATGAGCAGCTGCCTATCTACCTCCATAATTTTATTCAAATGAATTATACTAGGCACATTGATTTAACATGAATTTCTGCTGACTTTCATTAATTAATCTGTCAATAAACATTCATAAAGTGGCTAATTTGTTGTTTGCTAAGTGTTGTGGATACAAAAGAAGGAAAAAGACAAGTCCTGTTCTCAAGGAGCACAGAGTCTATTGAGGGAAATAACATGCAAAAAACAATGTATAAAACAGGTATACAAATTTGACAGATTTGAAATAATCCACAGAAGAAAAGCACTATTATGAAAAAATGGAATGGGAGGTGGAATGAGTAAAGCATTCAGGTAGAAATTGGGGTTTTATAAAATAATTATAAAAATAACCAAAGATTGATTCTCACTGAGAAAAAAATATAGGCAATAATATGAATACTTTTTGGTTGAAAAATGCATTAACATGTTTGCTAAATATGTACTTTACCAAGTATTCCATTGTATTGTCACTATGCCTACTTGAAACACTAGAATATTGAAATGATAGACAATTATTAGTAATTAAGGTTTTCTCACTTAATATGTTCTTACTTCTATTTTGTTGATTTTTTCTTTACCCTAATGTTCCAGCTTTGTTACTTGAAAAAGAGTCCTGAGTGTTTGATGGTCTTCGCCCATTTTGTTCCCCTGAGTAAATATCAAGTTAACTTTATTTTTATTCTCCTTCCCTGCCTTGAAAAAACCTTCCAAGAAAATCTATGGAATGCCAAAGTTTCCTGAAGAAGTTAGGGATTTGTTTAAAAGTTGTCACTTTTATAGTGAACTCTATTTATATAGATTTATATTAATCCAAGGGTGCAGAAGTTTAGCTGTTCTGCAACAGATTTAATGGATATTCTGATATAGTTAATTGCATCCCTGTTCCCTAATGTCAGCTCTACTCCCCAGTGACTTCTTTGTTTCTCTGGACTATATTCCTGAAGTGATTCATCTCATTTATGCCTCTAATCAATCTGTCATATCACTTCTTTCTTTCTACATGCTAAGTCCCTCAGCCTTCTTTAATTTGGAAGAATCATGATATTCTCCTACCCAGTGGAATGCCACCTTAGATTTAATTTTCCAGGAACCCTCTCTTCTAATGTTTTCTACTGCCACTGAAACTTTACCCACACTAATGTTTCCTAGGTTCCTCTGCCTTGGGGTATTCAACCCCTGCCTGACTTGGAAGAAGTTACTTCCCTTTCCTGGGTCTCAGTTTCCTTCTCTGCTACCTAGCTGGATAACTTCTCAATTTCTATTCTAGTTCTACATCTAAGATCATTGACATCCACACTTAGCTCTAACTCATGTTTCACTCTCTGTGGATTCTTTCATCACTCACATTGAGGACATTAAGTATCATTATCCAGGATTAGAGGTAGGAAGATCTGCACCCTAGCCCCTTGCCTTTCCTTTTGCTTGTGATTAATTTAATTTTAATTTAATTTAATTTTTCACATGTTCTGAATGAGATTGAATTTTAAAAAGAATCCATTGCTTCTGGAGAATGAAGGAACACCAGGTATTTCCATGAACCATGCAGTCAAATTATTTTTCTTTGTATCCTCAGAGCTACATACAACATGTAGCAGATAGTATGTGTTTAATAAATGATAGTTGGCTGAAATTTTCTGATATGGTAAAAAGATTAGTAGAGGTATATATAGTAGTAAATATTTTTACATAGACAAATACATAGGAATGATTACACAGTTCCTTGTGTAGAAGAGAAGTATTTCAAGACAAAAAGTTCCCAGAATGCATATTCCAACTATATGCTTCGTAGTCAACAAACATTTATGAGAATTCCCCAATTGATAAATGGTGGAAAGATATGAATAGACAGTTTTCATATAAAAAAATCTAAGGTATCTATGGGCATATGAAGTATTCTAAATTACTTTTGGTTAGAAAAATACAAATCAGAACAACATTGAACTACCACCTCACTCCAACCAGATTACCTAATATGACAAAAGAGGAAAATGCTTAATGTGAGAGAGGTTGTGGGGAAATTGGGACATTAATGTACTGATGGTAGAGTTGTGAACTGATCCAACCATTTTGGAGAGCAGTTTGGAAATATGACCAAAGAGCAACCAAACTGTGTATGTCCTTTGATCCAGCAATACCACTACTAGGTTTGTATCCCAAAGAAATAATAAAAAAAAGTGGAAAGGACCTACATATGCAAAAATATTTATAACAGTTATTTTATGCTGGCAAAATATTGGAAATTGAAGGGATGTCCATTAATTGGAGAATAGTTGAATAAGCTGTGGTATGTGAATATAATGGAATACTAATGTGCAATAAAAAATGATGAACAAGCAAATTTCAGAAAAACCTGGAAACACCTTGCACATTGATGAAAAGTGAAATGAGAAGAATGAGGGAAACATTGTCCATAATTTCAACAACATTGTGCGATGTTCAACTATGAATGACTTAGCTCTTTTCAATAACACAATGATCTAAGACAAATAAGTATAAAAGGATTCAGGAAGGAAGATGCTATTCATATCCAGATGAAGAACAAATGTACTGTGAAGCATATTTCTTTTGGTGTCTTACATTATTCTTTATCATTTTTTTTGTTTTGATCTGTTTCTTCTTCCACAACTGTGATGAATATGGAAGTATGTTTTACATGGCAACAAATGTGTAAAATATATCAAGCTGCCTACCATTTTCAAAAGATGGGAGGGAGAAAAATGGAACTTAAAAATATTGTAAAAATGAATGTTAAAATTTTCTTGATATGCGATTGGGAAAAATTTTTTTAAAAAGCCATTATAAAATCAAAGTGATTTTAAAAAATACATGGAAAGGAGCAAAGTATAAGAAGATTGGAAAGGTAGGAAGGTACCTGCTATTAAGAGTTTCGAAAAGCAGAACAGAGAAGCTTATACTTGATGTTATGTGTAATATGGAACTCCTGGAGTTCCTGAATAGAGAGTGAGGGGATGCAATGGCCAGAACTGTGTTTTAAGAAGATAAATTTGACAGCTGAGTGGAAAATGGATTTTAGTGCTGATAGACTTGAAGCAGAAACACCAATTAAGAGGCTATTGCAGTAGTCAAGTTCATAGGTACCTGTGCCAGGCTGCTGGCAGTGTTAGAAGAAATAAGAGAGATGTTATGAAGGTAGAAATGACAGAACTTGACAACTGATTGGAGATGAGGGATGACAGAAGAGAGTGAGGAGTCAATGATGACACTTAAGTTGCAAATTTCAATGACTGGGAGGATATTGTCTCCTTATATAGTAGTAGGGAGGTTAGGAAGAAAGGACAGTTTGTGGAGAAAGACAAGGCAATAAGTTTTAGACATATTGAGTTTAAGATATCTGCAAGACATCCTTCTGTATGGGCACAGTGGATTAATCATAAAAAGTACAGAGTAATATTTTTAGATATTCTCCATTTTGTCCATATAGAAATCATTAATCACACTATAGATTTTAAGGAATAAAATAAATTCATTTTCCATCAATAGAGAAATAATAATTAAACTTGGATGCTCAGAAAGTAATCTCCAAAGACCGTTATTATGTTCCCTAACTTTCCCAAATGGGGAAGCATTAATGTGTTTTTATGTATTGTATATGCACAAATACAGTAACATAGTTTTTCATATAGCTATATTTTACATATAAGTATATATATTTATTTATGTGTACATACACGTATGTGTATATATGCCTGTATATTTGTTTGTGTGAGTATATATATATATATATATATATATATATATATATATATATATATGTGTGTGTGTGTGTGTGTGTGTGTGTGTATGTGTGTGTGTGTGTGTGTGTGTGCGCATATACATTGACCATTGACATGGCCTTGCCAGAGACAATTATAATATTTATTTGATTAATTTATTACAGATATAAAAGATTATGGAGAATACTCCTGACTGCAGCTCAGAGAAACTAGATAAAAAATTCAGAGCTGCGTGTGGCCTTTCTGATGTGATGCCAGAAGGTCTGATCTGGAGAGTGAAATAGTAGTGGCAGAAAAATAAAAGACCTGGGTGAAGAAGCAGTGTCTAGTATGGAATATTGAAAAGTAAAAGAGAGGGACTAGCCAAAAATAGGAGAAGCAGAAACAGAGAGAATTAATGAGTGAGAGAAAATGTAGGTAGGGAGACAAGACTAACAGAGAAACAGAGACAGAGAATGAATGGAACAGATTTAGTGAGATAGATAGGCTAAGAGATAGAGACCACTAGACAGACTAAGAGATAGAGACAGACTGCAAAATTCAGCTGTCATAATGAAGAGAGATATAATACCTACATACATAGAAATCTTGTTTTCATATTCCCTTAGGCTATAGCTCTCACTCTGTGCCATTTGTAACTTTCTTTCCTTGTCACTTATGTCTCTATAACTTTTCCCATCTACAGGATGCCTCTGAATGTTAAACTTAAAATGTGACTTATGCATTTCAACCTCGAAGTCATATTTGACTACCATGAAGGGGTTGAAACTAAGAAGATTAAAAATCTCACTGAATAAAACATTCTTGAGGTAAGCAATGTACTAAAATTACCTCTCTCTTTTTTTAACCATCATGAACCCCATTTTACTAATTCTTTATCAACATGACAATGACCTTTTATTTACATCATGCATTAGTAAAAATAAGGTCTAGTAATAGAACACTTTAAGAATTTTATCTTCTAAACAACTTACACAGGCATGAAGAAGTAGTGCTTCTACATGGGAACAAAAAAGTGAGAGAACAGCTCCAATATCCCTCTGTAATGTTTTTTGATTATTTACTAAAACTGGGTGGTGCAGTGGATAGAGTACTGGCACTGGAGTCAAGAATACCCAAGTTCAAAATTGACTTCAGACACTAGACATATGACCTTGGACATATCATATATTTTGCTTCAATTCCTCATCTTTAAAGTGAGCCGAAGAAGAAAATGGTAAACAGATTTGATATTTTTACCAAGAAAAACCCAAATAGGAGCATGAAGAGTTGGACACCACTGAAATAACTCAACAACCACAACTTGACAAAACTTTTCAGTGCTCTTGTTGTGACTAATTTCCTAAGGCCTCTAACAGTAAATAGCAGATACATTTGGGGAAGTTTCAAACAATAACTCCTCTCCCTCCCCAAGATGGAATGCAATCTTATGTGGTCTCCATACACACATTCCTATTAAACACATGCTCACTTTAGTCATGTTGCATAGAAGAATTAAAATGAATGGGAGAAGCCATGAGAAAAACAAAACAAAATGTAACAAAAGAGAAAATAGTTTACTTCAATCTGCATTCTGACTCCACAGTTCTGTCTCTGGATGTGGATTGCATTTTGCATCATGAGTTCTTTGGAAATATTTTAGGTCATTGCATTTCTGTGAAGGACTAAGTTTATCAAAAGCAGTCCTCACACGCTGTGGGTGTTACTGTGTATAATGTTCTCCTGGTTCTGCTCACTTCACTCATCATAAGTTCATATAAATTTTCCAGGTTTTTCTGAAGTCCACTTGTTTGTCATTTCTTTTTTTTTATTATTGATAATATTTATTAGGTTCAGTATTTTAATTGTGAAATCACCGTTCTCTACTCCCAACACATAAACAAAAGGACTTCTTATAAATGAGTTTATTCCATTCTAAGTTGGATTCAGTGTCCTCCTCGACCTCCACTCAGGCACTCAGACACCCCACCCTCTTTGTCATTTCTTATAGCACAATAATAATCCATTACATTCATATACCACAACTTGTTCAGCCATTCCCCAATTAATGGGCATCTCATTGATTTCCAATTCTTGGCCATCACAAAAAGAACTACTATAAATATTTTTATACATATGGGTCCTTTTTCCATCTGTATGATCTCTTTTGGATACAGTCCTAGAAGCAGTATTGTTGGGTCAAAGGGTGTACACATTGTTATAGCCCTTTGGGCATAGTTCCAAAACATTCTCTAGAATGGTGGATCAGTTCACAGCTCCATCAACAATGAATTAGTGTTCCAAGTCTCCCACATCTTCTTCAACATTTGTCATTTTCTGTTTTGTCATGTTAACCAATCTGATAGGTGTGATGTGGTACCTCAGAACTGTTTTCATTTGTATCTCTCCAATCAATGGTAATTTAGAGCATTTTTTCATATGACTATAGATAGTTTTAATTTCTTCTCTAAAATCTGCCTATTCATATCCTTTGACCATTTATTAATTGGGAGATAACTTATTTTTTGTAAATTTGATTCAGTTCTCTTTATATTTTAGAAATGAGGCCTTTATTGGAGACATTAGTTGTAAAAATTCTTTCCCACTGGACTTTTGGAAAGCCCATTTTTAGTGCTACATTTCAAGTGGAAGCATGGCAAACCAGCTAAAGTACAGGAAAAAAAAAAGAGAAAGAACTGCAGTATGGGAGAGTAAATTTGGTCTTATATCTCATGAATTCAGGTGAGGGTGGGGTTCAACTCCCAATGAACCACAATTTTTTTTCTTCTCTTTGTAGTAAAGAGTGATATCTAGCGTAGCACTGCAAGTTTGGACACTTGTGAAAACCACTGAGATCTATAACTCATCATAGTAGCTTGTTGGTCTCTCTAGCAGTCTGGAGTTCTTTCTCCTTGAAGTGAGACAAAACTTCTTTCATGGTAGTAATATATCTGTAGGACTGTTTAGGTCCCTGGATGTTGAAGCTTAAAGAGAAGTTTGGTTACATTAATTATTAGCAATTCAAAGTATTCTCCCTTGCTGCAGAGGTCTCAATTTATTTGAATCTCTCTAATTATAAAACCAATAGGTCCTTAAAGGAAGAGACTTACTGTAGAAGGAAGAAATGTCAACTTAACTGGTTATGGTTTTAAGTATTAATCTTTTTCAAGACAGGTTTTGGAGGGATGGAGAAAGAGTTAGGTAAAATAAAAACCTGTACCATATTTGATGTTTTCTTTCCCTGAGTGCTTTTATGGGAACTGAGGACCCCCCCCCTTTTTTGTTATATTGTGACAGCAACAATATTTGTCCAAAGCTTTGCCATGGAGGTTGAACTAGTTTTTTCTCTAGAAAATGGAATCTGTCCTCAAGATATGATTGGTGCACTAGAGCAAATATTTTCGTACCTTTTGCAGTATATTCTCATGATTTGTATTATAATAGAGTTAAGAAACATCATTTTGTCCGGCATCTTGTAATGCTCATTATAATTATAAGTAAAAAGACCACAGTGAAGATAAAGATAACTTATGTGTACACATCTGTTGCAGAGAATGAAAAGGTAGAGAAAACCTCAGCATTTGACAAGATACTTCAAAATAAGTGAGCATATACACTAAGGCTTGGTGGTTTTACAGAAATGCAGACCCAAAAGATGAAAAAGAAATGGTGGAAAATATGGTTCTCCATGAAGAACTGAAAGAGATTAAAATACTGTAACAAAATAGAAGTCTCATGTGTATTTATAGCTTATATTTTCTTGGAGAAGAGAAATCACAACACATGGCAAATATTGAATAACATCACAAAAAATGAAACTGACTATTTCTTAGACATGAAACATCTGGTTACGGATGTGGACATCATTTTTGAATCAGCTGCATTTTTCTTGTCAATAGTCTTCTGTTTAAAACAAAGGTCAAAATTAACACCTAATTAGAAGAAAGGATGAAAATGAGAAGACACTGTATTGAAATTATAACTGTTTGAACCTGGCATATTCAGAGGTATTTAATGCTGAAAAATGCAAACCGTATTTATGGTAATCATCCACACTTAATGGAGTTTAACCCATATAAAGTAATTGGCCTAATGAGTAGTCAAAAAATGCCCAATAACTGATAAACTTCTTGAGATCAGGTTCTGATTTATTTTCTTCTTATCTTGCATAGTGCCATTGAACCCTTAAAAATGCATTGAAAATGAATTTATGCAGCCACTTTGTGCAATAAATACTTTGTGGAATGGAGAGAAACTGAAACCAAGGGCAATATGAGTTGAGGAAATATACTTCAAAGCTCAGCTAAAATGTCATCTCTATCAAAGCAATTGTATTGCTCCTTCCCCTTCCAAGATTTTGCATTTGTTTTCTATGACAGTAAGGTTTTAAGTCTAAAGCATTTTTAATAAGACATTCCTAATGGATACAAAGATCAATGCCTTGATAATGACTATTTATATGATTAACAGAGTTGACATGCAAGCTTTGAAGAGGAGATATATTCTTTATATTTGCTCATACATGAACACAAACACACAGACCAACCCACATACAGAGAGAGAGAGAGAGACAGAGACAGAGACAGAGGCAAAGAGAGAGTATGAGTTTCATATGCATTTCCAGATTTCATGGAGCCAAATCCAAGGAGGAAAAGGAAAAAAAAGACTTTCTGATAGAATAGAAGTCAACTCCTCAATATGTCTCTGATTGCTAGCTTATCTCATCAGCAACTTAAGGGAATTTCTCTTTGAATGAGACTGAGACTTATCTCTCAGTTAAAAAAGATCTCAGCTTGCTCAATTTGAAAAGCTCATTCACTCTTTTATTCTATATTAAGTGTTTTAATCTGTATAAGGTCTCCCCTTTATGTTTACTATCTGCTTTGATAAAGGGATTTATTCATTAGTCATTATTTTGATGCCCTTTTTTGTAACTAGAATTTGATGGGAAGAGGGTAAATCAATGGGTATATGGTTGCTCTTTTCAGAGCAAATAGCCAGGGAAGTAGCTTTAACCTAAAAATTCTGCTCCTAGACCAACAATATTTTGGGGAAGACCTATAGATTTCCATTCTAATTGCCACTTTCAGAGGAGAACAGAACAGCCAGTCTCAGTGGTTCTTCACCTGCTCTCCTCTAGGTAGAAATAAAAATCATCCTTGGAAAAGAGTGGGCAAGATTCCAGTGATATTTATCCTTGGTTCCCCAGAAGTTGCATTTAGAGTACTTGTTTGGAAATACACATCTAATCTTCCAAGCTCATACATGTATATATTCTCCATTCACCTATGAATATGTTGTATATCTCTAGTAGGATATCAGCTCTTTGAGTACAGGAAACTACCTCATTTTTGTCTTTATATCACAACACTTAACTTAGTATCTGGCCCACAGCAGATTTTTAATAAATTATTGTTGAAAGAATGATTTATTGAAATTAATTAATCAGGGGATGCATCATTAGAAAAAGTTTTAAGTAAACAGATTAATGAGAATGTGGATAAAACACATGAACTGACTGTTATACCTGAAGAATGTTAAAAGACTTAGAAGAAAGCCCTTATCATATTAAGTGAAATATTTCTGTCAGATTTATAGGAAGATATGGACAAGAAGTGTGTAGGACAGGAAGCTATAGATGTGTGATGATCTCTACCACTGGAAGTAAAACCCATAGTAATAAGATTAGATTCTCTGAAGTTCACATATTTTACTAGTGGTTTTGTCTATGGCTGAACTACAGATAGTTCATCCAAATGTGAAAAAGTAAAATTAACTCTAATGATTGCTAGCATTTACGTAATGCTTACTGTGTGCCAGGCACCGTACCGAGCACATTATAATTATTTTCTTATTTGATCCTTATCACAATCCTGGGAGGTAGATGTGATTATTAACCTCATTTGGTAGGTGAAGCAACTGAGGCAGAAGTTAAATGACATGTCCAGCATCACACATCTAGTAAGTGTCTGAGAAAAGATTGGAATTTAGTTTTTCCTGACTCTAGACCCAGAGATCAGTCCACTAAATCATGAGTGGTTCTAGTTGATCTTTGGAAAAGGATGAAAATGTCCCTGCCATGGAGGTGGCGTAGGAAGAAGAAGCAATTCAAGGTTGTGTTTGACTGTAGTTTTTACTTAATGTTTAACTTTTCAGTTTTGAATTCATTTATTTATCATGACTCCAAGAAACAGGGGCAAATGATTTTAAAGAACCCTAGTGATTGTTAACTATCTACTGAATCTGACTAAGGAACAAGAGAAACACAATAAATTAATGAGAAGTATAAAAATTCCATTTTGGCAGTCATTCTGTAATCTTATATTATTCATTGGACAGTCACATTTACTTAACATAGGTGTTGTCCATAAGTGAGAATCCAGGTTACAGTAACAGTCTTAGGTCTAATTATACACATATTTCACAGTGAACTCCTTCATTTTACCCTTGGGATGGGTCAAATCAGTTAATCAGTCCATAAACATTTATTAAGCACCTACTATGTGTCAGTAACTGTGCTAAAATATGGGAATATAAAAAATGAAAAGGACAGTCTTTGATCTCAAGGAGCTCACAACCTAAATAGGGACAAAACATGAAAATAACTAGGTCTAGCTGTCTACAGGATTGTTTGGTAATAATCAACAAAGAAAAGTCACTAGAATTAAGGAGGAACAGGAATGTTTTATGAAGAAGCTGGAATTTTAGCTGTGACTTGAAGGCAACCAAATGGAAGTGATGAAGAATGGAAGGGAATAACATTTATATAGCATACAAAATAGGTGCCAGGTAATATGCTAAGTATCTTTTGAAGCTATTTCATTTTATTCTCATAATAACCATATAGGGTAGGTGCTGTTATTAAGATTATATGATTTGCCTGGGATCACACAGGAAGCTGGGGAATTAACAGGAAAGGACCCTCTTGTTTTAGTGGGAGCAGTACAGAATAGGATTTATCCTGCAAAGTCAGCAGTAAGCCCCACCTCAGTAAACCAAGGGTAGATCTTGAGCCCCAGGGTGGTAGAGCAAGTTCCAATACCAGGATCTCCAAGTGCCTCAGCACAGGCAGGGGAAACAATAGTCATCAGTTCAGAAAGCCATCACATGCACTGGCATTCTCTATCAGCCAAAGCTCCTGTTGCTTCAGCACAACTTCAGGTGGCATAACTTTAGACTAGTAGAAATCTTCCAGCAGCCAAACACTGAAGTTCAAGGCCTAGGGAATCAGGAACCAAACATTTGAGTGCTAGGCCTGAGTGAGCAGGCATCCCCCACATGCCAGATTGCCCACTTCCACCCTGAGAACTCCAATGTCACTGACCACAGCTAAGTACCAGGTAAGCTGCCAGACCCCTATAGCCTCTAGCTGCCAGCACTTGAGACCCCAGCTTAAGTCACTGTCCCCTGTACTCCAGCAGGAGAGCTCAATTCTAAAAGTGAGGAATTAAGCAAACACCATTAGAAAAAGCAGAAATGGGCAATGACCACATTCTTGTTATGAGAACAGAGAAGATCAAGGCACAAATTCAGAATAGGAAAACATTTTCAATATACCTACATCTGAAGTCTCAGAGGGAAATATGAACTGGTTTCAAACCCAAAAAATTTTATTGGAAGATCTCAAGATGGATTTTAAAAATCAACTAGAGAGATAGAAGAAAAATTGGGAAAAGAAAGGAGAGACCTGCAAGAGAGTCAATACTTTTCAAAAGGAAGGACAAAAATTGACTGTAGAAAACAAGTCCTTACAATTGATCAAATGGAAAAAGAGGCAAAAAAAGCTCACTGAAGAGAACTCTTTAAACAGTAAAGTGGGCCAAATGGAAAAAGGAGGCACACAATGTAGCAGAAGAAAACAATTTGTTAAAAATTAGAATTGGGAAGTGGAAGGTAATGACTCTATGAGATAACAAGAATCAATCAAACAGGAACAAAAGAATGAAAAAATAGAAGAAAATCTAAAATAACTTTTTAGTAAAACAACTGACCTGGAAAATAGATCCAAGGGAGATAATTTAAAAATTATTGGTCTCCCTGAATATCATGATTGGGAAAAAGAGCCTGGACAGAATCTTTCAGAAAATCATCAAGAAAAACTGCTCTGAGGTCCTAGAACAAAAAGATAAAATAGACATGGAAAGAATACACAGATCACATCTTGAAAGAGATATCAAATTGAAAATGTGAAGGAATAGTGTAGCCAAATTCCAAAATCACCAGGTCAAAGAGAAAATACTATAAGCAACCAGAAATAAATAATTTAAATGTCATGGAATCACAGTCAGAATTATGCAGGACCTTGTAGCTTCTACATTAAAATATCAGAGGGCATGGAATATGATATTCCATACTGCAAAGGACTTGGTCAAGGATCAATTACTTAGTGAAATTGACCATAATGTTCCAGGGAAGGAGATAAACATTCAGCAAAATAGGGGATTTCAAAACCTTCCTGCTGAAATGACCAGATCTCAACAGAAAATCTGATCTTAAAATACAAGACTAAAGAGAGGCATAAAAAAGATAAACAGGAAAGGAAAACAACAACATATTATCGATAAGGACAAACTGTTTACATACCTAGAAGAGAAGATAACACTTGTACCTCTTAAGAACTATATTCTTAAGGCATTTAAAAGGAGTATACATAGACAGAGAGCACTTAATTAGATTTTTTGTCATTGATATTGATGTAATGACAAAATGTCTAAGTGGTGAAAAGCAATTATGCCGAGAGAAAAGTAAAGTAGGAGGCAGAAAAGGGAAAATAACACATGAAAAGCTCAAAAACCTATGATAGTAGAGGGAAAAGGAGAGGGAAATGAGTATTATTTGAAGCTTACTGTCATAAGGTTTGGCTCAAAGCGGGAAATAACATAATCATTTAGGTATAGAAATCTGATGGGAAATAGTAAGAGTAGAGGGAAAGAAAGGGAGGGAGTTGATAGATGGGAGGACACACTGAGGGAAGTGCTAAGCACAAGCAAAACTCTTTTGAAGAGGGAAAGGGAGAAGGCAGAGAGAACATATTAAATGGGGGGAATAGGATGGAGAGAAAGACACAGATATTAATTATAACTGTGAATGTGAAAGGAATTAACTCTCTCATAAATCAGAAGCTGATAACAGAGTGGATTTAGAACCATAATCCTACAGTATGCTATTTACAAGAAATATATTTGAATTAGAGGGATACATACAGAGTAAATGTAAAAGGCTGGAGCAGAATATCTTCTACTTCAGCTGAAGTTAAAAAAAAAACAAAAGTAGCAATCTTGATCTCAGACAAAGCAAAAGAAAAATAAATCTAATTAAAAGAGATAAGGAAAGAAATTACATCCTGCTAAAAGGTACCATAGATAAAATTGTGTATATCTTTTGACCCAATATTATCACTTCTAGGTCTATATCTTAAAGAGATCAAAAAATGGGAAAAAGACCCACATATACAAAATATTTATAGCAGCTCTTTCTGTGGTTTGAACGAGTTGGAAATGTAAGGGATATTATTAATTCAGGAATGGATGAACAAGTTGTGGTATACTGATATAATGGAATGCTAATGTACTACAAGAAATGATGATCAGGTGAACTTCAGAAAAACCTGAAAAGACTTATATGAACCGATCCTGCACGAAGAACCAGGAGAACATTGTATGCTGTAGCAGCCACACTGTGCAATGACTGACTTTGATAGACTTTGTTCTTCATAGCAATGCAAAGATCTAAGATAACTCTAAAAGAGTCAAGATAGAAAATGCTATCCACACCCAAAGAAAGAACTTTGGAGTCTGAATGGAGATGGAAGCATATTGTTTACTCTCCTTTTCTTTTGTTGTTTTGTTTTGCTTCTTCTTTCTCTTGGTTCCTCTCATTAATTCTAATTGTTCTTTGCATCATGACTAATGTAAAAATGTTTACTATGAATGTATAATTAGAACCTATATCAGATTGCATGCCCTCTTGCAGAGGGGGGAGAGAAGTTGGGGGAATTCAGATCTCAAAATCTTATAGAAGTGAATGGTTAGAACTAAAAAATAAATTAATTATAAAAAAGAAAGAAGGGAAGAGCTTAGAAGGAAAGACAATGAATACAGTTTTGGATGTGTCTATTTTAAGAGGCCTGTCGGATATCCAGGGTAAGATATCTAACAAACAGCTAGAGATTTAAGACTGGAAACCGGTAGAGAAGTTATGGCTGAATAAAGAGGTCATTAGCACAGAGCTAATAATTGAATCTGTGGGAGAAATGGAGGGAACAAACATTTATTAAGCATCTACCATGTTCCGGGTGTTGAGCAAAGTTCATTAAAGTATTACGTAATTTAATCCTGAGAACAACTGTGTGAAGTGCTATTATCCCCATTTTACAGCTGTGGAAGCAGAGGCTTACATGTGTGCGTGTCGCGTGTGTCAGTGTGTGTGTATGCATGTGTGTGCGTAACTAGCCTATGGGCACACATATAGTAAGTGTCTAAACTTGAATTTGACTCCATAACTTTCTGATTCTAGCCCCAGGATTCTAAATACTGTTTTACCTAGCTACATTGGAGGTAATGAGTTCATCAAGCAAAATAATATAAATAGAGAAGAGATAAATACCCAAGACAGAACCCTGTGCGAGACTCACTTTATTGGGACCAAGTAGGTTCATGACAATTTAGAAAGAAATGAATATTTGTACAAGTAAAATAACCAATCTATAAAGCTTAAAACAGTCATAACATAATGTGCCTGGAATTGGTTTTGAAGCCAGGAAAAGCTCCATTCAAGTCCTATCTTTAATACAAAACTAGTCATGTGACTTTTGACATTTGACTCAATTTTTCAGTGCTCTAGAAAACCTTCCAAGATTCTAAGTTTCAGAGAAAGTTCAGATCTCTACTGATAATGAAGATTGTTTCCCTATTTGGAAATTCCCCATAGCAAGGAAATCAAATTCACTCCCTATCCCTATAAGCTTTATGTTAATTTTGCTGATCAGTTCTGATGGACTAAAGGTGAAAATCATATTAGCAGTAAACTATATTTGGACAGTATTGCATTTGTTGATAAGGACTAGGCTTTCTGTGAAATAATTTTTGAAAAAAAACTAATTTATTTTTAGGGAAACAAAATAGGATTAAGGTTTAAAGGCTAAAGTGTTTTCAAGTTGTTCTGAAGCTTTGCACTAGTTCATAAAAGATGGTTATGGTTGATGAAAGTGGCAGAAATTAGGCAGCACATTTTTTGGTATAACTCTTGGTGGAATTAGTGGCATATGAGCACTAATAGTAATGTGGGTAATTCCCCAACCACTCCACTGAAATGTAGCCCAGAGTTGCTCATGTAATATTAAAATCATTTTTTAATAATGACCACAAATGGAGAGTTCAAATGTATTTAGGGCTTTAAAAATGCAAATTGGTTGCTATATTTTTATTTGTTTGTGTTTTTGCTTAATTCTGCTTATAGCAGATATATGCTACATATTAGAATGATTTCTTTCCTTGGATTTTCATGACTTATGCAGAAAAAATATGCATATAGTATCTTTTTGTTTTTGTAAATACATAGATTCTGAATGTGACCAAATCTTAAGTGAAGGTGCTCGCTCTTGGTATTTGACAAAAATATCTTACATAGATATCTCTATTTTTAAAAAAAAATTCTAAACAAGAAGTTTATTTAAACAAGATATTTGACTTGAAGGGAAAACTACATAGGATCAATTTCTTTATAGTAATTTACCTCTCCTGAAAGACAGAAATTCTCCTACATGTAACTGCTACATACAAAAATTATAAAATTGTATAAATTGTCCTTGGTCTTACTATGAGAAAAGAAAAAAAAGAAAATTTCCAATCAAATCACTTATGCAAGGATTTTGTTCTCTGCTAAGCATTGACAGCAAAATAACTTACTGCAATATGAAGATAAAAGTTAAGCATGCCACTAGTGGAGTAAAAAGATCTATTTCACTGAATCAGTTTTCTTTTCCCCTTCTTCTCTTGATCTCTTGATGTTGATCAAAGTGTAAAATCAGTCATTTAAATAAAAATAAAATGCATGTTATGTCTATGCACTTACATCACTTACTTTCTGAGCAATAAAGGAATGGAGGAAGGAAATCAAAGAAGAAAGAGAACTGCTATAGTAAGGATGTAGAAGTACCATATCTTGATTTTCTAATTCTGAATATACGGTTTTCCTTGGGAGTTCAATTCTGGGTAGAATTGAAGGCTGTCTTTTTAGTAAATGCCTCCTATCTGTTGCTAGAGTATCAATTTGTATCTCCATCTTACATTTCCAACTGTGCAAGTTTGAATGTTTAATTGACTAGGTGACTATCAAATTAGGAAATGATCTACCTCATTGGCAAACCCTGTCATTTACAATAGTCTTTAATTAATTTGCTAAGTGGTGTGTGCCTTTTAATCTTAAACTGCACCACTGAACCATCTAGCTCTGCCACCTTCAAATTAATGTGGTCTTTGTTTTTAGTTGACTCTTGCATATGTTTCTCATAGGCCATGGTGAGTCTGGAGGTCTCTTCAGCTACAGTTTCACAAAAGAGGCACCATGATGTTCTGAGCCAAGGGAATGGGGGAAGATGTAGTAGTTTTGGGAACCAGAGGAGGCGAAGCAAGAGGAGAAAAAGGAGGAAGAAGAGTATCCTTAATTCTTACCAAACCCTACTCCTTTGTACTGTTTTTTGCATCATTTTCTCTGTATAACCAAATAATTTCTCCCTTTCCAAACCAAAAAAAAGATGACATTAAGATCATTCTGTTATTGATACACATACACATATAAACACATATGTGTGTGTTTGTGTATATGTATACATATATACACACACTTGTACATACATATATGTATGTCTACATGTCTATATATTATTTATATATAAATATAATAATATGCATATAATAATACATATATCATTTATATATGTATGCCTCTCTCTCTATATATAAAAACACATAATTATAGAAATTTTAGATTTGGAAGATGTCTCAATAACCATTTACTGCAATTCAGCTTAGGATGATAGAAATATAGACTACAGTAAAAAGCAAAAACAACATTAGAGATCATCTCCATTACCTAACTTTATAGATGAGGAAACTGAGCCCCATAGTAGTTACATGATATGCCAAGATAACAGAAGTGAAAAAAATCCCTAATCCAAATTCCTGATTAGTGGTCATGCTACCTTAGCTTGAAGACATAAAGTGAGAAGATTCAAAGCCTCCCAAGATAACTCATTTTCTTTTAGAAAACTCTAATTGTTAAGAAGTTTTTCTTCCTGATGTTGACTCTAAAATTACATCTCAACTTCTACCCATTGTCAATTGCAGAATCAATGGGGGAAGTCCAATCTCTTTATTACATAACATCTCTTCAAATATTTCAAAACAGGTAACATGACCCTACTGAGTTCTTTCTTCTGCAGCCTAAACTTGCATTTCACTTAATCTAATTTCATATGAAATGGAATCTAGGTACTTCAACATCTTGGTTGCTGGTTTCTGAACATTTTCAAGGTTATCAATGTACCTCTTAAACTGTGGCCCTTAAAGTAGAATATAAGATTTATAAATATGGTTTAACTTGGGTAGAATTTAGTGGGACTGAATATCAGATTAAATACAAACACCAATCTTGTTTCTAGAAAGTAGGTTTACTTCTGTTTTCTCAGAAGAGAGTTGGGAACTACAGGTACAGAAGGTGGCAAACCCTGTCACACACTGTTGCATTATTAATTGGTTTTGCAAGCTTGTTTTCCTTTGTGAAATGATTGGTATATAAACAAACAAAAACGTGGATTAAAAATAAAACAGCAGAAACAATATCAACCAAAGCAAATCCAGGAAACTTTCTTTCACCCTGAGGCTACCTTCGTTCTAGAGATGCTATGTGTTTTGACTCTGGAAACTCCCTCTTTTGAGCAGTATATCAGACTTTTGCTCCATTTACTTTTCTGCTTTTTCTCAGTGACTTTTCTGAAGAAAATCTATGAAAAGAAGACAAGGAATGATGCATATCAAAGTATTTTTCAAAGGTTTTTCATCTATGTGTACAGAGCATATAAATTTCATAAATGCCGCTTTCCAAACATCTGCGCCGGAAATAGCATATCCTGGCCATAGCTCTTATGAGTTTTCTGGATCCAAATGTAGTCTATATGTGGGAATTAAAGCTGGTTCCCAAATTGAAGTGGATCAGGAATGAGGGCAATGTAAAGCAGGTTCAGGAGAGCCAGCAATGTGGGGGAGGGCAGTGTGCCAATTTTTTTTTGTCACAAATCACCTACACATATTCATTTGCTTTGTGATTGCAGGATGGTTCATTCTGTTACAGAGTCAGAATTACAATGCGAAAAACACCAAGTGACAAAACTTTCTCTCAGTGGAAAATGAAATGAGCTACAGATGGTGAAGCTTTGCTAATCTTCTATCACCTGAAGTTATAAATCTAGATGCAAATCACGGAATGCCCTTACCTGAAATCACCAAAAACATGACAAGGGAATTTAATATTTGAGTCAATTAGTCATCTCATCACTGACCCTTCAAACAAGTTCCAAAGAGTAGCCTAGTTATTTATTTCAGTGAGAAAATGTAATTTTGTCACCTTGGACTAGAAGAGAAAAACAGACAAAATACTATCTATATGAAATATCAAGAAAAATAAAGAAGAATAGACAGAAGGGGAAAAATAATGCCTTTGTATCCTGCAAAGCTCAGCAAAACTTTTGCTAAGATGAAGTATCAGTGGCATATGGAACAAGGCTGCATCACATCCAAAAGAGTGATTGTATGTAAAAATATGCTCCAGTTTGAGGAAGGATTATTCTAAAGCCTGGGCAATTATATAGTGAGGCACTCTGT
>CM053773.1:71029449-71053047 GCA_028658325.1 Potorous gilbertii
ATATGGCCTATATTGAATTGCCTGCCTTCCCAAAGGGAATGGGTGGGGAGGGAGGGATGGGGAGAAGTTGGAACTCAAAGTTTTAGGGACAACTGTTGAGTATTGTTCTTGCTACTAGGAAATAAGAAATACAGGTAATGGGGAATAGAAAGTTATCTGGCCCTACAGGACAAAATAGAAGATGGGGACAATAGAAGGAAGGGATGATAGAAGAGAGGGAAGATTGGTGATAGGGGAAATTAGAATGCTCAGTGTACTGGGGTGGGGGAGTGGACAAATGGGGAGAAAATTTTGGAACCCAAAATCTTGTGAAAATGAATGTAAAAAGTTAAATAAATAAACTTATATTAAAAAAAGAAAACCCTAAAAGGAGACATTCACACAAAACTGAAAGTGATAAAACTACAAATAAAAATAACCATTACAAAGCCCTAAATGGGACTTTCCGCCAACATCAGAATCTACCCCCAAATGAATTTTTGTATGCGGTGGTCTTTTCTGCTTAGTCTTACTATGCCCCACTGAGTTTCTATGCTGAATCTCAGCAAATGAATTAGCATCCTCTTTCCCCTGGATCTTTGATGGTGTGAGTCCTAGATCTTTAAAGCCATCTCAAGAGTCTCAGCACAAAAAATAAAAGAAATCTCAGAGCTCTTGGACAGTTGTGGCCTCACTCTGGTTCCTGATTAGTACCTGGCACCTATTGCTACTCTGGGAACTCTAAAGCTACAAGCTTTAGTAAATTAAAAAAAAGCACCCTAAATAAAGTATTTATTTATTTAGAGTAATCTTCTATGTCTTCAGTTTCATAGACAGAAACTTAAAGCCTACATATATCCTGGCTAGAGTTCTGTTGAAAAGCTACTGTGCCTTAAATATGTCTTTGATGGTTGGGTCTCTTTTAATGCATTTTGCAGAAGAAATTATTCACTATTTTTTTCTCAATGAGTTTCTTGCTTATTAGGTATAGTTCTAATTTTAGATTTTACTCATGTAGGTATGTCAGGTATGAAGATTTTATAGAAAAATGTGGAAATTAGCTTGGATATAGTGAAGAAATAATATTAAAAAATTAATAGTGCATGTCTGGAATAAATTATTAAATTTCAAACCCCACAACTAGGTATTTGTGCCCTAACTTAAAGGCAATAATTATTGCCTTTACCATATTATGCTTTCTAGAAAAAATTCAAGTTGACATGATGAAATTTTCACTTAAGAAAAACAATCTGTTGTAGTACCAATGCAAAACTCACAGCAACTATAGTGACCATGAATATCTCGGTACAATTCTGAATCATGAAATTTCGCAGACTCTCTACATGGAAGACAGAAGTAAAACATTAATCCAGACAGGAGAAAACCAAATCCATCTTGTAACAAAGACGTGTATAAACAATAACATTCCAAGCTTTCCTTGTGCTAAGTCCTAAAAACAAGCTCTCTTAAACAAATCACAAACAGGCTCCTTTAAACAAAATCACAAACAAGCTCTTTTGCTTATGCTAACCAGCTCTCATGACTAGCTTCCTCTCAGTTCTACTCTAGCTCCCCCTCATACTCTTTCACTCATCATATTTCACCAGTTCAGCACACTCCTTCTACTACAGGTTCCATGTGTTTCAGATTTCCGTGTAACCTAGGCAGGTCAAATAGGCCTATTAATGAATGAGAAAGAGCTTCCCATTTAAATTACCATTGCATCTGTTTAAGAAAATACAAAAAATATGTAAGACATTTGAATGCATATTACACAGAACAGAGATTTCAAATAATGCTAATTCAGAAGAAAAACAACATTGTAATAGTTTTAAAGAAACTATAAAGGGAAAAATCTGTAATGTAATGTGGATAAACTAGAAACTTTCCAACAAAAATCATAAAATAAAAATATGTTGTCTCCCCATTATTATTTAAGGAAGTGAGAGGAAATTGCTAATGGTAACAATAGGAAAGAAATTTAATTTGTAAAGCTAGGTGGAGAATAGATTACAATTCCCCTATTTGCTAATGACTTGGTAATTGACACAGAATATCCTAGGGAATCAGCAAAGATACAAATGAAAAAAAAATTATTTACTTTAGCAAAGTTGTAGTCTGCAAAATAAATCACAAAAACAAAAAGCAGTTACGTAATAGCAAGATCCAAATGTTGCTTAAAATAACTACTAAATACAAACAAAAAATGATGAATAATCTACCAAGACATATTCAATATTTGTACAGATTCAATTACCAAGTTCTCTTTAAAATAATATTTGAGTATGTACACATGTATGTATATGTAGACATGCAAATATCTCTACATATACATGCATATATGTATGCATGCATACACACACAAATAGAAAATTATTCAAGGCAAAATGTGGGAATTGTTAATGTTTGAAAATCAGTAGACACAGACATGACATATTATTGACGTAACTATGGAGGGATCGTTAGAGAGGTGGGTGAAGTAATAGGTCAAAGTGGGTTATAGAAAAGTTCTTAGATTTATGGGAATGGAAAAATGGAGAAAATTCTTAGCTGGGGGGTATGTAAGTAAAAGGAGGGCAAGGTATTGGGTTGAAGTAAAGTAGAGGAGTCAAGAGGGATAGGATATTAGAGATATACAGAAACAAAAAGCAAAGGTCATGATTAGAGTTTTGTTAGGAAAAGTATATGCCTACATGTGTATATATGTGTATATGTGTCTGTATATATTGATACATTATATAAATCCACACTTAATTGTAGCCTTGGGGAAGGAAGGGGAAAAAGAACAAAGTAAAAAATGCATAGCAGAGAACCAAAAAAAAAAAACAGGGAAGCAAAGAAGAGATGGACAATTCTCAATACAACATGTAGCATATATCATACAGATTTTCTTGAAATGAAAATATATTGCTATATATTTTGAATTCTCTCATGTTCTACTGTTCACGTGTTATTTTTTTT
This sequence comes from Potorous gilbertii, assembly GCA_028658325.1. Classification (NCBI taxonomy): domain Eukaryota; kingdom Metazoa; phylum Chordata; class Mammalia; order Diprotodontia; family Potoroidae; genus Potorous; species Potorous gilbertii. The sequence continues at coordinate 71,032,390 of CM053773.1, forward strand.
TCTTTTCTTCCTTTGTATTTAAGTTTCAATATTTAAGTTTGTGATTTTTTTCTTTTGTCTATTCCCTGTTTGAGTTCTGATATTTGAGCCTAAAAGAAAGTGAAGTGATGAATATGGAGAAAATAGAAAGCTTTACATGAACTGATGTAAAATGAAAAAGGTTGAGTTAGAAAACAAGACTCACAATGACTAAAACAATGTAAATGGAAGAAGGAAAACTCTGAGAAGAATTCTTTGCCAAAGTTTGAAGGTTTTATATGTGGAATATTGCATAAATTTTCTGATTTTATTCGATATATTGATCAAATTTGCTGCTATTTCCCCCCTTCCTTTTTTCTTTGAAAAAAATACTCTTTGGTAGATGGACTAGATCCCTGAGAGGAAGAGGGATCAGAATACAAAGGAAAATTTAAATAATATAAAAATAAATAATGTCAATAACTTTATTTTAAGATGGATTTGGGGGGAAATGAGGGATAAGTAGTTTCAAATATAAGAGATGATTTGAATGCTAAATAGCAGCTATGTGTAGCCATGGTTCAAAGAAACTTCCCTTTCCTCTTATGTCATCTCAGCAAGGAGCTGATGTACACCAGAGGATTTCTTGAACTAAGTGGAAGAGTTCCTGGCCCAAAGCAAAACCATGATCCAAGAGACAAACTGTGAGAGTTAGAAGTAATGAGCAACAAGTCATAGAACCATATATAAGGAAGAACAAATATGAACTTTCCTCTTGACTATTGCTTTGATTCATGTGGATCATGAAGGCCAAGTACAGAGGGACTTGTATTCTTTCTCAACTTGAGAAGAAGGAGCGATCTTAAACAACAGGAAGATAGCATGTCTTCCATGCCTGTCTATGCCTCTGAACAAACTGGAAAGCATTTTAAGAATATGTTACTCAATTCCCTAGCAACCTTAACTGTCTTCACCTTAAAGGGGACTCTAACTCAAGACCATGCCATAAGCTTTGAGAATGATGTGGTCTATAAAAGGTGGAGTTCATATGAATGGGGGTTACTTTGCTCTTGAATAACCTCAAGTTCTTCAGCTTTTGAGATGAGTGCTACTAAAGGCAATGTTTTAATTGTGAAAATGATATACTCTTTTTGGAAAAACTGACATCTCCCAGAGAGAAGAGGAATTTTCATACCCAAATATGCACAAACTGAAGAATATATGAACTTATCTATTCAGGTTAATAGGTCACTTTGACAAACTAGAAATAAAATCTAATGAAATTTATTCCAAATACAAAACAGCATTTTGAATACCCATCCCAAATCATATATTTTGATGTTTTACCAATATAAAGACTTGCTGTATATTGAACCCTTTTTTTGACAGTGAAGTATGTGGATTGTTTAGGATATAGGACACCTCTGTGAAAAATGGGCAGGTATAATATATGTGCTTGTCTGTTTAGGTTAATAATTAATTAGCTAACCTCAAAAGAAGAATTAAAAGCGAATGAATACCCATTCCAAATACTTTACTTTTTCAATATCCTTTATAAGATAAGATTATAATATGATGAATTTAGAATTAGAAGGAACTCAAGAGATTAGTTAGAAGTTTCCTATATAATTTTAAAGATGAGGAAATTGAGTCCCAAAGAGGTAATTTGCCAAGGTTGCACTATAAGAAAATGACAAAGCCAGAATTCAAACCTTTGTCCTTTGATTCCAAAGACAGTGTGTTTTCTACTAACTCTCACATCTTTACAGCAACTCTATTAATTTTAAAGGCATTCATATTTTTAAATTAAAAAAGAAAACATTTTATAGTGAATAGATTCTCATTTAACAGGATAAAGAAACAAAAGTTTCAACTACTGCTTTGGGATATGCTGGTAGAATTTAGTATTTTTTTCAAGGCCTTCTCATAGAAAATTATCTGTCCCTTGTTCCCAAAGTCACTAATGTAAGAATTAACAGAGTTCTTCTAATGATGTTTGCTATTATAAGTATATGGAATCATTCAACGTAAGTAGAACATGTTCAAATGCACCCCAAATACTCTGAATTGTATAGATTGAAGTGGCACATATGGGTTTCACTCAGAAATAAGTAAGATCATTTAGACCCATTGCACCTGCAAATATTGAGACTGAAAAGCTATAAGCTATAGTTTCTTATTTAAAAATTAATTTAACAAAGACATGTACTTGATCAATATATGCATTCCCTCCTTGGTACAATGAGAAGTTTAATGAAAATTTAAAAAACAATACTACATTCTCAATCCACTCAGGTTTTGAGTACAGGATTGAAGGCATTAAGAAAATTGTGTCAATTTTTTCTAAATACTAGTGACAGTCAGCCAGTAAACTTCAATATTTGATGACATTTGTCAGACTACTAAATGACATTATCCTGAATTTTACTTATTAATTGTCCAGAAAAGATTCCATTCATTCATTTTCTAATGGACTTTAGTTGATATGGAAATATGTATTGTTTAATTATTTTTCCTTTTTGTATAACAATACACACTTATTTGTTCATAGTTAAGCAAAAACAGTTACCTTGTCATTTTTAAAACATCATAATAAGGAGTGCAAAACCTTTTGATCTCAATTGTCATTCATAAAAGTTAAAATATTTTCATTCTCAGTTCACATATTTGTTACATTTAATTTTTTTATATTCTTAAAAGAATGAATAAGGGAATGAATTGAATTTTTCATTTAAACTGAGTCATCAGTTTTTTATTCTTTTTCTTTTTACACTTTATAATGGATCCCTTTAACATGCATTAGCTATATGCTGTAGGGTCACAAAGGATATGTAGAGAAGCACATTATACCTTAGTAATGTCTTATTCTCCCCTTCACACACTCTCTGGAAATTGGGCTATAATAAACATTTACTAAATGCCTGCTATGTGCTAGGCATTGTGTTAAGTTCAGAGAATTAAAAAGAAAAGCAAAAGAATGTCTTTGTGCTGCAGGCACTCAATATAATACAGGGGACAATATACAACTAAAGAACCAACAAGCTATATAAAATATAAATACAAAATAACTTAGAGAGACTGGAAAAGGCTTCCCATAGAGAGGGGGCTTTGGCTTAGATATGAAGAAAACCAGAAAATTCAGGAAACAGAGACAACAATAATAAATGTAATGTTTTTTAGTGCTTACTATGTGCCAGGCAGTGTGCTAAAAGAAGCATCCCAGACAGAAGAGCGAGCCGATGAAAATACCTAGAGCTGAGAAATGGAGTGTCCTGAAAAGAGCAAGAGGGCTAGCACCACTGCATCTAGGAGTATGAGGAACAGTGAGACGTATGCGATGTAAGAAGAATGGAAAGATAATGCAGGTAGTGAGGGGAGGTTATGAAGAGCTTTGAACTCCAAGCAGATTTTATGTGTAATTTTGGAGGTGATAGAGTCACTGAAGTTTGTTGAATAGGTTTCCTCACAGCATTATCATTGTCAATTTCATATTTCTATATGTGAAACTGTCACTCATCTCACTTGTTTTATTTTTTAAAATGTAATTATTTTTCATAAAATCTGTTAATTATGTTAACATGTATGCATTTACGTAAGTTTATAAAATTTTTTAATTACTAAATATCTTTAAAGACGAAAAATGTGTTTCTGTGTCCTTTTGTCTAAGAATTGTTTTCTTTTCCTTTCTCCAAGTCCCGTAATTACAAATAAGAAGAGTGGTAAGCCAAAAGGGCTGTTTTTTATTCTTGATGAATTCTTCTTCCACTCTCCTGCCTCTTTTTCACTTGGCCAGACCTCAATCTTAAGTTGTTACTCTTTCTTGATTTCTTTGTAAACCCATCTTCAGAGTGCACTCTCCAAGCTAAGAAGACATTTTGCTTATAATCAATTCCTTCAAGAAATTATTTTCTTCTTGCATTTCTCACTTCTCTCTCCCCATCAGTTCTTTTCCCCCAACTCTGTGTGTGTCCCTTCTTCTTTTGAGCAATGCAGATAAAAGTGAAGTTTACATACTGCCCATCCCTCTGACTCCTTCCTCTTTTTTCCTTATAATCTACTTATGCATTCTATTAATTTCAAATAAGTTCTACTTTTTCTATCCCTTTATTACCTAATGTAAGCCTTTCTCCCTTCCTTAACTTTTTCTTTGACTCCTCTATTGGAATAATTATTTCGTCTCCTAAAATGTAAACCATATATTTCTTATATATTATAAATATAAATATAAATAATCTACCTTTACATTTTTTTAGGTTTCCCTTCTTTTTAAATTTTCTACTCAGTTATCTTCTGTTATAATTTTAAAAAGAAGTTCTGTAGATATCTTTTTTGGTTTGTGTTTTTTTTTTTTGCATCACCTACATTTCCCTCAGCATCCTTCCTCTTCCCCTTCCAGAAATCCATTCCATATAATGACATTTTATAAAGAAAAAAAAGAAGAGCAAAATCACAGAAAGACCAATAATACATTGGAAAAAGTCAGGAAATACATGCTGTGTTCCATAACTGTGTACCTGCTTATACTGCAAAGGAGAAGTGGAGAAGTGTCTTCACAAATGTCATCTTTGATATCATGGTTGTTCTTAATGATTCTGCAACATACACTTTTTATTGTTTTGCTTATCATTTTTGACAGTTCAATTTCTCTCTCTCTGTCTCTATCTATCTATCTATACCTCTCTGTCTCTCTCTCATCTGAGAAATTTATGTTTTTCCCATTTCATTTCTTCCTTTCTTGACCTAGATATAACTTTGTTTATGCAGAATCATTTTAGTTTCATTTGATTAAAGTTTTCTATTTAAGTTTCTTTTGTAATTGCCTCTATCCCTTGTTTGATTATGAGTACCACACTGATAATTATGAAAGTTATATGATCTACTTCTCTTCTAATTATTTTTAATGGTAAGAGTTTTAGTATTGAGGTCTTACATCCATATGTCATTTATTGTGAGCTATTTCCAGACAAGAAGAATTTCTTGCTTTCTGTGTCCCAGCATCTGACACACAGTAGACATTGAATGAATGAATGAATTGTCAAATATAGCACAACAAGTGACATCTCAAATAATATTCTTTCCTAACATTGCCTTGTCCTAGAATTAAATCAAAAATTTTTGGCAATCTTTTAGAAATGCCAATTTTGAGCCATTATTAACAATGATTTTTATTCTTTTCTGTTTAAATCAATGAAAACAGAAAGTTTCTTTCCCCAGTTCCCATTTATTTTTCTCAGTCTCCTTTCATTCTCTTGATCCTAAAAAGTTTTGTTTTGTTTTGGTTCTAACTGCCAGTCTCCCCAGTTCACCCTCTCTTCTATTAGGCCTGCTTCTTTTCTCATTCTTTTCCCTTCCTACTTCTTTGTAGATTTCTATACCCAATTAAGTGTATATATAATTCTCTTTTTGAGCTAGTTCCAATGAAAGCAAGGTTAAAGTGAATCCCCCACTTCTCCCATCTTTCCTTTCACTGTAAAAGCTTTTTTATGAAAAAATTCACCCAATTCTACCATCACTTTTCTCCTCTCAATGAATCCCTCTTTCTCACCTCTTAATTCAATTTATGTTTTTAGATAAAATATCCTCATATTCAAGTCATATCCAATGCCCTATGTCTGCATACTTCTTCTAACTCCCCTAATAATGAGGAAGTCCTTAGGAGTTATAAGTCTCATCTTGCCATTTGGAGTGAAAACAATTTAACCTTATTGAATCCCTTATGATTTCTCTTTATTGCTTGCATTTTTAGGATTCTTTTGAGTTTTGTATTTGAAAGTCAAATTTTCTGTTCAGATCATTTTATCAGGAATGCTTGACAGTACAAAATATCTTTAAATATCTGTTTTTTCCACAGAAGGGTTATACTCAGTTTTGCTGAGTACATGATGCTTGGTTTTAATCTTTACTCCTTTGCCCATCAGAATATCATATTCCAAAATCCCTTAATCCTTCAATTTTTAAGTTTCCAAATTTTTTGTTTTCCTTACTGTTGTTCCACTATATTTGAATTATTTGTCTGTTTGAAATATTTTCCTCTTGACATGGGAGCTCTGGAATTTGGTCATAATATTCCTAGGAATTCTCATTTTGAGATGTCTATTTAGGAATCAATTGCTGGATTCCTCAATTTCAAGTTTGCCCTCTGGTTCTATAACTATATGTGTATATTACACATATTTATATGTTACATATATAATATATATTATGTATTGTATATATAGTTATGTAATTTCTTGAAAGTTGATATCTAGGCTTTTTTTTCATCATGGCTTTCAGGTAATCCTATAATTCTTAAATTATCTCTCTGTAATCTATTTTTCAAGTCAGTAATTTTTTTCAATGAGATTTCATATTTTTCATATTTTCTTCTATTTTTCATTTTTTAAATTTTGTTTTATTGCTTCCTTACATCTCATGTGTAGACATTAGTTTCCACTTACACAATTATAATTTTTAAAGAATTATTTTCTTCAGTGAGCATTTGTACCATTTGGCCAATTCTACTTACTAGAAGTTCTCTTCTTCAGTGAATTTCCATATCTCTTTTTCCATGTGGCCAACTCTACTTTTTTTGAGGAAATCTCTTCGATGAATTTTGTATATCTTTTTCCATTTGGCTAGTTCTACTTTTAAAACAGTTCTCTTCCTTTGGTTTTTGGGCTCTTCTTATCATTTTTGCAATTTTGATTTTAAACTATTATTTTTATTCTTATTTTCTTCAACCTTTTTGTGCCTCTTTCACCAAACTGTTGACTCTTTTTGCATGATGTTCCTGTATCACTCTGATTTCATTCCCTAATTTTTCCTCACCCTCTCTTACTTGATTTTAACTCCTTTTGAGCTTTTCCATACTTTAAGACCAATTTGCCTTGTTCTTTGAGTCTTTGAATATAGTAGTTTTGACTTTGTTGTCTTCTGAGGCTGTGTTTTGATCTTCCCTGTCACTATAATAACTCTCTATGGTCACGTTTTTGCTAATTGTTTTTGTTGCTGTTGATTTGTTCATTTTTTTCTAACCAGTTTCTTAATTTTTAACTGTATATTAAAGTTGGATTCTGCTCTTGGGCAGGAGGTGACACTGCCTCAAGAGGGCCTGTCTTGCATCTGCTCTTAGAGCGACTTCTGGGAATCTGTAAGTTTTCAGTTCTGAGTGACCTGTGCTTTGCTCTCTGAGCAACCACAAGCACTCTTTTCCATCTTGGAACTGTTACCTGCTACTCAAGGTCTAATGTGCTAGTGTACCTCACTTTGGAACTATGATTCAGAACTGTGATAAGGATGTGTGTATCAGTATTGCAACAGAGTCCTAGACACGCAAAGGGACCTTTATAATCTCCTTCTGATCATATGTCAGACTTTCTTACCTTCTATGAACTGGATACTCTGGGAATCACTGCTGTTGTAGCTGACTCAATTACTCACAAGGTCTGATGCTGCTTTTCTGAGGCCTGGTCTAAGTTGGCACGGATGGCAGTAGACCACATTACAATTTATCCCAGTGCAACAGACCCTTCCATCAAATTTTTAAGTTGTCTTGGACTTTCTTTTGTAGGTTCTTCCCTTTCAGAATTTGTTTTGAGACATTATTTAAAGTTTGGAGATTTGTTTGGAATTTGGGAGAACTCAGGTGAGTTCTTGACTTTTCCCTAACATTTTGGGTACTTCCCCCAAAAAACCCTCTTTAACTCATTAAGTCCCTCCTCACTAGAAAAAGAAGGACTAATTCCTAAATTATATTAACATTTCATTTCTCCTCTTTGGAATTTCACATTTTACTCAAGAAAGAAACCATAATATAATCTCAATTTACCACTTTAAAAATACTTGCTACTAAATAATGACAGTTATGTAGGAAGTTAAATAATTCCTTCTTTCTGTGGAAATGAGTTTAAAATGGGTCTATTACTATGCAATCAATTTTACCTTACTTGAGTCTTTCATTAATTTGATACTGCCAAGGATCTATGATCTCATAATTACAGGCATTCCCTCCAGTGTTGCAGATTGCAGCCCATCCATGCATTTTTGTCTTGTATGACTTTTCTCCATGGCTTTTCAAAATTTCATATAATAAACTATCATATCAAAAGTTTGAAGAATTTCTATTTTCACTGAAAACTGGACGGTTTACTGGAAATTTTGTGAAAAGTTTGTTTGGTGTGGGTGTAAATGCCTCTAGTTCCTGATACAAGGAAAACTGAGCCTGCTGGCTCACATGATTTTGGGAGTTTTGAGTGAAAGTATTGCAAGAACTGATCATATGTCTGTACTCTGTCTGCAATCCATAAATTGTGCAACTGGACATTGGAGCCTCTAGGTGAGAAGGGATAAAGTGTCCCAGATCATAAAGTGGACAAGTCAAAGCATCTGTGCTAAGCAGCAATGGGATCAAGTACATAGATAGAAAGTCTCAGGAAAAAGGAACAAATAAGGAAGGAAGGAAGGAAGGAAGGAAGGAAGGAAGGAAGAATGAAACAGAAAGGGAGGGATAGAGGGAGGAAGGAAAGAATGAAGAGAAGGAAGGAAAGAAAAGAAAGTGTGAGAAATATAAATAAAGGAAGAGAGGAAAAAGAGAGAAAGAAATAAAAAGAGAAAAGAGGAATGATAATATGGAGGTGGAAAGAGAAAAGAAAAGGAAAAATGATAACTACTTGTTCATATTTTTAAGGAATTTATTTGAAAGCCTAGGTCTCAATTTTTCTAGTACAAGAAGATTCCTTGCAGGCAGAACAAGGTATTGTCAACTGGACAAGAACAAGGCTATAAATTATATGATACAACAAACAAACTGCTTCACTTGTAGTCAGCAAACTACTTCTTAGGTTCTTTGTGGACATAAGGGCATATCAAAGCTCAGGTTTTACTCTCCAGCACTTCACAATGTAGGTGAAAAGCTAAAACATGGGTACTGATTACTAGTACAAGATTGTAAATGGTTAGTACAATGAATGGTATGATCATTAACTGCTATAGTTCAATAGAGGGAGAGAACATTTTATGGTTGTATTAAGGAAGTTTTCATACTCTGATTATAGTGAATAAATATTAAAGAGGAATTAGGGCAGGTTTTAAAAGGAAAGGCAGAAAATATCCATTAACACCATGTTGAGGACATTTGTCAAACAACAAGTAGTCCTAAAATACCTACTAATTCCATGCACTGGGGATATAAATACAGAAATACTCTCAAGCAGTTTACATTCTATTAGTGGGAAGGGAGACTCATAGGAGGGATAACATGTATATAAATTACTATAAACAAATACAAAATAAGTCCAATTTAATTGTAAGGGTAGACAAACATTGGGGGTGATTAGGAAGGGTCTTATGAAAAAGATGGCTTATGAGGATGAACCATCAAGTGACAAAATGAAGACAGAGCACATTGCAGATTTAGGGAACGATCTTTAGCAAATGGCAGGGTGATAGATCAACAGGAACAGGCTTGAGTAGTTCATTAGTGAGGAATCAGGTTAGAAAAGAAAGTCACAAAAGATGGTAGAAGGTTTTATTTCCATGTTAAAGGAGATGGGGATTTATTCTATAGGAAACAAGGTGTCCTTGAAGGTTTCTTAATGGGAATCATGACCAAAGTGATATTTCAAAAAGATTCATGTCTTGATGTCGATGAGCTTCTTGAAGGAGACTGTTTAATTTTTATCCATGTGTCTTCAAAGCTTAGCATAGTGTCTGATACCCTTTATAAGTACTAATTTGTGATTGTTTAATTGATGTATAGGAAAGATAGATGTAAAAAAGAGATGTTGAAAACTTAAAGTAGGAAAGTAGCATGAGTACAGCAGATAGAATGTTGAACTTGGAATCAGGAAGACCTTAGTTCAAATCTGGACTCAGACACTTACTAGTGTGACTCTGGAAAAGTTACTTAGCCTCTTTATTTCCCGAGATTATTTTGAGGGGGAAAAATTAAGATATTTGTTAAGCACTTAGCAAACCTTAGAGTGATGCATAAAAGTCATAATAATAATTTATTATCACTGTCATCATCATCACTATACAGTGAAACAAGAATCGTTAGGGCTTGGTTACTAATTGAAGGGAAAGGATAGAGAGGGGAAATAAAAATATTCTCAGGAGATTGGATTAATGGGAGAATTGAGATATCATTAATAAAAAAAGAATCAATAGCGACTTAAACTTCCTAGTTCTGTTATAATCTGTAGGTGTAAATGGCGCTTAGAGTAACCTTCATGTTACTCAATTGTAGATCATAAGGTCATAGATTTATAATTGGAAAGAATCTTAGAGGATATTTCGTCTGAACTGCTCATTGGACAGTTAAGACTACTGAGGCCCAGAGACATTAAATCACTTGCATAAGATACATAGGGAGAAAGGGACAGAGACAGAATTGGAACTCAAATTTGATTCCAAATCCAGAATTTTTCATGTACTTTACTCTCTACTAGATATTTCCTTAGAATTAATTACAAATGTAATTTAATATCTGAAATTGTTTTCCAATTTCCTACAGCCTAACAATACATGATGAAAATTTCCATGTTACATTTTCCTATAACTCCAATGACTGGTTCACAAGGGATCTATGTGAAGTCACAGGACAGTTTAGAGTGCTAGCTTTCATATTTACTTCTGGTGTAACCTTAGGCAATGCACATAAGTTCTTTGAACCTTTTTTTCCTATCTATAATATGAGGGAGTGGAGCTAGGTGATTTAAGTTTGAAGGTTCCTTCTAGTTCTAGGGGAAGCTGAGATACCTTTACCTTCCAATTTCAGATAGTTATTGACTTCTATGTCTTTCTTGCTATTCCAGCAGGAGATATTTCCTTGATTTCTCATCACAAAATGTCTTTCTGTTGAAATAGCTATAGAAAGTATGAGCTAGTCTCATTGTTATTTCAATGAATGATTTTGTCCCAGATTTGCAGAAAGGGAAGTTTAAATATATAAAACTTCCAAGAAGATTAATCACTTTTCTGACTGCTGATATTGAAAATATAGCAAGAATCCTAAGTACTTTAAAATGCTATAGAATCTTAATACTGAAAGGGACCTTGAGAGGGCATAATACAAATAGCCTTGCATTAATGTATGACTTCACCTAAACCTGACATGTGAGACTTGATCCTTTTCTCAAAGACCTCTATGAAAAATTGTTCCCTTCCATAGCACATACCAGTTTGCCACAATTTTCTTTATAACTCCATGATAACTGGTTGAGTAAGAACCTCAGTTGATATAGAAGAAGTCATTCAAATGTGGAAATAAAACAATCCTATTTATATTCATAATCATAGAGAGTTCTCTTGACTAGTTCAGTCAAGATAGTTTTCATGTTAATAGACAGAATTCCATTTCAGAAAAATGCATATTTCATATGTTGTGGGAATTTTCCCTCCTTCAGTAATATTTTTGAGTTTAAGAGAGACACAAACTAGTAACAAACTTCTTGGTGGGGCCTGATCTGATGAGATATTACAGGGATGGTACCATGCTGAGGTAATAAAGGTGAAATTTTCTAGGAAGCTAGACAACCAATTATTCAGAAATACCATCGGGTCACCTTGTTCATAATTCTTGAGCATACCTAGGGTGCATAAATTACCAATTCAGAATTCATGTTCAATTTCATCTACTCTGTGCTGAAAAAAATTTGGGCTTTTACAAACAGTCTAAACTGAGATACCATTTTTCAGGGCCAGAGCAATGAGTAATGGAGTCAGATACAAAGGCAAGAGTAGAAACAGCATTTCCTATCATTTTACCGAGAGATCTTTTACTTCCCTATTCTTTCCTTCATGCACTCAATCCTTCACAAGATTCTCTTATTCAAATAGATTTTTGGCTTTTCCCCCTCCCCCAAAAAAGTGTTGTGGGTTTTCAATTTGACAAATATTTTGGTAAGATGAGACTAATAAATAAATTATGAGAATTTATTTCTAGTGAATATTGATTATAGACCATTTTCCAGTTTTCCAAGAAGTGTTTGATTCTGTCTCTCAGTGAAAATTAGACCAAAGCATTTTTGCCTTATCTCTCTGCCAGACAAGCACATATCAGAAAATGACATATTATCTTTTCACTCCAACCACTGTAGGTATACGTCATTTATTGTTTGAACAATGTGTTTCTTTTCTGTAGACAAAAATCATTTCCTATAATTCAACAACACAACAGAAAAGCCAATGTTTCCAGTGTTCCAAGAGCATATATAGATTACTGTCCAAAGAAAGGACAATCTTCTACTCACACCAATATTTATAACCCTACAGTAAATGGATAAAATACAATAGCTCAGGCCAGTTAGTAGTTTAATCAAGAACTTTACCTTTTAATGACCCTTAAGTGTTTCTAATGCAAAATGAATTTTTGGATCATATATTGAATGAACTGATTGTATAGCTAATTTTATAATCCCCATTTGACTTGTGCTTCCTCTCTAAAATGTTTTCAATTCCTTCTATTTCTCTGAATATTTCTTAAAACAGTAGGTGGTAACATGTGACTTTCAACCATACTACACCTCATTTTTGTAAATTAAGACAGTGCCTTCAAGTTTTCATTGCTATGGGTTTTTATTGCTGTTAATAGAAATAGATGCAAAAACTTGTAAAACCAAATAGAGGGTAAAGTTGTAACATTACAAAAACTTGCCACAGGGAACCTGAGCTTTCCAGATATGTAGACAGGAAATTAAACCTTGATATTTCTAGAACCATGCCTTTTTTACCCCTGACCCAACAGATATACGTCTTCATCTTGTCACTAATTTTTTTTTGGTGACAGGTTTTCCTGGGTTGGGTGTTTACTCAGTCTCTGGAGGCTTTATTTGAGGTAAACTTAGATTGATCTAGCTGTTAGGACCTTAACCTTTCTTTAGAACATATTTCCTAGTTTTATCAGTGGCAAGGTGAACCCATCACCAAGAAGACATTTCCCTATCTAGCCCCTAAAAATTGCTCCTATGGATTTTATGCCAGCCATGTCTGTCAACCTCCCTGGAGGAATCAATGATTTTAGACCCTTGCACATCTGTATTTTTTTAAATGACATTTCCTCCTACTATCACCAAAGGATCCCTCCTAGGTCCATTAGACCATTCTATATTATTCTGGAAATGCTCACTTTCAACCTTAATCAAAATTTTATTCCAGGTTGTTTTTGGTTTTTAATTAGTCTCAAATTTTGTCCAGTTCTCTCTTTTCTCATAAATTTGTTGGAAGAAGATTGACTTACCATTATTAAAGACTGATATTATTGTTCAAATAAGCATGGAATATTTACTTTTACATTTGTTTTAAACTGTTTAACTGTTTTACATTTATTTAAACTGTTTCCTAGGCCTAGTTCTGCTACAGAGACCTCTTGGCTTTGTCCCTAAGAGACTAAAACCACTGTGACCTTTAGCCTTTCTTCCCTCTGTAAAAGGCCTCAGTAAAATTACTTTCTATTCCTTTCACAAACATAGACACAATACATCTCAGTTTTAGAAGGCTTCATCTAATTCTATCTGGAAATGAAAACAACATTCCATAGCAGAGTGAATTTGATCCTAGCAAAGACTCTTGGTGAAGCCATTTCCACTCCAGAGGGATACTTAGATTCTAAGTGAGAGGGAATCCACTGCATCTAGAGACCATCCATTCCACTTGTATTGCTTTAATTGTTATGAAGAGTTTACAGAGATCAAACCTAAATTTTCACTGTATGAAACTTCTACCCATTGCTCTCAGTACTGTCATATGAGGCCTACTGGAACAAGTATAATTTCTAATACCAGTGATACTCTTCTTAATCTTTGAAGTCACAGTCCTTTTCACTCTAATACTTCTCTTCATCAGGGTAAAAAAAAAATGAAATTGCTTCAACTGTTCCATATAGTATTATATGAAGATCTTTAACAATCTTTGTTAATTTTTTGTATACACAGAATATTTCCTAATATATTTCCTAAAATTTGTCTTTTAGAGTTAAGTACAAGGCTCTACGTGTACTTTGGTCAGGGAAGAATGCAGAGGAACACTTATTTCTTTTGTCATCCTTACATTGACTATCTTATTATGACCAAGTTTTGATTAGCTTTCTGGGGTATATCACTTTTTTGATTAATATTAAAGTTGTGATTCTTTAAAATATCTAGACATTTTTATCACATAGAAGCACTATGTCTCCCCTTACCTTCATCTTGAAATTATGAAAGTGATTTTTGGAACCTGAGTGTTACCTTTTATATTTATGCATGAAAGATTTCATCTTATTAGATTTGACCCAATATGTGATCTTACTTGGATTGTTTTGAATCCTGATTCAGATACCCAGCATGTTACTTATCCTTGACAGCTTCATGCAAGCCGTAAATTTGATAAGAAAGTCATCTGTATCTTTAACCAAGTTATTAATAAAAATTCTCTATAGCATAGGATCAAGGACAGATTCTGGGCACACTCCAATACAGCCATCTTTCCAAACTGACATCAGACTATTAATGGGCATATTTTGTCACAATTTAATCCTTTCCCTAATTAATCTGACTGTACCATTATCCTTTTTTCTGTGAAAAGATCATGTGATATTTTGTCAAAAACCTTTGCTAAAGTCTAAGTAAACAATAACTAGCTCTTCATCGTGTGAAATAGTGGGGAAGGAGGAGATAAAGGCAGAAGACATCAGAGTGACAGGAGATGAGAAAGAAGGGAAAAGAGGAAGTTTGTAGTGCATGGACTCATTTTTTAATGCAAAATATAAGGCAAATTTCTCAGCTAAGGGAGTGAAAATAAGAAGGAACCATGGAAGGTTTGAGGAGGGATGAAAAGGAATGAAAGAATTGGTGTAAAGGGAGGAAAAGCAAGTTGAAAAGGGAAATATAAAAGGATTGCCTCATTGTAGTGAGTGCCCAGTTGAGTTATGTAACATAAATTTGTACTGGACTCAGTCAGAATAGTGGTATGATTCTCTCTCTTCATTCAGCAGCAGACATGTAATTGAAAATGGTGACAGTAACCCAAGGCTGAGGATTGGCTGGGCAGAATGTGTGATATGATAGGGAGGCCAGGGATTCAAGAGAGGAGGACAATGTATTGTTGAATTGGCTTGTCAATGAATGGGCAAAATAGGGGGTTGTGGCTACTACAAAAGAGATGACCTGGGAGAAAAGTGAGAGGTTAAAGGACTGAAAGTCATAGTATGGATGTGTAGGGTTAAGTAAAAGGAAGGCAGAGGGACGTATCAGTAAGCACCCCAACATAAACAGAGGGGGCCTGCTATCACAGGTTCTTAGATCTGCATTCATAAAAAGAAAGGCAACTTTTGAGAGATTAACAATCACTTTTATCAAGTACATGTATCATTCAGTTAGTTCAGGGGAAAATGTCAGCACCTTGAACTTCAAAGAAAATACAGAGAAATCAAAAGTCAACAGATGGAATTTCCAAAACTGCCTGACCATTGCATACATACACAGTTAACAGAGAGGGAAGCATCAACTTTTGGGTTTTAGATGGAGGACTTCTTAGTGGCTTCCCAGAGTCTCTCGGGCCAAAGAAACACTTCCAGTCAGTAAGCCCTCAAAATAAAACCTCACCCTCAGTGTATTTATACACTTTTCAGAGCCAGAGGGCATAACCCTCTGACCCAGTGCTCAATAGAAAAAACAGAAGATACTACAACTCTCCTGCAAAACAGCTCCCTTAATCAAGCTTCCCTCAATGGGCACCCATTAATGAGTGGGGGAGAGCTTCTTTAATCACATTATTCAATCAGAGGCACTTTTAGTAAAAGAAAAACAGCAGAAGATCCTAATTTGATTGTCATCACAAGGGAGAGGTGGAAAAACCAATAGATTATGGATGGGTAGAGGATTAAAGAATTTTTTCTTTAACTGGAGGTACTACATTTATGGTGGATGGCAAGATACTATCTTTGCATGTTGGTAAGATAGGGTGGATTAGTGGGTTATAGAAGGTGAGTAAGATGAGGAACTAGGTGCTTAAGGTATTTGAGGGACAATCAATTTGTATGTTGATGTCTCCAAATATGAGGACAGGAGTTGAAGGAAAGAGAAAAATTGTAAGAACTCATTGAGGAAGAAAGGAAAGTGACCTGGACAGCTACCAGGACTTCCACTGAATAGTGGATATGAATGGCATAAATCTCAAAGGAAGAGATATTATTGGGTGTTGAAAGGAGGAGAACAAGAAAGTGGCAATGGGGTGCATTAAATAAGTATTTAAACTCTCTCATCTGATCAGTGAACAGAGAAGATTGAATGAAGATGTAGCCAATACTGGAGAGGTTGACAAGGGAGCCTGTGTCCTGGGACAGTCAAGTTTTCAGTAAGAGCTAATAGAATGAGTGGGAGAGGAATAAATTCAAGATGAGGGGAAGTTTGCTGCTCATGAATAGGCATCCATCCCGTAGGACAGAGTGGAAAGACTGGATGGAGTTAGAATGAAACTTGAGAATGGGAGGACTGAGGGGAATGGGAATGAGGGATTGGGTGGTAGGAAGGAGGGAGTGGAGTTTGATAATGATCTATGTAAACAGTTATGACCTGGAGTGAGCATGTTTATGCCTGAGTGGAAGGCACACCTCCTCCGGCTGAAGACTTTTTCAGGGGATCCTCGAGGTCAAAACTATTTTCCTAATAATATTAAACTGAGGATTTCCTTTTTGCTTATTAAAATATTCCTCCCTTCGCCAGCTTAAATAAAACAAAAAGCAATTAACTGCCTGCCATCTTAGTCTAGGAACACTGCAACCAAAATCAAAAGAGTTATAATTTCATGACTTGTTCTTATGAAATCATGTTAGCATATAGTTATCCACTAATGCCTGTTCTAAACATTTACTAATCATCTCCTTTATTGAATATTCTACAATGTTTTGTTTGTTTTCAGGAAGGAAGTGAATCAGTCTATGATTTGAACTCCTTAAAAATAGAGATATTTGTCTTTCTATAGTGCTGCAACATCTCCCATTTTCCAGAATTTTCAACCATAACTGAAAAATAAGTAATCATATCCCCCAGCTCTTTTAGTATCCTGGAATATAATTTTTCTGAACTTAGAAGTCTATATTTTTATAAAGTAGCTGTATCTCCCTGATCATCTTGATTTCAGCTATTAAGCCTTTGTTTTGTCTTTTTCCACTGCAAAGATTATTTTCCTTGAAAGATAAAACAGACTTTTGGGAGCCAAAATGAAGAATAAGAAGGAAGTCACTCTCCCCTCTCTTATTGACCTCGAAATCCCAGAAAATATTACCCCAAGAAAAACCCTGGAACAACTGAGCCAGTAGAAAGACAGGGTACAGCAGTCTTGTAATCCAGGAAACTTGAGGGATTAATGGAAAAGGTCCCTTTCACTCTGGGGGAAGAACAGCAGTATGGTACAGGAGACATCACAGCAAGTCAGCAGTAAGTCTCAACTTAGCAAACCAGGGGTAGATCCTGAGCCCAAGAGTGGTAGAGTAGACAAGCATCAACACCTGAATCCCCTGAGTGACTCAGCTTAGGCAGGGGAACCAGTAGACCCAAATTCGGACAACTACTATGTGCTTGTAACAGGAATCTCCAGCAACCAAATCACTGTGATCTTCATCACAACTTCAGGAAGCAAAACTCCAGGAGGCACAACTGCAGATTGGCAGACATCCTTTAGCAGTCAAACATTCCAGTACAAAGACTGGGTGAGTAGGCATCCCCAGGGGCCAGACATACCACTCCCACCCTGAGAGCTCCAGTGTTTCTGATCAGTTTAGCACCAGGTAAGCTGCTAAAACCTTACAGTTTCCAGCTACTAGCACGTGAGGCCAGAGCACACAAAGCCAGTGACCAGGTCCCAGGCTTCTGGAATAAGAAGTTTGGATCATTTCCCCCTGTGCTCCAACAGGAGAGCTCAACTTTAAAAGTCAGGAAATAAGTAAATATCATCAGCAAGAAGCAGAAATGGATTCCATAGATTCTTACTATGGCGATAGAGAAGATCAAGGAATAAATTCAGAAGACAACATTTTCAATAGACCCACATCCAAAGCATCAAAATGGAATCAAAATGGAATTTGAACTGGTCTCAAGTCCAAAAAGCCTCTTGGAAGAGCTCAAAAAGGATTTTAAACATCAAATAAGAGAAGTAGAAGGAAAATTGAGAAAATAAATTAGAGGCATGCATGACAGTCAATAGTTTGGAAAACGAAGGAGAAAAATTGACTTGAGAAAACAAGTCCTTAAAAAATACAGTTGTTTAAATGGGGGGCAGAGGTGAAGTATGCTGAAGAAAACAATTTAAAAAAATACAATTGGCCAAATTTTTTTTAAAAAATACACCAAAGAAAACACCTCCTTAAAAATGAGAATCAACCAAATTTAAATGGAAGCACAAAAACTCATGGAAGAGAACAACTCCTTAAAATAGTCCAAATGAAAAAGGAGGTACAAAATCTAATAGAAGAAAACAATTAGTTAAAAATTAAAATTGGGCAAGTGGAAGCTAATGACTCTATGAGAGAATCAATTAAACAGGAGATGACATCAAATTCCTTTTTAAGTTGAGATACTTAAATGTTTACTGATTGATTGATGGATAATTGATGAGAGTCAGATTCTGAAGATCAGACAAGACAAAAAATGATGAGCTACTTTTATTTTGACAAAGATTGTCCTTGCACACACAGAGAGAGATAGCATATGTTCATATAATTGAAATTCTTTATCACTACCATGTCATCCCCCTTTGAAGGGATTGTGAAATGTTTCTGTAATATCTCTGCCATCTCCTCTTTCTGCAGTGAGTGGCAGTATACCATAATGAGAATATAAATGTGGTTGCTTTGCATTTCTTCACCAAAATGCCTTCTATCATGAATAGATACTTTTAGCATTTACCATCCTACTTTCTCCCTCTCCCTTTACCAAATATGTTCATTTTGAACGTATAATGCCCTTCCACAACATCATTTTAGTCAAATGCCTTACTTGCCAAAGTTCCAGAGATACTTATGAACTGAAATTTCACTTCTTTACTTAAGAGCTCCAATTCACCTTGAATGTTATTCAGACTTGCCTGCACATGTGATATATAAATCTTAGAACATCTAAGAACATTTCTTGAATTTTATCTCATACATCTCTAAAAGTACTTTTCTTCTCACATTGTAGATAGTTTTAGTTGTTTCCAGCTCTGTGGATAAAAGGACAGTTTCGATGCTCACTTTTTCTTTGAGGTCAAAGCTTAGGGCAAATATTCTTTTAGTAGCTGCTCATTGGTATACTCAAACTAAGAAAAAGCCCCTATCTTCTCTCCAATTATGATGTGGTCTAGAACTTCAAATCCCATTTTCAGATACTGCATTATCTTTATTTCTGAAATCTGTTTTGCAGCCCATACCTGTCTTGCATTAATAGCTAATAACAATACCTAATATTTATACAGTATTTTCTGTGTTCTAGGCACTACAATAAGTGCTTTACAGTTATCTCATTTAATCCTCACAAAAATCCTAGAAAAGATAGGTGCTATTATTATATCCCCATTTTATAGATGAGAAAACTGAGGCAAATAGGTGTTAAGTGACTTGCCCAAAGTCACACAGCTACCAAATTTCTGGAAGCTCTATCCACATTGCCACTTAGCCGATAATTGGCAGCAATTATGAAAATACTCATCTATTCTTGGAAGTATTCAGGTTTTTGTCTAGATTTTCTTAATTCTCATTAAGATTTTCTTCTTAGGGGAGGAGCCAACATGGCGGAGTAGATAGACACACATATGCTGGCTCCTAACACACAGTCCATAAAATACCTGTTAAAAAAAAACTCCCGGGAAATTCTGGAGTAGCAGAAGCTGCACATCAATGGAGTGGAGGAGATTTATCTTCCAGAGGGAGCTGAAAAACCAACACCAAAGGTCCGTCACACACCAGTCCCGGAGCAGAGCCCAGCCCTGCCTTGGCCGTGGGGCACCGAGAGGAGAAGATCTGGGCAGACCTCAGGGACAGAATCTCCAGCACCTGCAAAGATCCCTCTACCCACAGGAACAAAGATCAGTGAGAGGGCTTTTTCTGTTGCTGAGAGGGAAGCAGGGTATCTCCAAAACTCAGGCCCCCTCAGGAGGCAGCAGTGGAGGCAGCAGTGGACAGGGGCTCCCAAAGCAGGCAGAAGCTCAGATCCATTGTTGAAGGCCTTGGCATAAACCCCCTGAACAAACTGAGCCAAGTGTGACAGCCCTGCCCCCACCTGAGCACCTGAACTTAATCTCACACTGAATAGCAGCCCTGCCCTCGCTGAAAGACCTGAGACTGGGGAGAAGCATTTGAATCTCAGACCCCAAGCACTAGCCTGGGTGGGTCTGGAGGCAAGGTGGGTGTGGAAAGGAATCTCAGAAGTCAAGTAACTGGCTGGGAAAATGCCGAGAAAAAGGGAAAAATATGAGACTATAGAAGGTTACTTTCTTGAGGAACAGATATTTCCTGCCTTCCTTTCTGATGAAGAAAAACAATGCTTACCATCAAGGAAAGACATAGAGGGCAAGGCTTCTGTATCCCAAATATGCAAAACAAATATTCAATGGATTCAGGCCATGGAAGAGCTCAGAAAGGATTTTGAAAATCAAGTTAGACAGGTGGAGGAAAAACTGGGAAGAGAAATGAGAGAGATGCAAGAAAAGCATGAACAGCAGGTCAACACTATGCTAAAGGAGACCCCCAAAAAATGATGAAGAAAATAA
>CM053773.1:71053547-71162905 GCA_028658325.1 Potorous gilbertii
TGATGGTGATGATGATGGTGATGATGATGGTGATGATGATGATGATGATGGTGATGATGATGATGATGATGATAATGGTGGTGATGATGATGATGGTGATGATAAAAAATATTAAAACTAGTAAAAACTACTTTTAAAAATTTGCACTTTACATATGGTGTCTCTTTGCTTGAGTAACCAAAAGGGTAGTGCTACTCTCAGCAGAAACAGAAAAATTTAGAAAAAGGATAAGTTTTAGATGAAAGATAATGAGTTATGTTTGTATATATTGAGTTTGAAATGCCTATGAAGCATCTCATTCAAAAGATCTCATAGGCAATTGGTGATATGTGTCTTAGCTCAGGAGAATCTGATAAGACTAGATACATACATTCAATTTAGAAGACATCTGTGTAGATATGGTAATTAAACTCATGAAAACTGATGAGATCACCAAAAGTATAAAGAGCGAAGATAAAAAGAGCAGATCAGAGCCATGTAATAGTCACAATTGAGTCTATGATGTAGAAGATATTCTAAAAGATCAGATTGAAAAAAGAAAGCATCTAGACACATAGGATGAAAAGCAAAATAGGGTATGAATAAAAAGACATTAGATTAGGCAATTAAGAGATCCTTTTATGCTTCTGGAAGAGAAGTTTCCATCATCTAGGGTAATTCATGTTTTAACTGAAATGCTGAGATTCTATGATACTCCTTAAGTTTTCCCGACAAATTAGTTAAATTTGTATGATCATAGATTTAGTCAGCTCTTTATTGATATTTATTAAGTATTTACTATGTTCCTAGCAATGTGCTAAGTGCCAGGGATACAAAGCAAAGCAACACTAAGACCCCTGCCATCAAGAATCAAAAGGAGGAGACAACATGCAAACATTTATGTACTTATTAAATATATACAGTATAAATGAAAGATAATCTCAAGTGGCAGATGATAGCAGTGGGAATCAGTGGGCACAGGATAGGCCTTTGTCTTGCAAAGTGAAACATATGCTGAGTCTAGAGAGAACCCAATAAAATCAAGAGGTAGAATTTCTGAGGAAGAGCATATTATATCTGAGAGCCAGTCAGTGAAATAGTTCAGAGCCAGTAGATAGAGTATCATATGCAAAAAAGATTCAGGTCAGTGTTGTTGGATCATAGAGTACTTGACAAAGAGTAAGGTATGAAAAGAATGGGAGAGAAAGAAGGAAAGAAGGAAGGGAGGAAAGGAGGAAGGAAGGAAAGAAGGAAGGAAGGAAGGAAGGAAGGAAGGAAGGAAGGAAGGAAGAAAAGGGTTAGATGGTAAATTTTGTTTTAAAAGCCTAAGGGAGGATTGTGTATTTGATCTTGAAGGTAATAGGCAGCCAGTAGAGTTCAATGGGAAAAGGGCTCGACTTCATCATACCTGTATTTTAGGCAGATTACATTGGCAGCTGAAGGGATTGTGGACTAGAGTAGGGAGAGACTAGAGGCAGGGCAGAAAGCCTCATACAGTAGTCAGGGTATGAGGTAATAATGGCTTGCACTGGAGTAACAGCTATATGAGTTGAGAGAAGATATGTAAGCTAGATGGTGTGAAGGTAGAACTAATAAGACCTGATTACAGATTGGTTACAGGGCATGAAACTTAGTAAGGATTTGAGAAAAACATTGAGATTGAAATATGTTGTCACTGGGAAATTGGTAGTGCCCTTAACAGTAATATGGAGGATGGGAAGGTTTATGGGAAAAGATAGTGAATTCAGTTTTGGACTTTTTTTGTTTTAGTATGTATATAAGACAACTAATCTAAGAGGTGCAACAGGCAGAAATTTAGCTCAATCCCTACGATTTTAGAGATAAGAAATTGAGGCACAGAGACAAAAGTGCATGCCTATAGTTATTAAGAAGCCAAAATGACATTTAAGGCCAATTCCTCTGACTCCAAATGCATGTATCTAGTTACTGAATCACATCAATTCCTATGACAATCAATCAACAACCATTCATTGATCATATTACTACTATGTGTCAAATAGTCTGTCCAATGGTAATGGACCCAAAAAGAAAAGGGAAGTAGTGCCTGTCCTCAAAGAGTTAGCATTCCAGTGGGGTAGATTATAATACATATCATATTACATATACATACATGTATATCTGTAATTTAGATATGTATTTATATGTGTTTGTGAATATAATGAATATACACATAACGAATTCAAAGTAGTATGGGAGGTGGGGGCATTAGGAAAGGTTCCATGTGGAAGGTGCCACTTGCCCTGAGTCTTGAAGGAAAGCAGGAATTCTAAGAGGTGGGGGTTGTAATGACAAATAAGCAGGGTCTTTTGCTGTTTTTGTTTTAGTATCATCAAGAATCATATTGTCTCTATTAGAATGTGATTAAGAGGATCTTTTCCACTCATTGTTGGGCCTAGGAAGATTCTTAAGAAGGTCCATGCCTTTTGTTCTCTGGCTCTGGTTCTCAAAAGATGTGATGCCCTCTGACTCTAAAAAGTGCATAAAGCCTTGAGGTGCAACTTTTACTTTGGGGCCTACCAGCTGGAAGTGTTTGTTTGGCCAGAGAAGAATTCTAGGAAGCCTCTAAGCAACCCCAACCCTTTCCACCACCCCAGGCCCCCAATCACCCAACCCCAATCCCATCCCCCATCCCCCACTTGGAGAATCCAAATGTTGTGGTTCCCTCTCTGATCTAAGAATCTCTGATAGCAGGGCCCCCTGTGTATGTTGGGGTGTTTACTGATACAGTGGAGAAGAGGACATCCCATGTATGAGGGATCTTCAATACAAAAGTACTCAGTGTGAAGTGTCAAGATTGGCAACTAGGTTGTACTTTATAATTAAACACAAGTAACTAAATGTATAGAGTTTGATTTTTCCCTCTTTGAATGTGTAACTTAATTTCCAACTTTGTGAGAAAGGCTAGCTATCAAGATCTAGGTACCTGTCAAGAAAGGGTTCAGAAATGATTTTTCGATCTTATCTTTAATTTCTTTTAAAATCAGCTCACTAGAAGATAAACAAATACCCTTCTGTTTTTGTGAAGTCAGATTACAGGCTGCCTAATACCACGTTCTGCTCACAGTGGGAACTTAATAAATGTTGACTAAAACTGGGGTGAGCTTGGTACACTGAAAAACAGAGTAATAATTCTCTGCTAGAGAAGAAAACATATTGTACTAGAACATTAGGATTAAGCACAGAACATATGATGCCTAGGGAAAGATTCCTAGGGCATTTTCCATGGGGGGGTAGTTCTGTCTGAGGTCATACCAGTTATGGAAATATTTTTCTGTTAGACTCCAGATTACTTGCAAAAACTTCAACCTAGCTGTAGTCCTAAGTTTTACCAAGAATAATTTAAATTTGTATAAGTGAAAAACCTAAGACAAATAAAATTGATCAACAACTTTCCTATAGAAATAAGGAGCTTGGTTTAGAAAATCTTGGTTAATTGTAAGCGGTATCTTCTAAGTGAAATAACTTATTCTGGAGCTAATATGAACTGGCATCATTAGAAGCTGTTGCTCAAGACAGTGGAAGTTGATGCTTATGCAAATGTGTTCCCATAACTTTGCCAACCCAAAATAGAAAGAGCTCTCTACTGACTCAAATGTGTGTTCCTTGTTCCATTTTTGGAAAGGGACTTTTCTGGTCAACTTCCAAATAGATGGAAGATTTCCAGAAAAAAAGGGGACAATAAATTTAACCACTATCTACTGGCTTAACTTTGTATATCACAACCAGTTTAAGAAGCTTTATATTTAAATTATCTGGCCCAGTACTTTCACTCTGACTTTTCTTAAGACTTTATTGATATCCATAAATAATTGTCTGAAACTGGAAGCATGAAATTCTCAAATTAACAGACTGATTAGTGAAATTATTGGAAGCAGAAAAGATTGTCCTATTAGCTGAGTCAGCGGTTACATATGCAGGGCTTAGAGAACATTTGGATAGAATGGATATGGAATTCATTTGAGGCATATTAGTCAAATTAGTGGAAAGAGCAACATGGAAAAAAATTTAAGTGGATTGATAGTTTTTCAGTGGATCCAAAACTTGTTCTTAACTCGTTTCTTATCTTAAAAAGAAATAATCAATGCATAATTTCAAAAGATGAAATGGAAGCTGACAAAGATGGTGGAATGTCAAAAACAGTAGAGCCCAAATTTCTTCCATAAATACTCCAAAAAAGATCAAGAGTTCTAGATGAAAGAATTATAAAAAAAAAGAAATCAAAATGAAAGACTTCGAAGAAGAAGGTATAACTTAGAAAAAGAAGTTCAAAGCTTCACTCAAGTAACATGATCCCTGAAAATTAGAATGAATTAAATAGAATATAAAGGCCACTTGAGATACTAAGAAATATTAAAGATAAAATCAAAAGACAAATAGAAAAATAAATAAGGTATGTCATAGTAAGAAATGACTGACCTAAAAAATACTTACAGAGAAAAAATATAAGAATAAAATGAACTATCTGAAAGGTATGATAAAAAATGAAATATTATTTTTCAAGAAATCATGAATAAAAATTAACCCTAGCCATTGGAACCTGGGACCAAAGTAAAAATAGAATCTCCCAGTAACCTTCTGAAAGAAATCCCCAAGTGAATAAATAAAAACCCCAGACAAGTCATACTCTTCAATCCAGTGTTACTGTCCTCTTTGCTGTTCCTGGAACAAGATACTCCATTTCTCAGCTCTGGACATTTTTTGCTGGCTGTCTCTTATGACTGAAATGATCTCCCTCCTTATCTCTGCCTTCTAGCTTCCCTGGATTACTTGAGTTTCCCTCCCACCTTCTAGAGGAATCAAAATGTAGTGTTTCCAGGTTTAAAAAAGTGCTGTAAGCAGCCAGAGGGGGAAAAAGTGTTTACATGTCATGGAAATAGTGTTGGGATCACACAAGATTTTGCTACTTCTACAAAGGAGGGAAATGTTTGCTATGATAAGACAAAGGTTAAACCAAGAATGATAATTTACTCAGTCCATCTGAGTATAATCCTATGAGGGAAAATGAAATCAAATAGAGAACTTTGAGGTAATAATGATGAAAAGACCCAAATCTGAGTGGAAACTTTGAAATGTAAATACGGCAGACAAGAAAATGTTTTAAAAAGTAAACTTGTTTGAACAATGCAAGTATGAAATGTTCTCATTCCCATAATGTGAAAAGAAATTTGACCCTTCATAACTAATGTTATGAAAGAAGGTCCATATGTTCTCTACCTAAACTTTGATGATCTTAAAAGAAGAAAGAAAAACGAGGGCAAAAGAAATATTATAGCAAAGAAAAGTCAAACTAAATTACTATCTCACATAATGAGGGTTAGAAATAAGACTATCACATAAACATAGGAGAAACGGTGGGGAAAACAGAATAGACATCTCTTCAATTTCATTTCTATTTGAACCAGTCAGACAGAGGAGAATAGCTATCTCTCTCTCTCTCTCTCTCACACACACACACATACACACACACACACACACACACACACACACACAAGAATATGACAGAAGGAAATACTGAACGTTACCTCATACACCATGGATTAGTATCAGTTTTTAATATATGTGTACCAATTTGCATACATTTGAATATTTAAAGCAAAGGCTTAATGAATATTGAGTAGAACTAGTACAACTGTAATAACCAGGGTCCTCATATGTCCTCCTTTTAGACCTAAGCAAATATAGTTTTTAAGAAGAGAAAGAAGTTAAAGACCTAAATAGAATTTTAGAAAATTTAGACATGATAGAAGTTATATAATTACTGAATGGAATTAAAAGGAATATTAATATTTCACAGTAATCCATGACACCTTTACAGAAATTGACCATGTGTCAGTGCATAAAAGCCCCACAAATACAGAAAGTAGAAATATTAACACATACTTTCTTGATAACAATGGAATAAGCTTATGTTTAGTAAAGTGCTTTTGAAGAAATGGTCAAAAATTAATTGGAGACAAATCAACTTAATCCTAACAAAGTTGGTCAGAGAAAAACAATTGGTTACAACTAAATTATTTCCACTGCCCTTTCTAAGACTGACTGTACTTTCACTAATTCTACCCCACTCTTTCTGATTCACGTTGGGGAATTAAAAGACTCATTGCTCCTCATTGCCACTTCACATATTCCTTCTATAAACATTCAGTAATCCTTACTCCTTTAAGGGTCATTCAACCCATATCTAACATGCAACAAATCTTCTGGTAGCTCTCTATCAACCTCCAGGACAAACCCCTTCTTTCTCCAATAAGTATAATTTCTGGATTAAAATCTTTGCTTTCCTCCTCAGTTCCTGACCTCAATCTAAGAGATTTCAAAAACACATATCACTACTCCCACAAACATCTGAATCTAACAGTTCCTCAGCTTGTTCACTTCCTATGATCTACTCCTCCAAACTTCCTCAGTCACATATAACGATGGTCATAATGTTGATCTTGTCATCAACCACAATTGCACCATTTCCATGTTGATGAACTCTTGAATTCCCTTATCTAATCAAATTCTGTCATTATTGTACCTCTCTTTCTGCCTTACAGTCACAAATTCTGTTCTTTGTCCACACTATGACCTCTAATCCCTGAATTTCTCAGTTCTCTCCTGAGTAATCATCCTATACTTTCCTCTTTTATTCACATTGACCTCTTGGTTAAAATAAAATCAGTTTAGCATTTTCTTCCTCTCTTGAATCCCCTCCCCCTTATAGCCAATCATTCCCTGGAAACTCCAGTCTTGAGTAGCTCCCTCCATCTAATTCGTTATCTCCTGCTACGAATTAAATGTTGGAAAATCATGAAACCATGCTAAAAATTTTTTTTTACATGACCTCCTTAATCTGCAAGGCAACCTCCCTAATAAATTTATTACCCTACTCACCACAATTGCTCTTCCAAATCTTTTTATTCCTCCTCAAATTTCCCATAGCTCCCCTTACTCCTACCTTCTCAAATTTAAACAATGCATTATATTTTATTGGAAAACAATGAGTCCATTCATTGAGAACTCCCTTTTCTCCTCTTATCGTCGTTGTATATCATTTAGATGCCTACTGCCATTTTCTCCTCTATGCTATATAAAGAAGTGCCTTTTCTGGCTAAGGAAATCCTCTACTTGTACAACAGTGGAGTTATTACAGAGGAAATATTTAGGCATATTCCCATATATACAAGCATATTCCCCATAAAACATGGAAGATACAATCATGATCCTTTCTTATAATTCCTCAGTCTCTAGAGATAGAGAGGAAATTAGATTCATAGTTTAGCTATATACCTATAGAAAACAGTCATAGTTCCAAGGTCTCAACTCCCCTCACACTCAAGAATCAGACACCCTGGCTTCTCTGGATTTTTCTATAAGCATGACAGGATGCACCACCCTACCTGCAGCCTTGGCTACAAAGCCACTATGGATCACCTCTTGGCATCTGAAACTGAGGATAAACAAGAGAGAACAGAAATAAATGCCTCCAGGCCCATTTCATGAAGAAGGGAAAGGAATGGAATGGAGGTAAGCAGGGAAAGGAAATCCTCCTTTCACTGGTTCAGTTCATAATGTTCATAGAGGTCAGCCACAAAGATGTAAGAAAAGCACATAGTTGAAAAAAAAAGAATGCTTGTCCTATTACTTTGAAAGGCAATGACAGTAAATTAAAGGAAGCTGCTTCCATCTCTATGGTAGGGAATTCAGTGGGCTAATTCCATGTTAGACCAACTAGATATACTCAAAAGCAAGTTATACATGTCTCCTTATTTTAAATGTGCCATCTCAGCAAATAGGCAAGGGTACACAATAATGTATGTGTTTGTGTGTGTGTGTAGATAGAGAGATATTGATATAGATAGATAGATAGATAGACAGATAGATGATAGATAGATATAGATCTATGTATGTGGAGGGAGAGAGAGAGAGAGACAGAGATTCTTCATCCCTAGTTCAGAGCAGTTCTCTATGATCTGTGGAGATATATGCAAGGTCCTTTCACTTGCTTCCTCAGTGCCATACAGTGATGTCTCAACTATCAAATGCAGTCACACATGTTCAGAAGAAAATTAATTATACCCAATATAAAGGCTTGCAGAATAACAGAGCAGAGAATGTTTCAAAAAGTCGCCCAAATAAACCATCAAAATGAAACAACATTTTTATAAAGTTTTCCAATTACCTCTTTTCGATTAGCTTTATTTACAGAGTTTTTCTAAAATCATAAGCAAAAGAAAGGGCAAAAATGAAGAAAACCAGCTTCCGCCCCAAAGAGAAAACTTGTCTGCAATGAGTTTTCTTAGCTACAGAGTCCTCTCCATAGGGATTTGGGACTTGGGGTAAACATGTCATTGGCCTTTTCTCAGATGATAAAATTGTCCTAGGTAGAAACTCTTGCAATGTGGGGTCTGTCCCAAAATATTCTTTTCTGCACAATACAAACTAAAATTCTCTAGGCGTATCTCTAGCATAGGCAATCCTCATTGAGGTCCAAGCATTTTCTCAGATGTCCTATCCCAAAGGGCACACAAAATTCCCCTATGAATCCTTGCAACTTCCAGGACAAACTAAATGGAATTGCAAGCTGATCCATTGAGACAAGAAGGAAAGTAAACTCTGTTCAAGAAGTAACAATGAATATCAGCTACTTGCACTTTGAAGATATAAGCATTCTCACCTTCCATATCTGTTTTCACAAAAAACAAGCCTACGGCTGCTTAAATACAAAGAGAACAAGTAGCAATGCAATCGCTCCAAATTTCTAATACCAGAAATAATACCAGTGCTTATATAGGAATCAGTAATATAGAACATATCAGTACAGCAATTCTCATGGAAAATTCAATAATATGAAAAGTACCAGTAGTTAAACAATCAAGCAATCAACAAATGTAAATTTTGCATAATTATTCCAAAGTAACTGACTTGTGAGGACATACTCCAGAAAAACAAAAAGAAAAGACCATACGTTTACATTTCTCCCCACAAAATTACCAAGTTTCTCTAGTAATTCACAAACTAAGGTATTTCAAAAATCAGAAGTTCCAGGTAGATAATCATTGTAGGAGTCTATGTAAAAGTGAAGGATCCAATTTTATGCCAGACAAGGCCCAACATGTAGCTCTGTGAAGCTTTTACAAGAGAATATATATTTCAGAAGGTTTCATCACAATCATACAAACATATTTCCTCACCACCACCACATGGGAAATATAATCCCACTCTCTCCAAGGGAAGGGAATTAACTGCATAATTTATCTAGGTTCCTAAAGAACACAGTGC
Source organism: Potorous gilbertii (assembly GCA_028658325.1). Taxonomy (NCBI): domain Eukaryota; kingdom Metazoa; phylum Chordata; class Mammalia; order Diprotodontia; family Potoroidae; genus Potorous; species Potorous gilbertii. The sequence goes on from CM053773.1 coordinate 71,062,812, forward strand.
CAGGTCCAAGGTCAAAACCCCCTCCAGGGTTTTTCGGCACCTTTCATTCTCAGGATCTCCTTGTCAGCCAGAGTGGTTATACCATATCACCTGCAATCCTGGCTCCAATCCAACAAGACCCAAAATTCTGGGTCCTGTGGGATTCACCTCAAATTCTTGTAACTGAGGACAAACAACATAGAACAGAAACAAACATCCTGAAGTCCATTTCTCAGAACAAGGGTAAAAAGACACTTAAACAGGGGAAAGGCCTCCTCTCTCATCAGTTCAGTTCATGATATCCATGGTTGCAAAAGAGTGTAGCCAGAAAAATGACTTGATCTAATGGCTCAGCTTTAGCACTTTTAAAAATGCAGGCAGCCCATCACAAGGTTATCTAACACCTTTCTCCTGTTCTGAGTGTGGTGGGAGTCATGTTAGCCTATCTGGGTATGGTAAAAAAGGACAACCTGGATTATACGGGGACAAGTGATTTCATCCACCCTATCTTTTCCAACAGGTAGCCCCTTTCATCATGCCCGTTCTCTCACTTATCTTCATTCTCTCCATGCTATTAGCTGCTTTTTCACTGCCTACAAACATACTTATGTCTCCATTATCTTCAGAAAACCCTCATTTGATCTGGACATTACTGTTATTGATGCCAGGAGAGATCCTGCCTTTTGTTGCTGAACTCCGTGAAGCCATCTACAATATGTAACTCCACTTTGGTTCTTCTCATTCACTTCTTAACTCTATAAAATTTAACTTCCAAGCGCATCATTAAACTGAAACTACTCTCTCTAAAGTTACAATCTCTTGATTGTCAAATAAAATGGCCTTTTCTCAGAACTCATCCTTCTTGATCTCTTTGCAGTCTTTGACACTGTGGATTACCTTTTTTCTCTTGGTACTGTCTTCCTCTGGGCTTTCATGATACTCCTCTTCCCTGGTTCTCTTCTTATCTATTTGACTACTCCTCAGTTTCCTTTACTGTATATTTATCTAGGTAATAGCAAAATACCATTGGCTATCCCACAGGCCTCTGTCCTGGGCCCCTCTCTCTTCTCTCTCTGTACTATTTCACTCAGTGGTCTTATCAGCTCTTATATATTCAGTTATTATCTCTATGGTAATGACTCTCAGGTCTACTTATGAAGCCCTTATAGATCTCTTCTAAACTCATTTTTTATCTTTGCCTATCTATTATACATTTTGAGCTGGATGTCCTTTGGACATCTTAAATTCAATATGTCCAAAATTAAACTCATTCTTTTTCGCTCCATCGCTCCTCCTTTCCAAACGTTTTTATTACTATTGTGGGTACCACCATCTTTGTAGCCACCCAGGTTTGCAGTGAAGATGCAGTGAAGATGACTCCTCACTCCTCTCACCTCCATAGCAAATCTGTTGCCAATTTTACTTTTATAACATCTTTCACATATATACACTTCATGCCTCTGACGTAGAAATCATCATGGTGCCAGCTCTCATCTGTTCACACCTAAACTATTGCAATAGCTTCTTGGCTACTCTGCCTGACACAAATTTCTCCCCACTGCAGTCCATTTTCTACTTAGCTGCCAAAGTAATTTTTCTAAAATGTAGATCTGGCCATGTCTCCCCCCATTTAATAAATTTCAGTGACTCCTTATAACCTCTAGGATGGAATAAAAAATCCTCTATTTTGTGTTCAAAGCTCTTCATCATCTGGGTCCTTTACTAACACATCAGTTTCTCTTCTCCCAATGTATCTTTAAGTACAGTGACAATGGCCTCCTTGTTTATTTTTCAAACAAAACACATGCGCTCTGAGTTTATTTGTTTTTTACTTAGCTTTCCCACATTCCGGAAATGTTCTTCCCCCTCATTTCTGCCTCCTGGCTTGCCTGGCTTCCTTCAATCTTTCCCAATCCATCTTAATTTTAGTACTCTTGATCTGTTAATTATTTCTTTTTTATTCACAATAGAGTCTATTTTTGCATAGGTAATTCCATATTGTAGGTACAATATGACAGAGTTTATGCTCTATTGCAATGGAATTTTTATACCTATGACCACCTCCATATTGTCATGAGGCAATGAAGTAAGATACTGTGAAAATTTTAATATAATACTCCTTAAATGATGTTTTAATTTTCATTCAGGAATAAAAGTCAACTTTAGTGTCCAGTGGTTTGAAGAATTCACTCTTTTCTTTCTTTTACTTTTTTTTGGACATCAAAATATTTATCTGTTCCTAATCGTATAACCTTTGTTTTCTGCCATTTTTTAAAAAATCACTGAAAGCTCTCAGCAGCCAAATTCACCAATTAAGTATCCTAGGATAATATTCACCTAGATCTAGGGAGTTAAACTTATTAAGGGCAGTGAGAGTTTCTCTTACTGTTTACTCATATCTTGTGTTGTAATTCCTAATAAAAATTTTGGCTCTATCCTTCTTCTCATGAAAATAATTATCTATAATAGAAAGGACACAAAAATAAATGTTAAGTATTTCTGTCTGAAGGTTATCATTTGCTTTAGTACTTTCTCATTTCCCTCAAGCAGTGGACCTATCCCATCTTTGATCTTCCTATTAATAGATTCCATAAATGGAGTATCTAAAAGAATTTATTGTGGTAAACACTGAATATTGGATTTCACTTATCCCTTTTTTGATATTTCCTTCTCTTCCAGGATTTGATATGCTCACCAATCACTTCAAATCCTTGGAATATTCTGTTAGAATAAAATCAGTACTTCCTATTCCACAGAAATTGATGTTGAGAGAATCATCTAAAACTAATTCACTATATCTTTTGATTTTGTCTACATCATGTGAAATGTCTAAATTAAAAATGAATAGTTATTTATATGTTGCCAAACATATTTTTGCCATTATATAAAGCATTCAGTTAATCGAATGCTAGATTTTTCATTAAGCAGTTTAGGTAGCAGTACATGTAGGTTCAATGAAGTAGGAAAATTACATAATTATAGATTATGAGAATAATAGACTTCAGAGTTTAATCCATATTACACACACACATATATATATATATATATATAAATAATTTTATGCATCTATGCATGCAAAAATGTAGATACAATATACATTACAGAATCCTTTTATTGTTCAGTTAATTGTGCAAAGATAAAGTTGGGACCAATTATTTAATATCACTTTGCCTGCTTGTCTCTTGCTAAGAGTTTTTGCTACCTTGTCTTCCTTCAGATGCCTTATATGTTTGTCCCTTAGGTAATTTAAAGTTTTATCACCTCCAAAACAGATGGCTTCTAAGTATATTTGTTCCATTCTGGCTGCTTTTCCCATTTATATCATCATCTCTCTCTCCAGTCCTTAACTGATAGAAGAATCCCACAAATAACAACCCAGGTGGTTATCCAACTTGTCTTAAAAGAACTTCAGAGATTAGGAACTCACAATCTATTAAACCAGCCTATTTTATGTTGAGTCAGGTCTATTAGTTATATGACTTTGACTTATTTCAAAAATAAATCTGTATTTCTGTTATATTATGTATATGGAACATTATCATCAGTCATTCCTTATTCATGGAAACTCTATTGCCATTAATTTCTAGTGGACTAGGTATTTAAATTAGAAAGACTTTTTTCATCAGGAATAATAGCAAATATTTTTTCAGTATCCATCACACTAAGAGCATTTTTTTTCCTTGCTTTTGGTGACCTCAAATTTTTTATTTATTTATTTATTTGTTTTTAGTTTTCAACATTCACTTCCACAAGAGGTTTAATTCCAAAGTTTCTTTCAATTTAATCCCTCTGCCCACCCCAGGACAGTGTGCATTCTGATCACCCCTTCCTCTGCCTTCCCTTCCATCACATTCCTCCCTTCTCCTATCCCCTTTTTTCTACTTTCTTGTAGGGCAAGATAAATATCTATGCCCCGTGTCTTGTATATCTTATTTCCCAGTTGCATATCAAAACAATTTTTAACGTTTATTTTTGAAACTTTGAATTTCAACTTCTCTCCCTTCCTCCCCACACATCCCCATTGAGAAGGCAAGCAATTCAAAATAAGTTATACATGTGTCGTTATGCAAAACACTTCCATAACACTCATATTGTGAAAGATTAACTGTATTTCCCTCCATCATATCCTGCCCCTCATTTATTCTATTCTCTCTTTTGATCATTTCTCTCCTCAGGTGTTTACTTCTAATTACTTCCTCTGTCCATTTGTCTTCCCTTATATCATCTCCATACCCCCAACTTTTTCCCTTACCCCCACTTCACTGTAGTGTAAGAGATTTTCATACCAAATTGATTGTGTATGTTATTTTCCCCTAAAGCCAAATTCAATGAGAGTAAGGTTCATTCTTGCCCTCTCACCTCATCCCTCTTCTATTTCATTAAAAAAGCTTTTTCTTGTAGCCTTTATGAGACATAATTTGCCCCATTCTATTTCTCCCTTTTTCCTCCCAATATATTCCTCTCTTAATTTTATTATTTTGGATATCAACCCTACCTATTTAACTCACCCTGTGCCCTCTGTCTATATGTATACAATCCTTCCAACTACCTTAATACTGAGAAAAGTCTCAAGTGTTACAAATAATGTCTTTTCATATAAGAATGCAAACAATTCAACTTTAGTAATTCCCTTATGATTTCTCTGTCCTGTTTACCTTTTCATGCTTCTATTGATTCTTCTGTTTGAAAGTCAAATTTTCTATTCAGCTCTGTTCATTTCAATATGAATGCTTGAAAGTCCTTTATTTCATTGAATGATCATTTTTCCCCCTGAAGTATTATACTCAGTTTTGCTGGGTAGGTGATCCTTGGTTTTAATTCTAGCTCCTTTGACCTCTGGAATATCATATTCCAAGTCCTTTGATCCTTTAGTGTAGAAGCTGCTAGAACTTCTGTTAACCTGTTTTTATTTTCACAGTACTTGAATTGCTTCTTCCTGGCTGCTTGCAATATTTTATCCTTGATCTGGGAGCTCTGGAATTTGACTACAATATTCCTAGGAATTTTCTTTTGGGGATCTCTTTCAGGTGGTGATTGGCGGATTCTTTCTATCTCTATTTTACCCTCTGGTTCTATAGTATTAGAGCAATTTCCCTTGATAATTTCTTGAAAGATGATATCTAGGCTCCTTCTTTGATCATAGGATTCAGATAGTCCAATAATTTCTAAATTGTCTCTCCTGGATCTATTTTCCAGGTCAGTTGTTTTTCCAGTGAAACATTTGCATTTTCTGCTATTTTTTCTTTCCTTTGGCTTAATTTTATAATTTCTTGATTCTTCCTAAAATCATTAGCCTCCATCTGCTCCAATCTAATCTTTGAGGAATTATTTTCTTCAGTGAGCTTTTGGACCTCCTTTTCCATTTGGTCAGTTCTGCTTTTTAGGACATTCTTCTCATTGGCTTTTTGGATCTCTTTTGCCATTTGGGTTAGTCTATTTTCTGAAGTATTATTTTCCTCAGCATTTTTGTAGGGTCTCCTTTAGCAAGTAGTTGATTTTTAAAATTATTTTCTTGCATCACTCTCATTTCTCTTCCTGATTTTTGCTCCACAGCTCTTACTTGATTTTCATAATCCTTTTTGAGTTCTTCCATGTCCTGAGATGAACTGATATTTTTCTTGGAGATTTTGAATGTAGAAGCCTTGATTTTTTGTCTTCTGTTTGTATACTTTGGGCTTCCTTGTCACCAATGTAAGATTCTATAGTCTGACTCTTTTTCTGGTTTTTGCTCATTTTCCCAGCTATTTACTTGACTTTTGAGGTCTTTGTCAAGGTAGTTCTCTGCTTACAGTGGGGTGTACTGTCAGCTGCTCAATCCCCCAGAGTCTTTGGCCCAAAAGCTTCAGAAATAGTTGCTGTGCTACTACTGTCCCTTCCCCAGCTCCTGCTGATGCTGGATCCTCCTCCTTGGACTCTTCCACCCTTCCACTGCCCTGGGACTGGGGCCAGCCCACACTACTCTCTCACAAGGGTGCCACAGGTTTTTTCCACCATTTTGGGGACTTGAAGTCTGGAAACGTCCACAGGTGCAGGATATTTAATCAGTCCTCCAAGGTCTGCTCAGGTCCTGTCCATGCGGGCATGGCCCACATTGGACTGTACTCTGCTCCTAGTGTTGCATTGTAGACCTTCCAGGCTTCTTAGGCAGGAGATTTGCTTCATTCCATCATTCAGTGGTTTCTACCGCTACATATTTTGTTTAGTGTCATTTTTTACAGGTATTTGACTAAGTTTTGGGTGGAATGTGCTAGCAAGTCTGTACTGTTACTCTGTCATCTTGACTCCACCCTACTGGACCTGCTATTTTTTGACTAAAGTTAATAATATTCTCACACAACCTCAACCTGCAAAACACTGAAGCAATTTCAAGTATTAACAGCCTTTTTAAATTTATGTTGTTGTTGTTCCTCAGTAATTTATTAAATCAAGATCTTTAATAATCAGTTAATGAAAACAAAGAAAAATAAAAGACTCCCATGTACTTCAAGGGACCTTAAATTTAATTTGCTGATAATAAACTCCAGGTTAGAAATAAAACAAAGACATATGACCTCACTAAAGTATTCATCACTGTGTTGTGTTTCTCTTAGGGAGAAATTAGCTCTAAATGGTGAGATCCTGCAGGTATTCCTGTAAGCAGATAACATTGTGCTGAGTACATCTTGTCTGAATGCATTAGAGTCTTTGAGTAGATAAATACAATCACTTAAAGAAATTGGCTCAGCCCATGCACATAAGAAAGCAAGTGGATGAAAAATATTTATCATCCAAATTTCAACAGGAATTTGAAAGTACACACTATAGAGGCTTCCCAGTAGTACAGACTTCTGGGATAACTATTACAAATAGACAATGAGTTGCATAGAGATGAAAAGGATGACAAAACTGAGATGATCCCTTTTCAGAAATTGTAATTCTTTTATTGACTCCTAGCTTTCCATGGAAGCAAATGACTATCTTTTCAATACTAACAAATCAGCAATGCAACAATATAATGGAAAGACATGGAGCACCACTACCTACAAAGAACTAAAAATGATAATGGAAAATAGAGAGAGAGATAGTCGGTGTGAGCAGTTTGCAATATACATTCAACAATGACCTCCAAAGAAAAATTGGAGTTAATGACAGGCATCATCAAGAAATTGAATGATAGAGAGAATGGGGAAATTGTGTATCTAGAGTGAAAGATTAGAGTTAGACAATTATATTGTTCTACTGATACCTTTATGATATCAGGAGAAAAGAAAGGAAAATTTCCAGCACACTGAGCATTTCTCTAGTGGTGAATTTTTGGTAGAACATGGACAAAAGTCACATAGAATAGGCAGGCATTTGGGATTAAAATTTGCATCTTTGGAGGGAATTCCTGAATCAATGATATCACAGATCAGTTTGAACATTTTGAGTATTTATGTAAAATGTATTAAATGTGCTGCAAACTACTAGTCTGAACATGGTTATACCAAATTACTTTCCAGTTTCCTCACCATTTACTACCAGAAAAAAGTTTCACTCTGGAGATAATTTTATTTTCTTAAGTTAATCAAATAGTTATTTAAATGGATTGTGATTCTATTTTTTCTGACCTACTTTATTGTTCTGTATTTGTCTTACCTGGTGCCAAAAAGCTTCATTATTTCTTTAAAATGTAGTAAGATATGGGGGGCAGAGCCAAGAGGGTGGAGCAGAAAGACACACACATTCTAGCTCTTTTCCACAGCCCATAAAGTACCTGTCAATAATGATTCTCAACAAATTCTAGAGCAGCAGAAGCCACAGAACAATGGAGTGGAAGAGATTTCCAGCCCAGGGTGACCTGGAAGGATGGTGGGAAAGGCCTAGCGCACCAGGCGTGGAGCAGAGCACAGCCTAGTCTTGGCCGTGTAGTGCCAGGAGGAGCAGGGCTAGAGCAGGCCTTAGGGGTGGAGTTCCCAGCAGCAGTGGCAGTTCTCAGATCCCTCAGCACACAAGCACCAAAGGAAGCCTCAAAGTTCAGTGAGAAAATTTTTTTACCTTGGTGACAAGGGAGTAAGTTCCTCCCCCAGCCCTGGCCACAGGTGGTGGCATCATTGGCTGCAGTGGTAGCATCCTCTTGTGGACCCCTCAGTCTAAAACCCCTGGGGAAATTGAGCAGCTGATCTGAATCTCAGACACCTTGGAGGATCTAAGAATATCCATGTCCCCAGAGTATGCTCTCCTTTTGACAAAGGATTCAAAAGTCAAGTAATTGGCTGGGAAAATGCCCAAAAAAGGGGAAAAAATGAGACTATAGAAGGTGGCTTTCTGGTGAACAGGTATTTTCTTCCTTCCTTTGAGATGAGGAAGAAGAATCTATACTGTCAGAGGAAGTGAAGGCTTCTGCATCCAGTACCTCCAAAATAAATATGCAGTGGTCGCACGCTGTGGAAAACCTAGAAAAGTAAGTCAACACCTTGCTAAAGGATACCCAAAAAATGCTGAAGAAAATAACACCATTAAAAATAGGCTAACTCAACTGGCAAAAGATGTCCAAAAAGCCATGAGGAGAAGAATGCTTTAAAAAGCAGAATTAGCCAAATGCAATAGGTGGTTCAAAAACCCACTGAAGAAAATAGTTCTTTAAAAATTGGAATGAAATAGAAGGAAGCTAAAGACTTAGAAAATTACAAGAAATTACAAAACAAAACCAAATGATTGGAAAAATAGAAGATAATGTGAAATATCTCAGTGGTAAAATAACTGACCTGGAAAATAGATCCAGGTGAGACAATTTATAAATTACAGGATTACTTGAGAGCTGTGGTCAAAAAAAGAGCCTAAATATGAATTTCATGAAATCATCAGGGAATACTGCTTGATATCATTGAACCAGGGGGCAAAATAAATATTGAAAGAATCCACTGAGCACCTCTTTAAAGAGATCCAAAAAGAGAAACTCCTAGGAATACTATAGCCAAAGTCCAGAGTTCTCAGGTCATGGAGAAAATATTGCAAGCAGTTAGAAAGAAACAATTCAAGTACTGTGGAAATACAACTAGGATAACACAAGGTCTAGCAGCTTCTACATCAAGGGATCAAATGACTTGGAATATGATATTCCAGAAGTCAAAGGAACTAGGATTAAAAGCAAGAATCACCTACCCAGAAAAACTGAGTATAATGCTTCAGGGAAAAAAATTGTAATTTAATAAAATAGAGGACTTTCAAGCATTCTTGATGAAAAGACCAGAACTGAATAAAAATTTTGACTTTCAAACACAAGAATGAAGAGAAGCATAAACAAAAAAGACAAATCATAAGGGACTTTCTAAAGTTGAACTGTTTACATCCCTACATGGAAAGATAATGTTTGTAACTCTTGAGACATTTCTCAATATTTGGGTAGCTGGAGGGATTATACACACACACACACACACACACACACACACAGAGAGAGAGAGAGAGAGAGAAAGAGAGAGAGAGAGAGCGAGAGAGAGAGCACAGGGTGAGTTGAATAAGAAGGGATTATATCCCAAAAAATAAAATTAAGGGGTGAGAAAGGAATATATTGGGAGGAGAAAGAGAGAAACAGAATCGGGCAAATTATCTCTCAAAAAAGGGCAAAGCAAAAGCTTTTTCAATGGAGGAGAAAAGGTAGGAGGTGAGAGGAAAAAAGTGAAGCTTACTGTCTTCACATATGACTTAAGGATGGAATAACACACTCACTCAGTTTGGTGTGAAAATCTATCTTACACTACAGGAAAGTAGGGGAGAAGGGGACAAATGGAGTGGGAGGGATGATAGGAGGGAGTAATTAGAAGTAAACTCTTTTGGGCAGGGATAAGGTCAAAAGAGAGAACAGAATAAATGGGGGGGGCAGGATGGGATGGAGGGAAATATAGTAAGTTTCACACAACATGACTATTATGGAAGTCTTGAAAAACTATACATGTATAGTCTATTTTGAATCGCTTGCCTTCTCAGTGGGGATGGGTGAGAAGTAAGTTGGAACTCAAAACATTAGGAACGAATGTTGAGAATTGTTTTTGCATTCAGCTGGGAAATAAGAAATACAGGTAATGGAGTATAGAAATCAATCTTGCCCTACAAGAAAAGAGAGAAGTTTGGGATAAGGGTATGGAGGAGTGTTACTGAAGGGAGGGCATATTGAGAGAACTGGTAACCATAATGCAAGGCATTATGGGGTGAGGGAAGAGCAGAGATGAGGAGAAAATTTGGAACTGAAAATTTTGTGGAAATGAATGTTGCAAACTAAAAAGAAAGAAAGAAAGACACATTGAAAACAAAGAAATGTAGTATGGTGAAAATGTCATCCCCTTCATGTCTTCTTTTTCCAGAATTTCTTTGATAATCTAGACTTTTGTTCCATTAAATGAAATTTATTATTATTTTGTTTGAACCTATGTAGTAGATCCTTAGATATCTCACTGGAATAGCATCACCAATGAATTTCACATTATTATTTTGATTATTTTATGTTGTGACCCAAATATGGGTTGTAAATATCCCATCTTTTCTAGTCTGCCTTTACTTCTTTGGATAGTGTTTTCTAATTGTATTTATCTGCCTTGATTATGTTTTGGCAAATTGACTAATTTGAATAAAGTGTCTTTTTATATTATTTCCTTTTGATTTTGGTTCATTGATTTACAGAAATACTTATTATTTTTATGGATTTATTTTATATCCTATTATTTTTCTAAGGCTATTATCTCAATTAGTTTCTTTGATGATTTTCTTTGCTTTTTAAAGTAAGTCATCATGTCCTCTGCAAATGAGAAGAGAGAAAATGAGAACTTGTTCTTGCTGAAGCCTAGCTATTTAAATTTTTATTTTGTGATTACTATTGGAAGTATATCTATAAATTTGTGAACAATGAAGAAAGGATGCATTTTTTCTTTTCTTCTATAGTTATACAGAAAGTTTCTAGTTTTTTCCATTGCAAAGGATGCTAGTTTTTTGTTTAAAATATATACTTCCAAAGCATATTACCTAAAGGTCTTTCTATGTAACATTACAATTATGGAAGTATGAAGCAATTGGCTTTTTACCTCTCTGAGATGATATATAGAGGTCCCTTGATAGTACTTTCAACAACATACTAAGCCTTGAAACAAATATTTTTAAGATAACAGAAGAACATCCTGTACATGGATAGAGAATAGGATATAAACCTTTACATGTTGGCTAAGCCCATACATAAGAACCTAGATATGATCGAGAAAGAGGAAATTGTGGGCATAGGGTGGAGTAATGCCTGAATGAGTCATAAAAATTGGGTTAGTTTTAATTTATATGAAGTGCTATATTCAGAAACTGAATTTGACTTTAGCTGTGCAAGTTATAAGCAACAAACAGATAACATAAGACCCTTCAAGCACCAATAAAGAAATTTGATAAATTCATGTTTCTTGTAATTAACCTTGACTATAGAAGATCACAATGGAGGGAGAGTCAAAGGGCATCATAAAGCATGCAGTAATTGTATTGACTTAAAAAGAGACTATGTACACAGACACACACACACACACACACACACACACACATATTTCTTTAAAGAAAAAAAAGCAAAGAAAACAAGTTGAAAGTTCCATTTCCACTGGAATAGAAGTAGACCACCAAATGTCCCTGATGAAAACACATAAATAGAAAACAGTGGTAACTCTAAAATTAATCTCAAAAAATTCAAACGTTTAAAATTATCCAGAATATGTAGAAAACCTTTGACATTTTCCATATGTGTTGCAAATTATCAAAGATTTATTTTTACTCTACCCACCCCCAAAAACATAGACTTTTTTCCTCTCAGTAGTATTTTGAAATATTCTGATTAGTAATTTCTTATCTATCTCACGGCCTCATAAAATGCTCAGATGGAAGTGATTTCTAGTTAACACAAAAAGTCAATGACAAATGAAATGTATCCCAGAATTTCATTAAGAATGAAGTCCACAGTCCTACAAAAGTCCCACAAATTTATATTTGTAGTAAAATTTATTTACACACATTGAAATTATTTCTAACAGTTTTAAGCAATATTGAAGCATAAGATTATTTTTCATCTTTGTAATCTAAATTCCTGAAACGTTCATTTTAGGAAAAATGAAAATAACTTCAATAGATTTCTAAGTTCACTTTTAAAAGTGGAAGATGACACTTGGTTCTTATTCCCACTGAGCCCTGTCTTTATACCTATTACAATGTCATATGAAGCACTGAATAAAGATCTGAGCAAGACACCACTGAAGGAATAAACCCCTCTCCTAACAAGTTACCTTACCAACCACAGTCAGTAACCAATATGTGTCTATGTTTTCATAAGTATAAAACTCTTTTCTTGCATGTCTAACTCTTTTATCCTGGATTAAACCTGTCTTCACAGTTTGAAGGGATGTTGTTTAGTTAGAGGATCTTCTGAAACCCTCTTTTATTTTTTAATCTCTGCCTTGAAATCAAGATTTGTCAAGTTTAAAAGAAGACTCCTAAAACATTGATGGATGAACAAAAGTAGTAGGAAATTGAAACTCGAGAATAGCAATGTGTTACTTCTCAAATGCCTTTAAGAGGAAGTAAGGAAAAGTTATGCCACAAAAAAAATCTTAAAACTTGCATAATTTTACTTATGATACTACTAAATAAAACATGGGATTAAGGAACAGCACTGAGAAAACCAATTCTATAAGGGAATTTGTGTTTCTTCATTTTCCATAGTACATTGTCTAGAAACCAGGACAGAGGCAATCAACTTAATGGGACAATAGGAAGACTGCTGTGTTTGGAATCAGAGGACCTATTTCCTGACTCTATTACTTAATGACCTAGTTGACCCTAGGCAAGTCATACTCCGGACCTCAGTATGTAAAATGTTAAAATGTAAAAAATAATTAAAATAAAATAATGTTAAAAAATAAACAATGAAGGGGGTGAACTAGGTCAACTAAATAATCCCTTTCATACCTAAAACTATGATTCTATGAACTTGACAATAAATAAACTGACACATGGAATAACAAGAGGCTGCTTGAAGAGCAGACTGGTGAGCATAGAGGACAGTAAAGCACAGGAGACACCTTGGAGCACTGTGGTCATGAACTATGGCCTGGTAGACAGAAGGCTTGAGCGTATGAATGGAGAATTTTTCATATTTGAGCGTTAAGAGCCAGGTGAAAGGAGGAATATGTTTATTAATGGTACATTTTGGCATTTTGTGACATGGTATATTTTACATCACTTCTATAATTTTATCTCCACTGTCTAATCAATACTGGTTCATATATGTCATCATCATCATCATCATTGTTTTCATTGTTGTTGAGGAAGTATCTAGACACCCAGTTACTGGGTGCTGTAGAAAGATGCTTGAAGAGTTTGTGATCCTGGGATTTTTCATACAGAAGACAACTTACCTGAAAATATGAAGAACATTTAGGTAATAAATACTCCTGACCAAGGAGATAGCATACAGGTGAAGATTCTGTAAAGTGTATCTTTGAATACACAAAGAACATATGGAAAATAAGTGTACTATGGATAAATACTCCTAACAAAAGAGATAATACACAGATGGGGCATTAAAAAAGTAAAATCCTTATGGTAAGAAATGGGGGAAGTCAAGGCAGCACTCTTTTGTAGTTGATATTTTTATGTTCTAATCTAAGCAGATGCAAAGAATCATGCAGTACAAACATACAGAAAGTTTACAGTAACCTTACCTTCTGCTGTTGTCATGGAACATATTTTAAATATGGCCACAGTCAGCAAATAAAAGCAGATTTTATTTTTAATATATATCAAAGGACATTGACCATTTTAAATTGCCAGATCTGTTATTTCAAGATTTTTCATTCCAGCAGGGTAAAATGCAAACTAATGCAACTTCTGCTGAACAAAAAATGATTCTTCACTAGACTCAAATTAAAATACCACATTCATTCAGTATATTCATCAGTCCAGGTATGAACTTTAAGGCACAGAGACAGAGTCACTCACATATTCTATTGATAGAAGTTAAGGTTGTGTGGATAATATGCAAGCTGAGTTAATGGACAAAGGAACTAGAAGAGCACATACTCTCCTGCCTCACTGCCAATCGCAATTTCTTTCAAATCGAAGAGATGTAGTTATACCTATGAATAGTCCTATTAAGAACTTTGTAGTCTTCTTTGGGATGTATATTAGGCTTTATACCTGGATAGATAAAGGGAGATGGACCACTCCATAGGTTGTTGTCCTTTATACTTAAAAAAGACCTAAATGACATAACTATGTTGGGGGTCAAGGTACAATGTGTCTGGCTGTGGTTAGAGACAAATAGCTTGAAAGGCTCTACCATAGGCTGAACATCAATAGTCCATATCAACATTTGGAATGCTGATATCTCTAAATTTTCATCTCACATTTTCTTTGAGCTACTGCAATTCTGCTGTTTTTCATACAGTACAGTGCCTTATTTGAAGCAGACACCTTATGCTGAGCAATCCTGTGCCAATGTCTTCCATATCTTACAATTAATTTGAAAGTTCTTCAGAGAGACCATGAGAATATCCTTGTTTCACTTCTCCTGACCTTTATTTGAATGCTTGCCTGTATTTTAATGGTCAGATGTTTTGGAAGCATGTCTGTTGACTTTTAATTTCTCTGTATTTTCTTTGAAGTTGGGGTACAGACTCCCCTGAAATAGATGAAAGATATATGTGCTTGGTTAAAGGATTGATACATGTGCTCGATTAAAGTGACTGCTAACCCTCAAAATTTGCCTTTCCTTTTATGAATGTAGATCTAAGAACCTGTGAAAGCAGGTTCCCCCTGTGTATATTAGGGTGCTTGCTATTATAGTTCTTCATAAAATAGTCCTTTAGACAAATACACTTTGGGCAGTTGAACAATGTGACCAGCCCATCAGAGCTGCACCATCATTAGTAGGGTTTGAATACTTGGCAATTCAGCTTGAGAAAGGACTTTATCATCTGATACCTTTCTTGACAGAGGATCTTAAGAATTATCCTAAATCAATTTAAATGGAAGTGACTCAATTTCCTTGCATGATGTTTGTTTATTGTTCAAGTTTCACAGGCATGCAACAATGAGGTCAGCACAGTGACTCTATAGAACTTCAGTTTGGTAGGCAGCCTAACAACATCTCTACTCTCCCATACTTTTATTTGGAGCCTCCCAAACACTGAGCTAGTTCTCACAATGTGCATATTAATCTTCTCATCTATGTGCACATCATTGGAAAGTATGTTGCCAACGTAAATGAATATATCCACAGAATTCAAAGTTTCTCAATTTGCTTCAATCAATGCTTCCATGTGTCAATAGTGCAGGGTTGGCCAGTGGAGAACCTCTATTTCTTTTGTGTTGTCAGGCCAAAATGAGCACAAGCAGCGGAGAATCAATCCTTACTCTGTTGCATTTCAGTCTCAGAAAGTGCATTGAGTGCATAATCACATAAGAACAAAAAGTAAAGCATGAACTTTCAGTCACTTTAGTCTCAGCTTGTATCCTTTTTAAGTTAAATTTCATTCTCATTGAAGGTGTCTGATAACATTGCTGAAAACATGCTAACAAGCATGGAAGCAAGCACATAGTCTTACTTCACTTCACTGGTGATTGGGAAAGCATCAAAGCATTGTCTATTATCCAGAATTTGTGCAAGTGTGAAATCATGAAATAATATGACAAAATGACATAATGAAATTGGCATCTACTGGGCAACCAAACTTTGCTATGACCTTCTACAAACCCCCACAACTGACAGTATTAAAGTACTTGGTCGTCAACGAATACTGCATGCTAACATTTGTCCTGGCATTGTTGGGCAGCAAACACGGTGTCTACTATTCCTCAGTCCTTTCTAAAATCACACTGCCTCTTGATTAGATGACTATCTTTAAGGTGAAGGATCAGTCTAGTAAGGACTCTAGTGAGAATGTTTCAGGAAATAACTAAGATAGAGACTTCCCTGTGATTGTCACAGGACAATCTATTTCCTTTTCCTTTATAGAGATGGACAATGTAAGCATCCTTGAACTGCTAGGGGATAACCTCTTCTTGCCATATAACGTGAAAGATGTCAATCAGCTATCATATGAGCAGTGAAAGTCCTACTTCAGAGTTCTGGGCGGATCATAGACTGATCCTCTTAAAGTTGAACATTCACATTCAGCAAAAACAATGACCTCAAAGCAAGATGACTATAAGAAAACTTAATGTCAACAGATTAGAGCATATCTCCCTGAATGAACAATTTCTTACTAACTTAGAGGGGAAGATAAGCCAATACATGACTGGCAACAGTAGAGCAGAAAAGGAATGGGCAGTTTTCAGTAATTTGATGTGCCACACCACATTTACCCATTTGGCCTAGAACATCTACAAACACCAATATTGGTTTGATTAAAAAAAATGATGAGAAAATTCCAAAATTACTAAATGAAAAATGAGAATTCCACAGAATTTCCCAGCAAGATAGTTCATCTGTCTCCAAGAAAGGAGTATTTAACTCCATTGAAGTAAAATGAGAAACCCATAGCAGTTTCACTAGTGTTGCTCATTACAGTGACCACTCCAGGAAAAACTTGTATCCAGTTCTGACTTCAGTAAGTGGTTCTTCCTTTGTCAACCTTATATCATTCAAGACTGCCATTTGAATGTCATACCTGCTGAGTTCTCTCACAATAAAGCTGTACATATTGTATATCGACTGGATTTCATATTGTCCATACATGTGTGCACATTCCATGAACCAATAGAGAGTGGAATCATCTCTGAAAAATGTTTTGCACATTGTGTGTGTGTGTGTGTGTGTGTGTGTATTTTGATCATGTGGTAGGATCCCCACCTGCTGCGGTAAGGAGGTCAGGGTTGGTTAGATGAAGCACACAATTATTAGGGCACCTTTTTCTAGCCCCTTCCTCATCCCAGGAGGTAAGTAGTGTGGTGCTTCAAAAAACCTACTCAAATCTGCGTCCATGGGCCTAGAATCCCACTGCTGCTTCAGTCCAGTGAGAAGATGACCCTATGGTCTAGGCTGCCTGTGTGCAGGGGTGTGACCACAGTTCCCACTGTATCCATACCTGCTACTTCATCGCTTGCCCATTGCCAAAAGAATTTGAGGTAAGTAAAATGGTATGAGTCATGTCTTTTGACACATGCATAAATGTGATTTAAATGAGGCAGAGTTGCACAACAGTATTGGCATCACTCTCTTCTCCAGAGTCATTCTGTTTAATCAAGTGCCTGCGTCTTTGCCTTCATGGCCAGTTGGAACAAATTATGTATATCCTACTGTTCTGCAATTCACATAATTGGGGAAGGTACTCTTCTAACTCACTAATGGGTTTGAGACACATTGGTTATTTTCAATTTGGTTTAACCTATCTGCAAAATAGTTTTACTGAGCTGTGGCTTCTACCCATATTATAGTTTCTTGCATCCAATGGTGAGAGCTAGGTAACAGTTAGACAACAAAGGTGGAAAGAACCATGAAAAGTGCTCAGCAGCCCTCACACCAGAGGAACTTGTCTCTCCTTAATACCCATACAACCTAGGTAAGACTCTTTATAAATGCATCAATTGAGTGAGGAGACTTCAGAGACTTTCAGTTAATCAAACATGATCAAACTACATAAGGATGAACACAGGGGCTGATCAAAGTCTTTCAATAAGAAAGGACATTAATAGACTTCCCACTCATTCTAGCTATTTCTGTGGCTAACAATGGCCTTCCTTTGAGAAAAGGGCTCAATTTCACTAAGCTACACAGAAACACAGTTGTCAGATAGGCACCATATATAATTACTACTTTAGATGCTTTAGCAAATACAAAATCACTAGATATTCTCTCTTTTCTCTATTATTTACTCTTGTTGAAGAGGACAAATGATATCATGAGAACAACATTTTAACTTCCACATGAATTGGATTTGTGAGGCAGAGCTACATAAAGTCATCATTAATCTCACTGTCCTTCAGAGTCACCCAAGTCCAGTGGCAAGACAAAGGTCAAGATGACTGGTGGAGGCCTAGGAAACACAGGATAACCTTGACCTTTCTAAATTAAGGTTTTTCCCAGATCTTAATTTGTCTGAGACCATGTCCATTCAATGACTAAGGGGTAGGCAAGAAGTGAAACAAAAAAATGCACAAGTTACCATCCCAAAGATATGAGTCTAGGAGAAAAACATCCTCTGAGTTTCTGGTCAAAAAGGAAAACAATTGGCATTTATACTTATTCCTAGTCAACAATATCTAAACAATAAGTCACAGAGGCTTGGGTTGGTGGCTACTATTGCCCATTCAGTGAAAACCAGAGTGATTTGGGCGTAAAAGATAGTCAAGTAGTTCCTTTTAAAGCAAAATGGGTTTTTTTCTTTTCAAATCTATATTTCAAGAAATCAAATTAAAAATTGCATAGGATGAAAAGTAAACAGTCCAACTTTTTTGAAAAATATAATCAAAATAAATAGATTAAGAAGGAGGAGTAAGAGATAAGACAATCAATATAATCAACCAGTCAATAAGTATTTATTGAACACTTACAATGTGCAAGAAAGTAAACTCAGTGCTAGGGATAAAAATTCAAAGAATGAAACAAACTCTACTTGCAAAGTACTTAAATTCAAGTACACACACATCTACACGTGTATATATAGAAACACATTATAGATATGCATATATAGACATACCAGCCATATGTACAAATATATAATGTCCGCATATATTATATACTATGCACACACACCCTAAAAATAAAAAGAGAGTTCATGCAAACAAATGCAAAGTAACTAAATAAAAAGTAGTCTGGGAGGAGTTATTCTTCATTGTTCTTTGTTTATCAAAGTATAATACTAACATTTGAGGACAACAGGAGATGCTTTATATAGAAAATGGTGCTTGAGTAATTCCTTAAAGAAAGATTCTCTGAAGTAGAGGTCAAGAAGTAGTACACTCCAAGCAAGGACCGTAATAAAGAAGGCATAGAGGTAGAAGTAGAATGTTCTCTATGAGGAACAGAAGGATAGTTTAGTTTGCATTGCAGGTGGTGTGGATGATAGTAATGCTCTATGAGACTAAAAAGATAGGTCATAACTAGATTGTATGGGCCCTTAAACATCCATATTTTTATTTTTTTTTATTTTATTCTAGAGGCAGTGGGAAGTCACTGGACTTCATTAAGAAGTGAACTGAGATGACTTCCTCTATACTTAAGAAAAATCAGTTTGGCAGTGGAATATAGGATGGAATAGATAGAGGAGAGACTCAAGTAAGGGATACAAATTAGTAAGTTAGTGAAATAATGTTGGTAAGGTGATGAGGACCCAAAACTAAAGTGTTATTTGTGTGAGTAGAGAAAGGGGTTTAGATGTGAAAGATGCCACAGAGTTAGAAATTCCAAGATTCAGCAGCTGATTGGATATGTGGAGTGAGGGACAGGAAAGAGTAGAAGATAATATGGTATGAGCAAATTATTCTGTAGTGAGTAAATGGTCAAAATATATGGATAGAGAGTTTTCAGAGAAATAAACATATAATATAGATATGAAATAATATTCAAATTACTCATTATTAGAAAAATGCAAATTAAAACACTTCTGAGACATGATTTAATACCAATCAGTTTGATTAAGCAGATAAAAAAGAAAAATGACAAATACTGAAGTGACTTAGAAAACAGAGAAAAATGGAGAAAAGAATAAGTGTTTCTGCAGAGCCTACTAAGTGATTTGTCCAGGGTAACACAAAGTGTCTGATGTCAGATTTAACTATAGATACTACCAACAATATTGCTATGAGGTCTAAACTGAATCAAAGCAAGAAGAAAAGGACTGATAGACACAAAAATATTTATAACAGCTGATTTTGTGGTAGAAAAAGAATTGGAAAGTGTGATGAGTTTTATGAATTAGTGAATGGAATACGATTTTACTCCAATGAATCATAAGGAGGATGGTTTCAGAAAACAAGAAAATTTATAAGAACTGATACAAAGTGAAGTGAACAGAACCAGGAGAACTATTTGTACAATAATAACAGTATTGTAATAATTGACTCTAAAAAAATCATAGGAACTTTGATCAATACAATGTCAAACTACAACTCCAAAAAAGACTCTTGATGAAATACGTTATTTATCTTCAGATAGCTGATAGAGTCAGAGTGAAGATTAGTTTGTTTTGTGTATATTTGTCTCTATGCTGTCTCTACCATTAGATTGTAGGTTCCTTCAGGTCAGGGACTGCCTTTTGCCTACGTTTATATCTTCAGCACCTTACAAAGTACCTGATAAATTTTTGTTGTTGTTTTTAGTCATTTCACTTGTGTTCAACTTTTCATGACTCCATTTGGGGTTTTCTTTGTAGAGATACTAAAATGGCTTATCATTTCCTTCTCCCATTCATTTTACAGATAAAGAAAATGAGGTGAAGAGAGTTGAGTGACTTACCCAGGATCACACAACTAGTCCATTTTTGAGGCTGGATTTGAACTTAGATCTTCCTCACTTAGGGTCCAGTACTCTGCATCACCTAGATGCTACCTGCTACATCGTAGGTGCTTAAAAATGTTTATTAACTTAATTGATTGATTGATTGAAACCACATGTCCCAATGTCTAATTCGGTGTGTTTTGCACTATATCCTATGATAAAAAGTTCACATTTTTAAGTTACTTTTATAATATATGGGCTAAGAGAAAAGTTTAAGGAAAATGGTTGAATCCAGTTGAGCAACGATAATGACTCTTTAACTAAGCCATTGTTTGATGATGAACAGAATACCGGCTGTGGCATCAGAGGACCTAGGTTCAAATTCAATCGCTGATTACTTTTGATAAATTGTATTGTATCTTTTGGCCTCAATTTTCTAAATTGCAAAATTAAAAGATTGGAGGAGGTAGGCTTTTCAGATTGAAATCTAAATTCTTATTGGAGTGGATTATTGATGGAAAATCATAAATAAAGTAAAAAGAATCAACCGGTGATAGAACAAAATGCACCAAGTAACATCTTCTAACTCTTTATCAAGTTCTCATTCCACTCGAGAAAAAGCAATGACATGTCTAAATACAGTTCCATTCCATGTAGATATAAATCAAATTTATCTTGACAACAAGTTGGTGGCCTACCCTCCTCAATTTTCTTCATGTCTAGGAGAACCCAATTCTATTTCTGCAAAAAAAGACAAAGGAAACCTTTCCCCAATCCATTAATTTCTTTCCTCCTATATTTTTCTACAAGAGAGTCCATTGTTACTCTCTAAAGAAGGAAAGAGAAGCTAGATGAGTTACTGACAAGAGACCCTTGTGGTTTCCTTGATTTTAATAAGAAATGTCTGCTGAGGCTTACATTTCTAGGACCTTACCTCAACAACAACCTCTCTCATTCTAAAGGTGATGCTCTGCATATAATCCTTGCTGCCATATTATTCTTGGCTTCCTAATAATATTTTGAATTTTTGAAGGCATCCTTGGTTTATACATGAGAAGAAAGGAGGATGAGGATGAAAAGAAACAGAAAGGGAAAGAGAGATAGAAAGACAAAAAGACAGAAACAGAGAGTCAGAGAAGTATAAGGGATGAATTAGAACTTGTCTCATAATACTCGTTTATAAAGACAGTCCAATGATCCAAGCTTGTAGGATGACAATACTGCCCTTGAAATGTAGAACAAATAATTTTTTGAGTACACATTCTTTCCTGCCAAACATTTTAAGGACCAGAATTAGGTAGGAAGCTTAAAAGCTTCTGCCAGTGTTAACAGAATTGCATTTCTTTTGCTTTTACAATTGTTCAGGCAAAAGATGTAGATACTTGATAAGTGTCTTTATCTGATTCCAACTTGTCTCATCACTACTGACTCCTCACTTCACTTGTGTATGGAAGTAAAGGGAGCTCATGAATACCTTAAAAAATAAAAGCTCAACTAAACCAACAGTATCACAGAGACAGGAAACATAGGGCTATTTACAACTATTTGTTGGTAACAGAGGCATATAAGAGCCTGTATAAATGGAGTGAAAATCACTTAACAAATATTTAAATGCCTTCTATGTGCCTCACATTGCATTATGTGATATGGTAGTTACACAGAAGTAGTGCCTACAATCCCCAATCCTAGCACATCTGACATCTAGGAAATTGCATAATTGACAGGAGAAATAATTGTAGATAGGTGTCCCACCCTCCTCATCACCACCAGCAACAACTGCTAACCAATGGTCACAAAGTCGTTGTGCACAGGAACCTTAGAAGTTGCAGTACCTAGTAGACCCTGGTCCTACATTCATCCTATGGGAGGAAACTTCAGTGGAGAAGACACCAGCCATCCCCACCAACTTCCCACCAGGAGTGATACTAAGGGCAGGTATCCCAGACTAATTCAAGTAACAAAGCACCCTAATGGAAAAATTGAAGACATTATGTGCAAAGCAAGAAAAACCACTACCATCATCAACTTGATCACAAATTTCCCCTCAGACCCCAAAGAAGATAGCCCAGCATCCTGAATCCAGGAACCTTGACAATGGCAGCCATTCTAGCCCAGTGCTCTAAGGACTCCCTGGGAGGGAGTCCCTTGGGAGATATAATGTGGCAAGTATTTCTGAAAGTGCTACAGTTCCAGCTATTGTATTCCCAGAAAAGAATGTTGTTGCCACCAAAGTTTTTACTGTCAAAAGGTTCAATATTAGGCATTAGACATTTCTTAAGGGAAATGACATTGAAGAAGAGGCATTAAATATCTGCTTTGTTGCTGCTTGGTAAGGACACAGAACTTTTCCATCTGACTTGTAATTGAAACCTTCTACATATGTCTTTTCTATTAAAATATGAACTCATGGAAAGAGTAAGACATTTTCTTAATTTTCTATTTCTATCCACAAGGCTTAGTGAGGTACTTTTCACATAGGAAATATTTTTTAAAACTTCATTCATTTATTCTTTCATTTATAACAAAGATGGTCCTGGTTCCCTTTCAATAATACATTACATTCATAATAAACAAGGAAACTGTGTTAAATCATCATCTAGGTTAGTACAATAACACTAAGGTTGAGCTACAGTACAGGTTAAAACACATCCACAGTGAACCTAGAATAATAGCGGAGAATAAACTCTCAGGTTCAGATTGATGGTGTCCATAGATACGTTTGTCACATTCCCTTTGACCTTTCCAGTGACATCCTGGCCCCAGGGGCCAGGGGAGTTTTGGGGAGGGGAGAGTGAAGTGGTGTACATAATTCATCTTAGCAATATCCTGAATTCACTTAAAACCACCATGACTTCTACATTGTCCACTAATCACCTCTAATGTTGATTCTTTTGAAATTAGCTTGTTCCATAATTTGCAATTACATAATATGACCTAAAGAATATTAATAATAAAATAATGAACTTTGGTGATAATGAACCAGTTTGGTGTCATTAAGCAACAGCAACAACAATTTCCTTAATTTGATCCAGTCTGATCTATTTCAAATTTAGGCACAGATCAATTCAATTCAATAAGCATCTTTTAATCATCTAGCAAGTACAAGGAATTGTGTTAGATGTTACAGACACTGGGAAAAATCAAAGAAAGGCAATGTTCTCAATGAGTTTATAGAGTACTTCAATATAAAAACATATAAATCAATAAAATATAATTTGAGCATAGACAATATTAAGAATTAGTAGATTAGAAGGTTCTTATATTTCTTGTAGGAAGTTGCACCTAGACAGAACTCCCAAATAAGCTAAGTATACTAGAAGGTGACGTAAAGAGACACTGTGTTGTGGGTTTAGGGAGAGAGTGGGACAACCTGTACAAGTACACAAAAGAGGAAGACATTTGGATTGTAGACTATGCCAAGGAGGGCAGTGTAATCAGGAAGGCAGGAGTTAGTGAAGGACTTTAAATGTCAAATGGAGAGGTATGTGTTTATCCTGGAGGCAATAGGGAAACACCAAAGTCTGTGGAGCAGGAGAGTGACATGGTCAGTCCTGTGCCTTAGGGTTATTATTTTTGTCACGATGTGGAGGAGGTTTTGGAAAGGTAGGAGATTATTTGAACTCTGAGTAACACATCTCCCATTACACTGGTTAACACCCTGTACTTCCTGAGCACAAGTGCTATTTTCAGTTTCCTTTGATGTAAATATTCTCAGCAGATACCAGAATGAAATCATCTCTGTATTTACTCCTGTCACACAATTTTCTGTGATTCTAAAATATGTCTGGGGATTTTAACGTGAGCCTTTAAGTTTTCATTTTGTTCTACCACATAAAATGGTTTATGGAAATCACTAAATAGATACAGTGGGATCTTACACTCTATATAGTCCAGTAAACTGTGCCCACACAAAGATGTTCTCTGCTATTTAAAAAAAAATCAATATTAGATCCTACATCTTCCTTTTACAGGTTTTTATTAAGTATGCCTAGTACTCGCTTTCATCCTGAGGTTCACCAATTGTCAGAAATTAAATTGGCTTTGTCTGCAAGATGGTATCAGATTTCACACTTTATCCTAGATCTTAGAGATGATAGAAACACAAAGAGTATCTAGTTCAGGAGTTCTTAATCTTTTATTTCATAGACTCCTTTGGAAGTCTGATGTAGCCTATAAATTTCTTCTCAGAATTCTGTTTTTAAATGCATGAAATAAAATATATTAAATTATAAGGGAATTCAATTACATTGGTATACAACTATTAAATTATTAAAAACCAAACAGGTTCAAGACTCTCTGATAGTCTAATTTATTCATTCCTCTTCTTGAGGAAACTGAGGGAAAACAAATGTCTATACTTTTTCAACCTCTTCAATAAATGTTATAATAAGCCAGCTAGTAGTATAGTAGAAAGAACACTGGGTTGGCAGAGAGGAAGATCTGAGTTCAAATGTAGCCTCAAGAAATCACTATCTGTGTGATCCTGGGGAAATCAGTTAACCTATGTTTGCCTCAGTTTCCTCATTTGAAAAATGAGGATGATACTAGCACCTGCCTCCTTGGCTTGTTGTGAGAATCAAATGAGATAACAATTATAAAACACTTAGCATAGTGCCTGAAACATAATAATTACTATATAAATGTTAACTATTAATAGCCTATTTATTCTGTAAATTAGCTTACAGAAGTAAGACTCCAGTTTTGAAAAAGTTGGTGGCTAGATGATTTATTTGGCCATGCTGACACAATAAAAAAAAAATGCAAAGTGACTAGTCGTGTGCAAATATATTCTACTTTTTCAGTGATGGTAGCAGAGTATGCTAAAAACACACAGTCATGTTGCCATCTACAAACATTCGTTAAATTTTTAATATTCAAGATTTTGTTTACCAACCCATGAAATAGCCTGTTATCAGAGCAATTTAGCCAAATGCATTTTGAAATTTCTACTGTCTAGGAAATCAGAAGAGAAAAGAGTTGTAGCAAAATGGAAAAATGACCTTAACAACCTGCTCAAAGAAATAGAGTCATTGTGTTCTCAAAGGAAACTACAAATACAATGACATGGGGCACTTGGTCATCTTCCCTTGTCATGTTCTGAATAAATTTAAGCAATCAAATCCTAATAAAGGAACACACAGACTATGTATAAACATCTATTTAAGTGAGTGAAGAGGTAACATAAATGACAGGATTTGCCAAACCAAATCAACCCATACCTTGATACTGAGGCATGCTTTTATTGGGGATGGAGGGGCAGTATGATTTGGATTAAGGACCTAGTTTCCAAAAGAGTAGGAAATGAGACACACCGGTCAGCCAGCCAATGAATCCTTTTTTTTTTTTTTAACATATTTATTATTTGTTTTTAGTTTTCAACAACCACTTCCACAAGTCTCAAATTTTCTCCCCCTCCTAACTCTCCCCTTCCCTAAGATGTCATGCAATCTTATATGGGTTCTACACATGAATTCCTATTATACATTTTCACATTATTCATGTTGCATAGAAGAATTAAAAGGAATGGGAGAATCCATGAGAACAACAAAACATAACAAAGGAAGAAAGAGTCTGCTTCATTCTGTGTTCCTATTCCATAGTTTCTTTGTCTGGATGTGGATCGAATTTTGCACCAGAAGTCCTTTGGAAATGTTTCAGATTCTTGTCTTGCTGTGAAGGGCTAAGTCTGTCAAAAACAGTCCTCACACACTGTCGCTGTCATTGTGTATAATGTTCTCCTGGCTCTGCTCACTTGACTCAGCATCAGTTCATATAAATCTCTCCAGGTTTTTCTGAAGTCCTCCTGTTCCTCCCAAAGAAAACTTATTAAGCACCTTTATGTGCTAGTCACTGAGCTAATTCCTAGGGACCTAAAGAAAGTTAAAAGACAGTTCCTATTTGGGACAGGGGCAGGGGAGGGTGGAATCGATAGTGACAAGATGCAAACAACTATGTACAATTAAGTTAGAGAAGTAGTTCTAAATAATCAATAGAGGAAGGCACTAGAATTGGGGGGTAGGGAAAGGCTTCCTGTAGAAGATGAGAGTTTAGCCGGGACATCATGAAAGTTAGGGAATCTAGAAAGCAGAGATGAGGAGGAAGAGCATTCTGGATACAAGGGACAGTCAGTGAGAATGCCTGGAGTTAGGAGGCAGAGTGTTTTAGGGGACGAACATCAAGGAGAGGGCTGTCATTGGATCAGAGTCCCTGGAGGAAAAATCTTTAAAGTATAAGAAGAATGGGAAGGGATGTATGTCTGTGTATATGTATGTGTGTGTGTGTGTGTTTGTCTGTCTGTGTTTATGATGTGGAAGCAGATTATAAAAGGTTTTGAATACCAAATAAAGGATTTTATATTTGATCCTAGAGGTGTTATAGAATACTAGATTTTTATACTGGATACTGCAGTTCATAGAGGGGTGACATGGCCAGACCTGTACTTTAGCAAAATCACATACAGCTAATTGGAGAATAGGCTGGAATGAAGGATATTTGTAACAGACAGACCAACCATCAGTCTATTGCAATACACCAGGCAAGAGGTGATGAGAGCCTTCACCATGATTGTAGCAGTGTCATTGCAGTGAAAGAACATATATAAGAAATTTTGCAAAGATAAAATTGACAGACTTTGGCAACAGATTGAATATGGGGTACTAGTTGGCCAAAACACACTCAAAGTTTGGTAACATTAGGCAAATATTTCTAAATTGCTCTTCAGAGTACCAGCCCATGAAGTTCTACAAAAATATGACAGAATCCTTGTTTTTCTTTTCCTTTTCCTCCTCTATTTACTTCAATTTTTTAAAAAATTTTCTTCAAGATGACATCTCACAGAAATTAATATAGAAAATCAGAAATAAAAATATCTGGATGTGTTCAGACAGACTCTAGCATAACTGCGTGTTTTGTTTAGTCAAGAAGTTATCACTGAACCAGATACCTGGGCATCAATGAATTCACTGGAATATGAAACAGACAGTATTCAAATAAATTTGTCTCTCAAATTCCATGATAGAAGAATAAGTGATAGCTGTTAGCTGATGGTATATAAATGTTGTCACTCAATCACTATGTTTAACTCATTTGTTTTCTTTTAAATCCTTGAAGTTTTATTGATTGATAAATTGATAAATCAAATTGATAAAGGATGTGATATGGTAATCAATGAGTTAATAGAATATCTTTAATAGAATTATCTTCTCGTGTTCTATCTTATTTTATCTTCAGACAGAGAGACTTTCATTTATGTCCCCTGAAGAAATACAGTTTGACTGATTTGGGCAGACTGAACTGATATCTTATTAAATCCCTTAATGTTCAGTAATTTTTGATTCTCTATTTTGGTTTTATAAATACCTGTTGGTTTAATTCAGTGTGCAATCTGCTATAATAAAAAAGTAATTATGAAGAATGTGCCAGCTCAAGGTGATATATCACTACTTTGATGCACCTTTGAAAAATATTTCTTACTTTAATGGTTGTAAGGGGAAAAAATATTTTAAACAATCTTTCATCAGAAGTAAATTGAAATCTACAATGCAATGTTGCTACACAATAATGTAAAATAATAAAGAAAAACATGCAAATAACTACATAGGTTAGTTACTTTATCCAACAAGATATGACAGGTACGACCATAGATTAGACTTATGGAAAATGTAAGACAGATGTGAAAAATAAGTTTGCATATGTAATAAAACAATAGAGAGGACCCATTTACTGGTGAATTATGCTGAAGTACAATGTATAGTACCCTATAAATAAATCCTTTAAGAATTTTTATCTAGGGAAAACTGTTAGTTCTCATGAAAAAGATTCACAGGGGAAGTTGTCTTCCATTTCCCTCAAAACATTCAGCCTTCCATAACAACTCATTCTGATGCATTCAATGCTAGAAGCCAGAATCCAAGCCAATAGTGTACTTCAGTTACATAACTCAATAAGATTTCACAAATATGTATGAAATGTTCATGATGTGCAAGGCATAGACTAGAGGGTGGAAAGCTATCATTAAAATCAGAATGATCAGTACTAAAGTTCTGCCTCTGGCATAAAATATTTCGTAACCAAGACAAGTCATTTAACTCTTTAATATCATAAGCAACTTTAAAAGCAAGCACCCTGACATACACAGGGGCACCTGCTGTCACAGGTTCTTACATCTGCATTTCTAAAAGGAAAGCAACTTTCAAGGGGTCAACAATCACCCCTTGGTTGTATCATTGATTTAATTCAGGGAAAAAAAGTGATCACCCTGAAGTTCAGAGAAAATACAGAAAAATCAAAATCCACAGACATGCTTCCAACTGTCTGACATAAGCAATACATACATCATAGATCAATAGACAGAGCCAAATATCTGACCATTGCATACCTACATAGTTACCAGAAAGGAAAGCACCAGCCTCTGAGTTTTCAAAGCTGGAGGGAGGGATGGGGTGGCAGCTGATGAGCAAATTCCCAGGCTCTCTCATTTGGCACACAAACCTCCTTCCAAAATAAAATTGCAGCTGGGTCTTTAGACACTTTTTAGAGCCAGAGGGCATTACACCCCTTGAGAACCAGTGTCTTATTAGAAAATTAACAAAAGGTATGGGCCTCCCCTAATCAAGCTTTCCATAATGGTTGTGGGGAAGATTTTCTTTAATCTCATTCAATCAGGTAATACTAAACAAATTATACCACAACAAAAGCAGCAAAAGATCCTGCTTTGCTTGCCATTACAGCAACTTTTTTAAAATTTATTTTATTGTATTTTCTCAATTACACATACAAATCTAAGATTTCTTTAAAACTGTGTTCCATATTCTCTTCATTCCCCCTTTCTACCCACCTCCTTGAGAAATCAAGAAATTTGATAGAAATTATACATGTATAATTATGTGAAACATTTCCATATTACCTGTGTTGCAAAAGAAAATGCAAATATAATAATAATAAAGAAAGTTTTAAAAATGCTTCCTTCTGCATTCAGACTCTATAAGTTCTTCCTCTGGATAGAATTTTTCATCATAAGTGCTGATCATCAGTTCTGAGAATTGTCTTGGATCATTGTTTTGCTGAGAATAGCTAAGTAAATAACAGTTGTTCGTTATACAATTTTGCGGTTATTATATACAATGTTGTCCTGGTTCTATTCATTTCAGTTTGCATCAGTTAATGTAAATCTTCCCAGGTTTTTCTGAAAGCATCCTGCTTGTCATTTCTTAGAGCACAGTAATATGCCATCACAATCACCACAGATTATCCAATCATTTTCCAATTGATGGGTATCTCCTGGATTTCTAATTCTTTGCCAGCATAAAAAGAGCTTCTACAGATATTTTTGTACATATAGGTCATTTTTCTTTTTCTTTGATCTCTTTGGGGTACAGATCTAAAAGTGGTATTGCTGAGTCAAAGGGTATGCACAATTTTATATCCCTTGAGGCATAATTCCAAATTGTATTTCAGAACGTTTTTATCACTTGACAGTTCCATCAAGAGTGCATTAAACTCCAGGTTTGTCCACATCCCTCCAATAATTTTCCTTTTCTGTCATATAAGCCAACCTGATGGGTGTGAAGTGGAAGGCCAGAGTTGTTCTAATTTTCCTTTCTCTAATCAGTATATGTTTCAGCAAATTATTTTTTTATAATGCTATAGAGAGCTTTGATTTCTTCTGAAAACTGCCTATTCACAACCTTTGAACACTTATCAATTGGGGAATGACTTATGGTCTCATAAATTTGACTTAATTCTCTATATATCTGAGAATTGAGAGATTTAGTGTTAAATCTCTTTATCAGAGAAAATTGCTACAAAAATTATAAGCAACTCTATGTCTGAAAGGAGCAGAGGAATTTTCAGATCTGATCAAAGATCTAGACTCCCACATATACACCCCACAAAAGTATACAAGGCATGTACTAGGAACTGGGAGAAATATAAAGACATTAAAAATAATAGAATATCTATATAGAGTCCCAAAATTAATAGAAGATTTTGCTCCAAATAAGACAGTCCTTTTCACAAGGACCTTTTCATTGTGTAGAAATAACAATAGTAAATAAGAGAATATAGTGTCTACTATAGAAAGTTTCAATCAGGCTTTTGTGAACCAGCCTGGGAACCTTTCTTTCCCCCATTGTTTATAGGGTAAATGCATTCTATGTTAATAACATCCTAACTTTCTGTATCCCATTGTATATAGGGTAAATGCATTCCATGTCAACACCTGCCCCCAAAACATCCGCATGGGAAGAAAAGAAAAAAGAACACTCACAACAAAACAAAAACCTCAGCAGGATGATTCCACCTTAGGTATAAGGTGCTTGCCCCTTTCAGAAGAATTCACTTTTCAAATATTTTAAGATGACAAAGCTTTTAGAGTCAGAGTAGATTTAAGGTATGAGACAATCTAATTCCCTTTAATTTGACAGGTAGAGAAAGTGATGCCCTAGAAAGGTTGAATAACCAGGTAAGTGTTGGAGAGTGGGCTGCTAACAGAAAGGGACTGATGGTATCTAGTTTGATCCTCTGTGTTTTCCACCATATTATGAGGATACTTTTGAGCTTCATTGATTTTATTGTTTAGTTTTCTGCAGCTATTCTTATGTGTGCACACACACACATGAAATCATGCAAGTATGTATATGTGTGTTTTACTATTTCCTCATTATTACACTTTCAATACTTGCTTCAGACAGCTTTGAATAAGGGAAAGACATTTCTGAGGCTATGAAGAATCTAGGTAACATCTCTCACGATGAATCTCTGTGTTTGTTATATTGTTGTCTAATATGCTTTTTAAATTAGGTTGCCTACTTCAGCATTATACATATGGTCATTATAAGTTATTTGCGTGATCAAACTTTCTTCTATCATGAATATCTGAAATATAAATTGGTTAGAAAAGATTATGGAATAAGAAGATCAGAGATTTAAACCTGGAAGGAAATTTCAAGGTCATCCCAGAACACTCTATGTCTATTTCTAAAAGATACATATTTTCACAGTATGATAAATGCACATTGAGGACTGAAATCTTTTAATAACTTTTAATAACTACGCATTTGCCAGAATTTTTCTCCTTCTAGCTTTTTTTGGGTCCCCCTTTCAGTCTGCCTTCATCTTAGATGATTTTAGATAACTTTGTCTAAGCAAGCAAAACTTTGCAAGGCATGCAGCTTTTTACATGCAAGGATACATTTGCATACTTATTCACTAAACTTGACCATTTGTAGAGATGAATTAGAGTATACTAGGAATTGTAAAGAGGGGCAGGGTTTGTACAAAGAAGTCTCCATGGACCTTGAGATGACTCTCAAGCTCCCTTGAGGCAGTACAGGACTTATCTCAGAAGGAGCACTAAATCTAGGGCACTTCTGAATTTAGATCACATAAGCAAGCAGGACAGAGATTTTATACTGCAAAGTATCAAAAAAAAATTGCAAAATGAGACAAAAAGACTCTTTCTGGCATAGTTAAATCTTGTAGCCAGCTGAACATTGCCCAGCTTCTGTGTATGATCAATTTAACTTGAACACTTTTCTAGTAAAGCCATTAGCCTGTCTCTTTTAAATTTAAATATTAACATAAAATATATTACTATCACTTCTTTCTCCCTATTTATCAGGCTTCATAACATTGTTTTTAATCCAGTTTGACAGGGAGTCATTTTAATATTTTCTAGGGAAAGACCCATTTCTCCTGATTTTCTCAAAAAAGCTATCTTTCAATCACTCCCCACCTGTGCTGCTGAGCTCTAATGATGCTTGGCAGTGAGAAATAACCAGAGTAGATAATTTACTATTATGTGCCCCAGTCCTATTAACTAGGCAAGTTTGCATTATAAACACCAAAAATCCTTTGCACAAATTTGTATGGTAAAGCCATATTAATGAGTATCTAGAGAAAAGAAATAATGCATACAACTAGAGAATAGAACAGAACACACACACACACACACACACACACACACACACACACACACACACCACAAAAGCATTGCAAGGAAAAGCCCTCCTCTCTCTCTCTCTCTCTCTCTCTCTCTCTCTCTCTCTCTCTCTCTCTCTCTCTCTCTCTCTCTTTCTCTCTCTCTCTTTCTTTCTGTCTCTCTGTCTCTGTCTCTCTGTTTCTCTCTCTCTCTCTGTCTCTCTCTCTAAATACATATGCATGTATATGAAATCTTTTATTTCATTTCCTTAGACCTGTGTCATTTTTCATGTCCCCAACCATATTTCTGTCCCAACAGGCCTCATTCCACCATTACTAAGATTCCAAAATGATTTTGGAACTAAGCATTTACTGAGGAAAGCAAAACTCCTGATGGATCAGTAGGAAAATACAGTTAGGCATCTATAAAATGACATCTTGAAGCATCCAAAAGAGTGCTTACATTTAGAATTGAGGACTTGGGTTCAAATCCTATCTCTGTTACCTACTATATGATCATGAACAAGTTGGTGATTACCTCTAATGTCTGGACTAAATAAGTGTTCACCTTACAAATAAATGGTCTCATGACCTAAGCTTTAGTACCAACTGAAGTCAAGTATGACACATGGGACAAAAAGAAAGTCATTTGAGGAAATAGAAGAAATTGAAGACCTCACATTAATTATACTATTAGTTAAGAATTAATCTATTTTTAATTGTTTAAAATTTCAGTTGAAAGAAATGATTAGTTATATGTGCAATTTATAGAGTACAATGTGTTAGGAGGACCATAAATATCTTTTACTCTGAATAATGCTTTATAATGTTGGATTTCAGTCTCTAAACCTTAAAATGGTAGCTTACATTTATATAATGCTGTCAGGTTTACAAAGTATTTTGTGTATATTATTTCATTCAACTCTCACAACAACCATTTGATGTAGGTGCTATCATTATCTCCATTTTACAGGTACAGAAACTGAGTTGAAAAAGGTTAAATGAGTTACCCAGGGTCAGTGAGGTAGCATTAAATGCTATAGGAAATAACCAGAGTGTTTAGGAAAAAGAAAATGTCTATGTGCTAGCTTCTCAGGTTGTCAGTTATTAACAAATCTCCTCAAAGTGAAAATGATGAATTGTAAAGAGTACTGGTTTCAGAGCCAGGGGACCTGGGTTTGAATTGTAGTTCCACCAATTACCACCTGTGTAATTTACACCATCTGTAAAGCAAGGAATTTAAACCAAATCTCTAAAGCCTCTATCTAGCTCAAAATAGATGATCTTATTTATGAACCTATGAGCTATGCTGTCCAAATAAAGAATACTTTATATAAATAAAGCATATAAATAAATATAATTTATATAAATATAAATTTATATAAAGTATATAAAATATAAATAAAAAATATAAATGAAATAAAAATCAGCAAGGATGTAAGTGATAATTTTGGAGTCTGTGATGAATAAATGTTCCCTCAAATCAACATTACCATTTGTGATATGAAAATGACGCAAAAAGTTTGTAAGATAGTATCAGTTGAGTATAACTGTGAACTGCAGGGAAGCAGAAAAGTGGGAAAAACCTCAGGATGCTAGTTTCTGAGAGGGAGGGTCTTTAATACTTTGTGATCAATGCTGGGGAAGATACTGCACAACTTTGGGGGAGCAAAGCAAAGCAGGGTGAGGCTGGTAGGTAAGGGATGCCATCTGTTAACTTCCTAGTTTAATTATTCTTGCTAACTAGGTGTTAAGCTTAGTTGTTTGCATTCTGTTGAACAGTGAAAGTGCTGTCAAAATGTAAATGCAACAAATTTGAAAATTGTACCATCCTTTTTTTTTATTGTTACACCTTTAAATTTCAGGGTCATCAGACAAATCCTCATTGTGTATAAATAGTTTACACCATAGCCCAAACTTTTTATTGGCATATTGCTTGTCACCTAGCCTTACTGTGGTGGAAAGAGCATGGGGCCTATTGTCAGAATTCAATTCCTTGGTCTGACTTATTAACAACTGTGTGATATTTGCCAGACCAGCGAACTTCCAGAGCCTCAGTTTTCGCATCTATGAAAAGAAAAAGATTGTTGTAATCTTTGGGTAATATAATGGGTAAAAAGACCTATTATTACTTACTTTACAAAATCCTTTGTGTTAAACACAGTCACTCTTTCAGGAGTTGGACTGAGTTGTCATGGACCTTGGTAAATGGGTTATATTGGAAAGAGAAATATTTTTAAATGACCATTATTTAGTTAAAATATTGATTGAGAAACAATGAATGCCTTTAAATAAATTCAATTGTTTGTGCTATTTTGTATATATGCATAATCTAAATAGGGAGGCAGTGTAGTACATGGGAAGAGGCTATGTTTATAATTAAAAGACCTCAGTCCAAATCTCAGTTTCTGCTACTTACTAATTATGTGATTTTGAGCAAGTCACTTACACTCCTTGGGTCTCAGTTTCTTCATCTGCAAAATGAAAAAAAAATAGGCTGCTCTAGATAAGCTCCTCTTCAGCCCTAATCTATATTCCTTTTCTATCGATGATGCCTGATAGAAATAGTAGAAACAAGGTCTCAGTTGTTACCTTGGTTTTTCTTTTAGCTAGCTGTGTGACCTTGGGCAGAACACCTCTCTAGATCTTCATTTCTTCAGCTATAAATGAAAGGATGATTCCTAATCTGTCTTGTAACTCTAAAATATTCTGGTTCCTGAAAGACAGGATGTAGACAAATCCTGTAAAGTCTAAAGGGAGCCCTCTGAGACTATATTAAAATGGAAATGATGAAATTGGTGAGTACTGTCAAATTCCTTTAGTATATTTACCAGTACTTTCTTAAGTATACATTTTTTTCCTATGCAAGGTAATTTAATCAACTTTTGTTGTTGTTATTCAGTTGTTTTCAATCATGTCTGACTCTTCCTCACCTTATTTGGCAAACATACTGCAGTAGTTTGCCAATTTCCTTCTCCATCTCATTTCACAGATGAGGAAACTGAGGCAAGAAGGGTTAAGTGACTTGCCCAGGGTCAGACAGCTAGTAAGTGTCTGATATCAGATTTGAACTCATGAAGACAAATCTTTCTGACTCTAAGACTGACACTCTACTCACTGTACCACCTACCTGTATCTACTGACTGATTATTTCTTCTTAATTTTTTATGACTACCTGATGGTATTCAATCAGTGTTTATAGAAATGGAGCTTTTATTGAACATGGTATCTCCCCCTTCCCTGAATTCCCACGAATTTCTATTGTACATTTCATAAATAATAATATATTCATAATAACATTCACATTATAATAAAACTTCACATTTATATACCATAGATCTTTAAAAACTAGTAGAGACTGCTTTCTTTACCAGAAGTTCTGCAAGGTAAGTAGTAAAACATATAAAAGCACAAGTTTCTTCTCTTATGAAGAATTCATATTTAATATTAGTGTATACATATATACATATAATATATATACATATATCTTTTCTTCTAGGAAAAAACAAATGTATTTGACTTTTTGCAAGAACATAATAGATAAGAACATAAATCTATTATGTCTGTTCAGCCAAATCACTGATAAAAAGTAAGAGAAGTGAACCATTCTAGTAATTGAATCATTCCCAAAGAATTAGATAAAGGACAAATTTTCATATACATATTAATATATTCTTATGACTTGTCATTCCACTGAGTTCCTTAAGAAAAAAGCCTAAGAGCAAAGGCTTTACTTCATATCTTCCCTGCTCAGCACAGTGCCTGACACATAGTAGACACTTAATGAATACTTGTTTACTCAACAATGAAAAATGCAAAGCCCCAATTTCTTTACTACTCTGGTATTGGTATTAGGCAAAAAATGGAACGCTAACCTAAAAAACACTTTTAATACAATAATAGCAGGGGACACCTAGCATAACCCTTTGTCACAATTGCTATGTCTTTCCCAACGTCCCATCTTGAGTTATGAAGATGTTATCACAATTTGTAATGTTTCAATTGCCATGGTAAAAGTATATAAGGAAATGGTTAGATTTTTAATCAAAGGGCTTTTGATAATGTTAATACATTTATCACATTTAATTACTAGTATTAAATTACATAGGCTAATTTTATTCAAATATTATATTCCTGCTCATGTTAGTAATGCGATAACTTATCATTGAGAAAATTGACTTAGATAAGCACTTTTGCTTTCTAAATTATTTTTAAAAAGAAACAACATCCTATTCAAAGTGCTTAAAATGTTTTAAAGAGATTGTTGTTTTTTGGTTTTGTTTTTTGTCTTTTCACTTCAAATTTAAATTCAATCCTAAAGCTTCCCGGTAAGAAACGACGTAACTTTCAAGACAGTCAAGCCAATTAGAGAAGCACAGATTGAAATAATTGCTGACTTATTTTGGTGATGATGACAATAGCTGATTCCAAAGGCAGATGTGAGCTATAATGTGGTGCAAGAGGTACACTGGACAAATGAAGTTTTAGGAAGGGCTTTCAGGAAGATGCATTGCAGTCATCTCACTTGGCAGACACAATGCAGGAGAAGTTTTATATGTGTTTTATTTTTTCCCTATCCTAGTTTAGAGTACAATAGACTATTCAGAAGTCAAGAACTAAAAATTTACTTTCAGTGTAGCTCACTGTGTAACAGTATGTTTTTCAACATGTATTCATTTTTTATTATTTTTTTAAGAAATTGTAATTGTGTTTCATGGCATATTTCAGCCCTTTTAAGGACTGTTGGAAAAATGTAAGCATTCTAAGCTGCTGTGCCATTTTATACAACCCATTATAGCACACACAATGGTATAGAAATAGAGATGCCATGGCCTCTAAGTCAAGTAGTCTACTGATACTCATATCAGGCAAGTATTTCATATTTACCTGAGTTCGCATGGATCTGACAGTGTTGCAGAACGAATGGTTATTTAGATTGTTTACAAGATTAGATGGAAAATAGCCTGGATTTAAAAGGCAGGAAGTGAAAGTCACTAATTCCATCAACAACTTAGTACATTTGGGAAGATAAGGCAGATATATTAAAATTGCATAAAAAAGTTATAGGGGCTATATTTTTAAGTTCTGAATATTTTTGAGGATACATAATTATCTATTTTTAATATCAGAAATATTAAAATGATTTGTAAATTAAAAAGAATTCATCAATAAAGAATGGTCATAAAAGGTAATATCAATGGATCTACTTTTCCACATAGATTTTATTTTACTTATAATAAACCTCTATGTTATTTTAACGGATGCTTTTGTCTGTTATGAGTCACATAGAACAAAAAAAAATTATTTGCTGTTTGATGGCTAATCTTCTAGTACCAGCCAACCTGAAGACTTAGTGTTATTCAACAGTAGACACACAGTCTGCCTTCCAACTGATACTTTTCTAGCATACTACATAGATCATGCTGGCATAGACTTCAGGAACTAAGCAACACCTCCACTTGATGATGAAGAACAAAAACAGTACTTTTATCCTAATGATTTAAGGTGCTTTGGGGGAGAAAAGGAAAAAATATACCTGAGAATATGTCAGCAATTATGGGCCATTATACTTCCTTTCCCACCTTCGTAAAGTACTGATGAGAATGGTTTGTACTTGATTCAAGGTTAGCCTTGATTAACACATGGTAAAGCAGCAGGGAGGCTTTCAAAAGACACTTTTCTATAGCATACCAAATATTTATGGCCTCATACACAGTAGACCAAAAGGTGTGGAGTACATTATTCCACAATATATTTGATTTGATGTTTTAATTCCTTCATTCACTGCAACAAAATGCAATGTTTTACTCATGGAAGTTGTTTCCTTTACTTGGGACTAAAATATTATGAGTAAGATTGATATAATCATAAGGCTAACCATGGGTAAAGTGTGAGGCCTACAGTCAGGAAGATTCATTTTCCTGAGTTCAAATCTGGCATCAGACACTTACTAGCTATATGACCCAGTGCAAGTCTAGTTGTCTGAGTTTCCTCATCTGTAAAATGGTTTGAAGAAGAAAATGGAAAATCATTCTAATATCTTTGCGAAGAAAACCCCAAATGCAGTCACAAAGAATTGAACATGACTGAAAATGACTGTGCAACAACTCCATTTAATTATCTATTAGTAATATAAATTTAAAAATCTACAAATTTTGAGTGCTTAAAATGAATCAGACAGTAGTGTTACAAAGGCAAAAATAAAACAACTCCTGCCCTCAAGGAGCTTATTTTTATCAGGGTAGAAAATATGTCAAAATATTTTATGACTTACACAGGGACAAAGGTGTTAAAGACATTATCAGGGACTCATATGTACAAAAACTGAAGCAAGTTTGGTATTTAATAAAGAGTGAGAGACATCATATGAATAACATAAGTGACACAATTCTATGAACATGCTACTCAAAGAATGGGTGGGAGTAAAACCTCTATCATGTTGGGTGGATCCACGATAGGTGTTTTATGGCAGGACACAGACAAGACATGCACAGAAAAAGAAAGAACTGGAAGTTTCCCCTCCTTCCCACTACAGTACCCATTCTAATGAAATAACAGATTCATCAGCTATCTATGTAAAGAATTTATAGGCTACACATACATGATGCAAATATACAGATATTAAGAAATAGCTATGCCTCCATTCAAATAACAGGACCCTCAAATCAGAGAATAATCAATTATTTGGATGTGTGGACTAAGGAAGAAATGGGTTGAATTTTTTTTTCACTTTTTCATTATTTGTCATTATTTTGTCGGGGGTTTTGTTTTGTTCCATTATAAAATACAAAGTTTCATTTAAAATGCTATATTTTGAAATACAAATGTTGGATAAATTTTATTTCTAAATTTTTCAGAATATTGACAAGTTTATGATAAACTTTAGCATCTCAACCTAGGAAATTTCTAATATGGTTCTATATGCTCGTAGAATAAGATATAGCATACAACTATATTTAAGAAAAGGTGAAACTATTTTCTTATAAAACAGGAATGATATCAGAATCTAAATTCTGAAGATCCATGGTCTGTGACCTAAGAAACATAAAGACTTATTTGTTTTTGAGTGAAAATATTGCTCATTGTAAATTCTTTGTTAAATTAAATTATCGTGAAAAAGTAAGAATTTTTATTTCACTTTTGATTCTCAACATACCTTTTTTATTAGGTTGCCTTATACTTTTTAAAATATTATTGATATTGTATAATAAATATATTTTAATTGCTACTTCATGCTATTGCTTCTTTTCATTTTTAGGAATTTTCTTTGATCAGACTGTTAGTTTTGGCAATGATATTCTAATTTGATTTTACAAAGAAACAAGAAGACCATTCAAAGTTTGCATATATGTCTCAGAAGCACCATATGTAATTTTCCTCTATTCCCACGTGTGGTTCACATGTTTGTATGTGTCACTTCACACCTCACCACTTGTTAAAATTTTAGTAGCAATTACAGTCCTGACAGCAGTGTAGAATAAATTGTATAGGTGGCTTTCTTTTTAAAGATTGTCCCTTGGAAATTAAAAGTGTTGAAAGGAAATCTGTAGCTGTTTCAACACTAACACTGATGGTGTCAATTCAGAAAATTAAATAAATAACTGGCTTAAAATTGGAAATTTGATGGGCCTACTCCAGCACAGAATAAATTACTTTTTTTTAATAGAAAGGATGACTTTTTTTTCCAATGGTATCTTGGACTTCAGTAGTTCTTGGAATGTTTTCACAGAAAATGTGTATTTCCTAAGATGTATCTAAGTACATATTTTCTGTTCCATGTATATAGTTAATGACATTAGCCTAATAAAAGAGTGAAAACTAAGCCAGAATAAAAGGAATTTTTCCCTACCTGGGACGCAAATAAGGGTGCTGCTACTGTTGCATTCCCCCTTTTCTACTACAAGGGTTGCCTAGCCATAACTCATGCCTTCCACTCCCAGCCCCTCCTAGAAATTTCCCAGTATGCCTCCCTACTTGACTAGGGTGGTCTGCTGTCTTGAACTTCAGGGACTATCTAAGCCAACCCAAATCAAATCAAAGAAAGAAATCTCTCAACAACATTGTTGATAGGTAGACTTCCAAACTCTGCTTGAAGATCTGCTATGATGGGGAAGAAATTAAAGAATGAGACAGCTTCGGATAGTTCTAATTGTTATGAAGTTTTGTCTTTCTACCTGACATTAAGTCTGGATTTACCTCTTTGAAAATT
Organism: Potorous gilbertii; assembly: GCA_028658325.1. Lineage (NCBI taxonomy): Eukaryota > Metazoa > Chordata > Mammalia > Diprotodontia > Potoroidae > Potorous > Potorous gilbertii. Next base: position 71,103,329 of record CM053773.1, read on the forward strand.
CCACCAATTACTCCTACTTATGTCCTATTGGACCACACAGAGCAAGGCCTTTTGGAGGTAATAAATAGCCCTTATACCTTAGAAGAAAATAATCATGTGTAACTAAATTTTCAGTCCTGTAAGCTAAATCTCCAGCAGTTTCCTTCAATTAATTCGCATGACATATATTCAAGCCCCATTATTAATCTGCTTGTCTTTCTCTGCATGTTCTACAATTTTAGATTTCATCATAAATCTCTATTTCTTCTATGTGGAAATTTCGCTGGGTTAACATTTCTTCCACTGATAAAGCTCAGGAATTCATGTGTAACTTACAATCGGGGTATACTGGAACCAGCTTGAACTGACTACTAACAACTGATTATGTGTACTGCACCTCAGATATTAACAAATCAGGATTTAATTTATTGTCTTCTTTATTGTCAAGATTTTAAAAAGTGGTAGATAAAATATTTATAATTCAGACAAAACTTAAAAGTGTGTTATGCATACAGCAAATCCTTCCTTATATTCTTAGGCTATTACCTCCAACATGGAGACATACACCACTTCTTCATACTCACCCAGCCAGTGTATTAGAGGCAGCACCTGAAAAAGGTCTTCTTAATTCTAAAACCTCTATATACTTTACCTCAATGTCTTAAATTATCAACCTCCTTCCTAAAATATGGTACCTAGGATTGAAAACAAAATTCAAGATAAGATTTGAACAAGGTAGAGTAAAGAAAAACTTTATTGCTTGAACATGTGCACTTAAGTTGTCTTTTTTAGTATTTTATACTTTTAAGTCATTATGCTTTCCATTTAGATACACATTAAATTAGGAGACTTCAAGGAAACTCAGGGTTTTAATAGAGTAATTGACTAATCTGAGGAAACTTTGAACATTAACAGTACTTAACTACATCTGCTTAGTAGCTTGAAGTCTGTAGCTAACCACATAGTTTTGGAAATAATGTCTTGTAAATAAAGTTTTTAAAATCAACCCAACTTCTTTTAGAATAGCTCTTCACATTCCAGTTAAATAAATGAGAGCCCTTAAAAAAAACAATTTTAATAGTTATCACCATATGTCTAGTAATTACCCTTATATGAAAACATGTTTTAACATATGTCACTTAATTTTATCATTTCTGTTTTGTAGGAAAACTTCTTCAGAGTAGCCTGTCATACTTTGCAGCATTCTATATGTGTGTGTGTGTGTGTGTGTGTGTGTGTGTGTGTGTGTGTGTGTGTGTGTGGTGTGTGACTAACAGCAATAACAATAGCTAAAATTCATCTAGCACTTACCATGTGCCAAACATTTGGCTAAAAATTTTACATTATCCCCAATATATAATTATGTTTGTTTAAAAAATTCTAATTGTTAAAATTCTAATACAAAGGACAATTCAAAGTCTCTTTTTGACTAATCTAAATAGAAATTATACTTGTGTGTTCAATTCTAATGTTAAAGTATGAAAGTTCTAAGGAAATATTAGTAAAAATGTAAGAACAAATAAAAATATATAGGGTAATATTGATATTTCTTACTCTACATGGTCAGATTTTTTCCACTGTATGGTATTTGATATATGAAATATGTCATTTTTCAGGTCAAGGGGAAATTTGCAGTGACATATGGGCTTTTTGAACAGCTCAGAAGCATAATTCTCAAGCTCAGATAGTGAAATGTCTTGAGAGTTTGCTCACAAAGAGAAAAAAAGAAAAGGAGAAACACAAAGTATAGAGACAGTTGAAATGTCTGCTGCAATTAATGTGAAAAATTTGATGTTCTTGGAAAAAGATGCGCATTTCAGAAAGCTGAAGTGTCTGGTCTCTCAGGTAAAGCAATATTGTTGAGAAGTGAGCACACTGGAGCATGCCTCCTTAGATTTTGTTCAGGGTCTCTTTGATTGCAGGTCTTGCATATCGATAAGGATAGTTAATTAGGGTTTAAAAGGAAAGGTCCTAACAGCTCTTTTTTACATCCTCTGCATTCATAGGTATAACATGTCTGGATCAGCCATGCTAACCCATGTTATGCAAATTACTTCTTGGAAAACATTTGAGACAGTATAATTTGATTTTGCCAGTGATGACCAGTTGCCCCTCAAAAGCACTTTCCTCTGAGATTATTATAGATTTCCCATTATCTAAATATAGATTTAAAGGAAATACTGAATTAAAATCTCTCTATTTATGTCTCTCTATTACTGACTGTTTTACAAAAATACCAGAGAGGGATGTTTAGGACAGGCAGCCCCTGGACTGATTTGATAAAAGTACTTTTATCATCAGAAAAAAAAGTATTAGCAGAGCTGTTTTGCTTGTAGATATTTCTATATTATAAAGGGAAAGAAAATCAGAAAAGAGAATTAAATGACTTCTAATTTCCAAAGATACTTAGCCCTTGGTATGCAAGTTTTATTTTGTTTTGCCAACATCAAAAAAGCTATATTTAATTTTTGTGAAACATTGAGATATTCAGGTGATATTTTTTATTTAATTTTTATTTTTTCTCAGTTACAGGTAAACAAAAAAATTAGCATTCTTTTTTAAAAAATTTTTTTGAGTTTCAGATTTTCTTCCACCTTCCTCTTTTTCTTCCCCCCTCCTCAAGAAAGGAAGCAATTTGATATGGATTTTATGTGTACAGGTATGCAAAGCATTTTCAGTTGATATTTGCATCAAAACAGTTCTAAAGAGTATGACAAGAGTAAATTATTTATTGAAGTTGTTTTGAGAAAGAACCTTCTTCCCTCTATCATGCCAGGCCCTGCAACTACTGCTATCTCCTCTTTATTTGTCATGTCCTTGATCAAAGTCCTTTCTACTGCCACCAAACCCTTCCTGCATCACTCTGCCCTGAGACTCACCTTCACAGTTGATTGCTACAGCCCAATTAAAACTTTCTGATAATATATTTTAAAGTCAAATACAAGACTTCATTTTTCTCTGTTCCTATACTTAATTTCTCTGTACTACTTACTGCCTTCTATTTGATGCTCTCTTTTCTCTTCATAGTGCCTATAGCAAAGTTTCCCTTGTTTATTTTTTCTTCTCATCTTTATTTTTACTCTTCCAGTGGTCTTTTCTATTTCTTTTTTTTCTTTTTTTTTCAACTCAGTCCTCATGTTTGCATTTAGAGTCTATATCTTTCCTTGGTGCCATACTGATTTTATTTCTTCCTCCATGTATCATTAATCTTACCAGATTTTTTTGTGTGGGAAGAAAAGGCAGTATTAACGTAGTATAATTTGAGGTGGCCTGGAAATTTCCATATTAACAATAATCCAGTTATTCATCTACTTGTATGATAACAGGTAGGCTTTTAATTCTGCATTACCATTTAATTTTATTTTTTATCATGCCCTCTAGTAGGTCTCTGAAAAGCTTGAGGTTAGAAAGGACTTCAATAACCACCTAGTGCAACACATACCTAAAATAAATTTCCACTGTAAGATATGTGGTAGGTAGTGATCCCAGTAAAGGGAATCCCACCACCTTGAGATGTAGCTATCCCTCTTTGGGACCACTTTAATTGTTAGAAAAGCCATTTTTAATTCTTTTTTCCTCTAATGTAATAATTTTAACAAAGACCCCAAAAGTTGTATTTCTTCCCAATTTAGGGAGAAATTTGAATGGAGGTCAATACTGGAGGGTACGATTTCTTCCAACAGAGCCAACATTTTTCAGGATCTCTAAAAAAAGATGACAAAGGACGAGGAGGGAAGAAGAAGATGGTAGCAGGGATAGCTCACGCATGGAATTGGTGGCAGCAATATCTGTATTTCACTCCTTTAAATCTAAACTTCCATATGACAGATTGAGAAGTAACCTCGGAACAGACAAACAGAGAGGTATTTGACAGCTTTGTTTTGCTGTTTTGTTTTGTTTTTTGTTTTTATCATAAGGGTTCACTCTAATAGCTGGAGCACTGAAAGAAAACATTGAGAAGAAGCTAGTGGTTCTGACTGAACTTCTGACCTCACTTCCATTGAGTGAAACTGATACCAACTTCTAATGGTATCTTTTAAAATTTCTTATGAAGATTTATTTTGACAGATCCAATATTGTTTTAATAAACACCTGTGGATAACCTTTTGTTTGAGTCTTGAGCGTGAAAGGCAACTCTAGGAGCCATATAGGAAAGAGTAACCTCTCCCTATTATGCAGGCTTGGATCTCAAACTCCTAGCCCAGTGTTAGAGGGTTTTCCTCCCTAACTGTAGATCATCACAAGATATTTCATTATTAGATATTCTAGGAGAGAATTTCTATGAACTTGGAACATATTTTAAATATTACATCATAGACAAAAATCTAATAGTGATTGAGAATTATACTGTCATCTAGCATAAATCTGCCTCTTTGTACTTTTACTCATACTAAAAGTTATGCCCTTTAGATCCAAGAGGATCCCTTGAAAGCCCTTCAAATATCTGAAGTCAGATATCATACTGTCCAGGCTTTCTTCTCTATACTAAACATGCCCAATTCATTCAACTGATTCTCATATGACATGAATTCTAGGCCCATTTATCATCCTGGTTGCCCTCCTCTGGATTGTCTTCATGATTAACAATATTATTTTCAAATGCCAGTGTCAAATTGAACAGAATATTCTAGATGTGACCTAGTTAAGGCAGAGTACAAAATTATCAACTCATTTTTCCTGGAAGGAGGCTGATGGTACATTGTTGAAAGAACTGTAGCAAATTAATTTATTTTTAAATTACTTTAGTGGCAGCAGAAAAGGGGACAGAATGAAAATACTAAAGTGAAGTGTGGAGAAATCAAGTGAGAATAAGGTAGGGTACACTAAAAGGAAATAGCTTATATCAACAAAATGAATGATCATTTATTAAACACCTACGGTGTATGAAGTTCTGTGTTAGGCTGAGGGATGTAATAAAGACAACAGAGAGTTTTTTGTTTTGTTTTTTGTTTTTTTTACTTTTCAATAGTTTGCCAGAATACATGTAATTAAGAAAGGAGAGCCAAGGTATAAACAGTGTACAATATATTACCATACTATTTTCCTAGAACCTTTTCTACCTGCTCTTATAGAACTATCTCCTACTTCTACAATCACACTTTGAGTTCCTATCTTTCAGGAAATAACACCTGAATCTATCTGCCTCTGTGATATTTCCCTTTTGTGTGTTGGCCCAACATTTCTATAGAAGTGAAACAACTCAATATTCTGCTACTCCATAAAAGATATTATCTCATTTATTCAAAAAGACATGCTTTTATTTGCTCCATTGGCTCATTCTAATATGGAGGTAGCATTAGTTTCTCAAAGATATTGCCAGTAGAGTTCTAAAAATGGTAGGTCCTACCGAGACAAAAAGTCTAGCAATAGACAGGACTTGCTGTTTGAAGACCACTATAGCTAAATACATATTGCAATGCCAGATATAAATTTTCATGAAACATTTTGGAAAGGTAATTGGAAATGGTGAGTAACAAAACAAAAAGTCAATATTATTTAAACCAGAGGCCTCTCAGCCACAGGTGCATTCCATGAAGAATTAAAGATAAAAAGGCAGTTCCCATAGCAGACAACATATTTCTGTATTGGTAAAGAACTAGAAGCAAAGTAGATATTCTTGAATTGGAGAATGGATAAATAAGGTGGGTACTGGAATATTAATGAATTATAGGAAATAATGAACAAGGTGAATGCAGAGAAATTTCACAATAGGTGGATGTACTGCTGTTAAGTGATGTAGACAGGATTAGGACAACACCACACACGATGATTATGACAACTTAAGTGGACAAAACAAACAACAAAATGAATCTTTATATTATGAAATTCTAATGACCAAAGGCTCAAAATAAGATACAATAATCCAAGAATTTCTCAATCTCTCCCCCACCTCTCTCTATCTCTCTGCTATTAGTGAGGCAGTGGACCATGGATGTGAAATTCTAAAGACAATGTCACCTGGTTAATATGGTTGTTAGTTTAACTGAATTCCTTTGTTTTTATTTTTTAAATTTTTTTGATTATAAGAAATGACTCTCTTGGAGGGGAGAAAAGGAAGGCATATATTGGGAAATATAGGATGTAAAAAAGGATTGTCTACCTCTCTATTTATTTAATATATTGGCCTCTTAATTATTTACCCATGGCAATCCATGGAGCATAAACTGCAAAGTACTTAGACTTTCCATCTCAATTTGACTTGTACCTGAACTTCATCATTTGACTTGCAATTTTGCAATAACAACTGATTTCTTCTAATCCTTTGCCTTCTACATCTGTTTCATTGCTCAGTTATACCATTTTTTCTCTATTACCATTAAAATGGTTTTCACCCAGACCAATCTTCCACTCTTATTAAGTTTATTATAGCAAAAACTGCCTCACAAAACATTACCAACTTCTAGCTTTTTCTCTTTTCAATATATCTTTATACTGATATTCAAAATATGACAGTAAACCTGTTACTCCTTTTTCAAAGTCTTCTCGTATCTTTCTGTCCTTTTATGGCTTAATGGAACACAAAATGCTACCATGTTATTCCACTCTATTTATTTATACCTCCCCACTAAAACAAATAGTGGGCCAATGATGGTAATCTAATGATTGGCACCAAATGTCCTCTGCTCTACTTTTTGATATTTAGGCATACATTATCCTATCCTATGAAACACTTTCACTTTTATGCAATTTTCCCCCAACAGTGAAATAATTTCTTCCATGATTTGACATCTAGCTCTCCAAATCAACCTCATTCAGAATCATTTCCCTGATCTTTCCAGGTTCATATCATCAAGAAACATTTTTTCACAAGTATAATCTAGAATTACTCATATATTTATATATAATCAATTATTTATATAATCATTTGATCTATTTATCTGAAATTTATATTACTTTAATGTTCTCTGAAGATAAGTACTACACTTAACCAAATGCTAATAAAATTCATAGGGGCAGCTAGGTGGTACAGTGGAGAGAGCACCAGTGCAGGAGTCAGGAGGACCTGAGTTCAAATGTCACCTCAGACACTTGATACTCACTAGCTGTGTGACCTTGGGCAAGTCACTTAACCCCAATTTCCTCATCCTGGGTCATCTCCAGTCATCTTGATGAATATCTGGTCACTGGATTCAGATGGCTCTGGAGGAGAAATGAGGCTGTGACCTGCACAGCCCTCCCTCACTCAAAACAAAGTCAAGTGCAAGTCATGTCATTATTTCTCTGATGGCACGGTCTTCTTCAGCAAGGAAGGATGTCCACACACACACAATAAAATTCATAGTGTAAAAGTCAATTAACGCCCCCAATAAGGCTTCGATTAATAATGGTGACAACAAAGAAATGAATTACTGAATTGATTTAAAAAGGACTCAAGTCTATGAAACAATTAAGAAAGATGCTTGAAGTTTCTAACTCTAAATACTATATTTATTATCTGATAGTTATGTTGCCTAAAATATGTTCTCTATGGTTGAAGAAATGATGGCAACTGGTCTCTGGAAATATGGCTACTTCCCACACTTTCATATTAAGCTTTGCTAAAATTCTTGTGTTAAAAAGAGTGAACTTTAAAAAAAATCAATTCAACAAACATTTGTGGAGCATCTACTTTATGCTAGACAATATGGAGAATTCAAAGATGATTAGAGTGTAGTTTCTCTCATCAAGAAACTACATGTACACACACATATAAACATGTATATAAACACATATATTTGTATGCATTTATAAATATGTGCCTAATACATATACATATAGGCTTCATATGTGTATATATGTCTGTGCATACACATATATGTATATATATATATATGCTGCTCTCTTCTTATAACAATGAATTAACAAGTATTTAATTCCTATTACTTGAATGGCAGCAGCACTTGGAGTAGTAGTAGCAGCAGTAACAGCAACAGTAGTAGTAATAGCAGTGGCAGGAGCAGTTTCAGCAGTACCAGTAGTAGTAGTAGTAGTAGTAGGCATCTTGTTATATACTGTAATAAAAGTAAGAAAGGAAAAGAAACAACTATGCCCAAGTCCTTTGTATTCTAATGGGGAACACAGATGTATGCATAAGTATATAGACCATGAAATGATGTTAGTAAATACAAATATGTGTGTTTGTATACATACATAAAGTACTCATATAAAAGGATATATGAGGAAACACCAGGTAGGGGAATCGGGTATGAAAGTGACAGGAAAGGCCTTGTGCAGAAGAAAGTGCTTGAACTTGGTCTTAAGAAAGTCATGATTTTTTGAAGCAAAAGGAAAAGAAGAAGTAAATTCCTGAAGTGTGGTACAGCTTATGTAAAGGCAAGGAGATCAGAGCTATAATATAATGAGGCAAAGAACTGAGACAGAGACAGAAGGTCAGTTTGACTGGCTTGAGCAGTACATGAAGAATACTAATGTCCAATGATATGCAAAGATAGGTTGTGGCCAGGTTGTATAGGGTTTTAAAAGCTAAAAGGAGAATTTATAATTTACCCTAGAAAAAATAGGAAGCCACTAGAGTTGAGTAAAGGAGTCACATGGTGTGCTTTAGGAAATCACTTTGGCAGGACTGTGTAGGATAGACTTGATTGTTAAGTGCCTTGAGGGAGGGAGAACACCTAGAATGCTGTTTCAATAATGTCATTAGAGCCTACTAAGGTGGAAGCCATGTGAGCAGAGACAAAGGGTCAGATCTAAAAAGATGATATATAATAAAAATTTAAAGATTCAGAGACTGTTTGGAGTGAGAAAAAAATGAAGGGACAAGAACAATGTCAAAATGGACCTGAGAATTCCTGGGAAGAATAACAGTGACATTAACAGAAATGGAGAATTTTGAGAAAGGATAGGGTTTGAGGAGAAAGCTCATGAATTCAATTTTATGAAATGCTGAGTTTGACATCTCTAGGACTACATATATGGATATGGGAGTCATTTGCACAGAGAGGATAGTGAAACCTATAGGATCTGATGAGGTTACCAAAAGAAAACGTGTAGAAAGAGAAAAGGACTAGGACAGAACCTTAGGGAAAACCTCCAGTCAATGAGTATGAAATGAATGATGAGACTTCAAAGGACATTGAAGAGCAGTGAAATAGGTGGGAAAACAAGAGAATAGTGCCAAAAAAATGGAGAGAGATTCTAGGAAGAAGGGGCGGTCACTAGAGTCAAATGTTGTTGATATGTAGAGAAGGATCAAGAAAAAGCATCAGATTTGGAATTAGACGTCTTTGGTAACTTTGAAAAGAATGTTTTTCACTGAGTGAAATAAAAGTGATGATCTATAAATTAGACACATCAGGAAAGATTTCATGAAAAAGGTAATATTCGAGCTAGACTTTGAAAATAGGCAAAGTTTTCCAGAGAGAAGGGATATTCTAATTGGCTACTATTTGTATGCTTAATTTATTGTTCAAATATAATAATCTCCCTGCTGTGGAATATATTGAAGAGCATGCAATCCAAAGACACACTGTGTCTTACCATTTCAACAAGTAGAAATAATATGAGATATAGGAATGCATTCCAGTTTATGGATTCTTTCCCAACAACCTCAACAAGGGTTTTCCAACAACCCCTTTTTTCCATGCAAGACAACACTCTTGGAACTTTTGATGAACAGTTAGGTAAGGAGGCAGCCAGTGATTCAATAATGTGGATGCTCAACTTGGTCATAGTTCAGGTATAACATGTAAAACTCCCATGTGATCAAGTTTATAAGTCTCTATGACATTCTCCTGATCCCAGCACTGAAGCTACCAAAACTTTCCTTACTACTTGAACAAATAGATCTGTTGGTAAAAGATTACTCCTAAAGAATTTGTTTATATATATATATATGTCTATACAAAGAAATTCTGATTCTTTCTCTTCACACTTGTACTCTTTCTATAAATGCCCTACTTTGTTAATTTGGAATGATTCAGACTATGGGCAAAAACAAATAAAATATGAAAAACACAAAGCTACTGTGTTAAAATTCATAGGCTCCATGCATTAGAAGTGTAGAATGCAGTTTCAAAGAAGTTAAGGATAATGTATGGCAAAAGAAAGATCTAATTGTGTTTAGCTCTTATTTTCAGATGATGTGGAAATATGACAAATAATTCTGAGAATGATCAGTGGTTTTTTGATGTGTTTGTTCATGAACACAGCCATCATCGAGAATTTAGGACTCCCGTTACCCCACTTTAAACCCCTGAAGTTTCTTTTATAGCCCTGAAGACTGTTCCTAAGTGGTGTTGTTAAGGAATAGGAATACTTTATTCTTACAACACTGATATGCTTTGCATTTTCTATAAATGAATGAAAGAAAAATACTGTGTGAAGGATGCTGATTTGTAATATAGTCCCTGCTCTTTCTTGGTTAAAGCTGAGAGTATGGAGTAAATTTACATTAAGTGCTTGCTCTTATAAGGAAAGAAATGAGCATTTGAATTTGAAATATGTCTAACGACTTTTTTTCTTTATGAAGGGAGAGTCTTTTTATTCAGCTGTGATTTCACCTTTAACTAACAAAGGTTCACTCCAAAGCATTCATTTTCTACTTCTAGATGTCTTGTTGGTTAAGCTTTAAATTCTACATATTGTCCCTTTCTCCCCTAAGACGTCAACTTCATCCAGTGTTGGCCCTGCTGTTAAATTTTACAGCTTAGTGCTAATAAAATATCTCAGAAGCAATTTCATGGCCTTTTAGCAACATAGATAGATGGATCTGGATCAGAGAAATGTATTTGGTCATACAACTCAGCTAACACATGCCCTCATTTAATTGATGACAGATCTATTAGCTACAAAATACAGGCCTCAAAATGAGTTTTATACATCTACCCTGGTTCTAATTGTTGTTTTGTTTGGGGTTTTTTGTTTTTTTTTTCCCTTCTGTCAATGAAATATTTGAAAGAAACAGAAAGGTTAAACCACTGGTGGCCATGGTTAATGGAAAACATTTGAATAGCAGATGGTGGGATAAACCACAAATGCACAATCTGAGTAGCTGCTTAGTCCCCAGGAGACAGGATATTAAATTCAAATATGGCTCTGTCTAATTTACTAGGATCCATATTCTTTACTTTTTCTTTCAAATTCAATTCAATTGCGATCAATTCAATTTAAAAAAAAAAACCCTTTATTTAGCACCTACTCTGTGCAAAGTGCTATTCTAAGAACACAAAATGAAAAAAAGCTTAGATTTTTCTGAAAGAGTATAAACCTGTACATCAATAAGTAAATGACACATATATGTATATATATATATGTGTGTATGTACGCATGTATGTATGCATATGCATATATATGTATGTGTATATGTTTGAATACGTATATATGTAACGTGCTGTATATTTCTAACTTACTATATATGTGTGTGTGTGTATATATGTATATACATATATGTATATATATGTATATACATATATATATACAGAGAAGTTAAAGAGGGGAAATGATAACAACAGGGGACATAAGGGAAGATCCCAAGTGAGGAGGTGGCATTGAGTTGTGTTTTGAACTAACCTGAGGAGTCTATGTAGTGGAGTAGAGAAAGAAAAGCATACCAGATGTAATGGACCAACTATGCAAAATCGAAGAAGTGAGAATGATCATAACAGTAATGTTGTGTCATCAACACAACCTGCTGGCCCACTGTGAGCAGAACATAAATATTCTGTGTTATTTCCAGGACAAGATAAAACTTTGCATAGAACAATTTTTCTCTGATCTGTCTGCTTTGGGAAATGGGGATATGAATTTGATCATACGCTGACTAGAGAAAGAATGAAACCTCTGTCCAGAGAAGAAAATTTTTCCCCATACAAATGGAAATTGACTGGCAGAGAGTGAATATTTTCATTCATTCACTTGTCTCACATGTATTAAGCATCCGCTGTATTCAGGGTAGTATACTAGACCCTGGGGATAAAAACATAAAACTAAAAACAGCCCCAGGTAACTTGAGCTTATATTTGGGGAATCTAATGACCTTGATTTCTAAAGCACAGTTCTCTCACTAGCTGAGTCAACAGTATCAGGTATTGGCCTGTCCATCTACGGTAGGCATTTCCATCTGTAGCAGGCATGGAAACATGGAGTTTCTTTTACCCTGAACCTATTGGAAAGTATATAGTGACACATTATCATAGGTTGAAAGTTGGAAGGGACAGTAGAGGTCATCTAGTGTAATCCTTTCAAAGTCAGTAAGTGAAAGGGGTAGTATTTGAACCCAGGATCTCTGACTCCAAACCCAGTTTTATTTCCACTGTATAACACTAACATTGCTGTGCTTAATCCCTCCTGAGGTCATGAAAGTTAGACAAAGCAGTACAAGGACACCATGAGGTTCTCTCTGAAGAACTTTAGTATAGATTGTGAGACATGGGAGATAATGTTACAGAACCACTTGCAGCGCAAGTTTAAAGAAGGTACGGTGATCTATGAGTAAAGTAGAATTGCAGTAGCACAAAGGAAACATGAGATGTATAAATCTAGAGACCTTTCCACCCCAAATGTTCAAATACACTATTTGTACTCTACCTGTGGTAGAGACATCAATGCTTGAACAGGCTGTCATTTTCCTAATATTGTGATGTCGTTGGTCCTCTTTGAGAAGGAAGGACAAAAAATAAGAGTAAAAATGATTTTTAAAAAGTATTGAAATGTAATCTCCCATGCAAATTACATTGGCAGATTAAATTACTATTCATTTTTCTAAGACTATAGCATTTGTAATGAAGCCTTAATATTGGATTCCTTTGGTCAGAAAATATTGGATTTTAAAATTATTTTAAATATACCAAATAATGTAAAATCTTTTTTTTCTTTCATTTAATCAATCATCATTCTACAATCTAATAGGACTAGGGATGATTTTGATTAATTATCTCCCAAACCAAACAACAGCATCCTGTTAAGTTAAAAAAAAAAGGCTTAAAATTTGGGAAAGAAATAATCAGATTATACTTTACTTAGTAAATGTGGAGGTAGAAAAATTTTGCCTTCTGGAATTCTGACCACCTTCCCAGGTCCTCCTGGGTTAGTACATTCTTGTGCTTTTACCAACCTTCCCATAAAAAAATTTACTCACAGGAAAGCATCTTCTAAACCTCATCGTAAGATTGAGAAGGCTTAATAAAGTATATTGTTGGGCAGGAGGGGAATGAATTTTTACAGAGGATAAGAAACATTAAATTAAATGAATGAATCCTTAAGAATGTAATGTTAACCCTGAGAGAAGTCGAGAAGGGTATTGGCAGGGGGACAGTCATGGATAGGTGGAAAGAGCATCTAGTAAATGGTACAAATAAGCACCCCATAAGGAACCACTTATTTCACCTTCATGGACCTATTTCTATTTTCCAGGCTCCCATAGGAGAAAAAAAAATTTATGACTCCTAAAGGAGAATATCAAGGGCAGCAGGTTTTAAAGAAATAGGCTAAGAGGAAAAGTTGAAACAAGTGATGCTTAAAACTAGAGGATAGGAAATTAAATGAAAGCTGCTTTTCCTGGGAATCACAATTTTCTCGTTAGTGCTTACCCCTTTACTGTATTTAAGGTAGAAAGAGAGAAATTACCTTAATTAGGAAATATTTTAATTATGGAGAAATAGATCACTTGGGGGAAAGTTGGCCGATGAGCCTGTGATTTAAAGTAAATTTAGCAGCACAAATCTCCCTTCACATTCTCAAGTGGAGTATTTTATGCCTTATCTACACATCATGCTTTTATTACTTTACTACTGAGACTTATAAGACAGGTTAAGGAGGTGAGCCTGTCTTAAAGTCAAAGCTTTATTTTATGTTAATTCTAGTGCTTAATAGAATGCCCTGGATGTAGTAGGCACTTAATAAATATTTGCTGAGTTGACCTGCCTCCATTTGAAGTTATCTAGAATTCTCAGCTCATGCCTACATAGTCCAAGCTCCTACTAGAATATTGGAGGTTGAGGTCCACTACTTCAGAAAAAAAGATGGAAATGAGCATGTGGAGTGATTAAATGACTGAAAAACAGAATCTTTGAGGGATGGAAAAAAGAATTAAGATTTTGCATGTAGAAAAATAGAAAAATGACTATACTTTAAAGTGCCACATTTAAGCAGATAAATATTTTTAAAGCAGATTTTACCAATGACACAACATTAGAATTGAAAAGAACTTGAGAAATCTTCTCTAATCCATCTTCATCATTTTTCAGATAAGGAAACAGAAGCCCGAAAAGGGAAAAAGAGAGTTGAACTGATTACTCAAGCTCATATGACCAATTAGTGGAAGAACTCTTACCTCTTTGCGGGTCAACATTACCTTCTTTGGATCATCTCAAAGATTATAATGGGTGTTTATATTTCAAAGATATACATGGAAAGGAGAAAATATTTAACCTGGCTGCTCAATAAAACCACAGTTTCAGCTACCTAATTTGACTAAGAGGGAATTGAGGAGACCTCAGACACTACCCAGATATGCTTGGGCTAGAATGATTGGATACTACATAGAGGACTCCCCTCTACACCCCTTTCTCACTCCAATTCGGTTGCAGAATGAGTTTTCAAAACTCTTGAGTCTTTAACATTGGCAGGTAGTCTGTTTTCATATATTTCCCCTCCCTCTGAACTGAGGCATTTTATTCTAGAAGATGTAGTCCCTCCAAGACAATATTGTTCAGTTGTTTTTAGTTATGTCTGACTCTCTGTGACCCCATTTTGGGTTTTCTTGGCAAAGATACTTGAATGAATTGCCTTTTCCTTCTCCAGCTCATTTTACAGATTAGGCAACTGAGGCAAATAGGGAAAGTGACATGCCCAGGGTAACAGCTAGTGTCTAGAGCCAGATATGAACTCAGGAAAGAAAGCCTTCCTGATTTCATGCCTGACACTTTTGCTACTGTGCTACTTTGTTTATCCCCTTCAAGGCAATACCCCCCTCTCTAACCCTATGGAGTATCTTGAGTGCCAATAATTAACCCACTTTGCATCCTTTAAATAGGAGCTCTGCCAAACATTACTCTTAGGAAGTAGATATTACTGAACCAATATTTTACCAGTGGCTGACGGTATAAGTTTCAAACACATTTCTATCATAGCACCTAATATTCTTCAATTTATGGGTGAGGAAATTAAGAAACAATTTGTGCAAGGTTATATAGCTACTAAGCCATGGAACTGGAATATAGATCCTCTGATTCTACACCCAATGACCTTTCTTAAGCTCTTTTACTGCAGTAGCTTAATTGTCAGATTTGCTTTGTTTAATTTTAAGGTTGCTTATTTTCTTTTTGTTGTTGTTTAAATAAAGCCTTCAGTATAGGGCTAATGTAATTTTAGGGCTTCACATTCTCCTTGGGGTATGTAACACCTGTCCCAAAGTGCATTGGTATAGGATTCTATACTGGTGGAGATCAAGGCCTTGTCCTGGGCAGGGAAGACTGGTTGAAACATGCTGAATTTCAGTTCTGAGTCACATCTTTGGAACTAGCTAAGCTTCAAGTTTTCCTCAAGTGCGGACAAATGCCATTTCAGGTTGCTGAAAGAAAAGCCTCTAAGAAGAAATGAGAAGAACTGGCAGTCTTCATCATGTCCCTATTCCCAGCTTGGTACATTAGACACCAGCAAGTTTCCTTTTGGGTGATATTCAGGGACCTTTTTCTCAGTTGAGTTACCAATGGGAAATCTCTTTCACTCAGTATTTTCTGGCATATATATGTATATATATATACTTTTATATATTACTTCTCTGACTTCCTTTTTGCTGTGATTTGAATAAATGGGTTTCTTTGCTATTTGTTTTGTGTATTTTCAATGTAAAATTGATATTAGGTGGAGAAGGGATCAATCCTTGAATGTAAAGCTCAGGGTCCTCACTTCTACCCAAAATGACAAAGAAATCAGAAGTTAGAGGGAACCTGGTCATATCCCCTAGATGAACAATATTTAAAGGAACAGATAGATTCTTCTAGCCTAGTACACCTTCTCTCTCAGGAGATTAGAGTGGTGGACTCCAGTTCCCTTTGGAAAAGGAGTAAATACACATAGGCACAGGACTGCTGTCCTTAACTTCATTTCTCCCCCTTCCCAACCCACACTGAAGCCAGAATGATCTTCCTGTAACATTGCTCAAAAATATTCACATCTTCTCAGCTGTTTACATCAGTCTCCTGAAAATGGATGTAATATCACGACCTTGAGAGACAACCAATCAGAAAATGAAATGAGTCATCTCTCACATTCCCAGTGATAGCTAATCATAGGGCTTTTCTGAAACACAAACAATTCCACCCTTCTTCCATACCAATACTCCCTCCATTTGGACCCCTCCTGTCATTATAAAAAGACCTCTTCTTCTTTCCCTCTTCTGAATTATCCAAGGACTCCTTAGGTAGATTATAATCTAACCACAACCAAGGTATTCATAAAAATATTTTCCCTGGATATTATTGAGAACCCCTACTTCCACCCTCAATATGCTATCTCCTTGCCCTTTCACCCAGAAATACTTCATCAAGTTCTCCTCAGTGTTGAGACAGTGATTAGTGAATGATGATTAATTTTAATAGAAACAAAAAAGTTTTATTTTACTACTAATAAATAAAATGTATAAATTTGAATATAGATATTTTCATCTTTATGTTACTCTTAATTTACATTTTATATTGCCTAATACTTTATGAATATATATATATATATATAATTCGTGAATAAATATATGCATTTTTTAATTATGTGTTAGGAATTTTTTTCAGTGAAAGTTATGTGCAGTCAAAAAAGTATGGAGAAAATTGGCTAGATAGAGGATAAAGTTTAAATTCTATAAATTGTCATTCAGAGATTTCTACTCTGGGTCTTGAAGCTGCTTTTGAGCCTTCACTCATGCTATTATGGAATTGCAATCTCGCCCTTCTCTGTGTTTAGCTGATGCCTTTAAGACCTAGGCTAAGTTCCTTTTCTTCCTGGAAGCTTTTGCTGACCCTGCATTTTGCTGTGATCTTTGCTTTCTCTGAACTCTTTAGCACTTATTGTTACTATTGATCATTTAGCACTTACCATATGTTCCCTTGCAACGTGTATCTTTTTTTTCTTACAATTAGAGGACTTACTTCCCCAACCAAAATTGCTTCCAAGCTACTTGTACCTTCAAAATACCTAGCACAGTGCTTTGCACACACAGACACAAAATGAGTTCTATTTGGTTTGGTTTTCCTTTGTAAATTATTTATTTCAGGGCATAAGGACTGGTGAGTTGTTGCAGAGAGATCAAGAAGGAAAAGGATTTTCCTCCACAGAGGGTTCTTCATTAATCTTAATAAGGGGATTTATTAGTTACCACTCATGACTTTGCTGTGACATCCTACCTTCCATGCCCTTTTCTTTCCTCATTGATCTGGTTTGTATTTTTCTTCCATATCTTACCATCCATGTTTCCCTGAGTAAGACATCCTCAAGGACCTCTACATTCCTAGCAGTATTCTGTTTCTGTCCCCATTTTCAAATTTGGGAGCCCTGGCTTCTGAAACCTAAACAAGCAGGTCATAGGTACCTCACAATGCCCCTCCACCCGGGAAAACCCCAGACATTTCACAAAAATATTGAAGTGTAATCAGAAGATTTATAAAACCTTAGAATCTTTTTTAAAAATGTAAACTTTTAAAACTAATATAACTGTTAACTGAAGTACCAGCTTTACTGATGTTTGGGGTGGAATAGCAATTATATCTGCTGCACTTGCAATCTAGAAAGTACTTGCATTTACTTCCCTACATTTAAAATATTTTAGTTACTTTGGGGCTTCTGGGATAGCTTGCAGGGTGCAACAAGGATCTGGGTTAAGAATAACCCTTCCTCATATGTTCCCACAGCAGAGACTAATCAAAAACCATGTGCTTTAGACAAGGCTTTACAAGACAAAACTATGAATTGGAGTTTTACCGAGAACAAACTGGCTAGAGGAGGTAGTTGCTCTATTCCCTGGAATATGGCATCTGAGTCAATCTATTCACATTCAATATTCATGTCACTCAGGGTTTATTATGCAGGGAGAAACTGTGAAGCTGTGTTTGTCACTATGAAATTACTGTAACACAGGTCATGAAATTTCTCTATGAGGACATTATTTTTTTATCCTTTTCACTCCCTGAAACAGATACCTTTACCCAGGATGACCATTGAGTAGTAAATTTCAAAATTCTAATGATCCACAATTTCATCATTACTAGCACTCTCTTTACCAATCCAGACTGAGTCCTCTGTGTACATTGGTAGATAGTCTGGTTGAATTGCTGCAGATAAAAAAATAAGTTATCACCTGAAATGTAACCTTTCTGCACAATTAAATGTCTCCCAATTCAGGTAGGTGGATCCTCTGAAAGACACGGAAGGTATTTTTGGACTTATACCAAAAACTTTTCTCATTTTTCTGAACTTACATAGTTTGCTTTGCACATGCTCAAAATTTGAGAAACCAGAATCATTTCCACTCAAGAATAAGTTATCAGAGTAGGACATTAGTCGCAATGAGTTATGTAGCACACCAAAATGAAGAGTCATCAGTTCTCTGTTTTCACTAAGAAAAGAATGGGTAAGAAATTTCAACACAAGTTTAGGTTAAGAAGAAGGAATATCTTTCTAAAAGTGTTATGATATATTAAAGAGTGGAATTAGGTTTTTGTATTTAAAAGAGGAGGCAAAAACCTTTTTTATCTAAGTATCTATGTAAGGTGATAGACTCAATGTCTCTTGAAATTAGGACCTTAATTCTAAATTGTAATTTTTCTCTGTCAGTATAGTCCTAGATTGAAGCAATAAATTTTTCTTTGACTTCATCAAGGTTTGTCATGGTGGGAGCACAGGCACTGGTGATGGTGGCATGGCGTTTTCCTATGAGTAGCAAAAGCATTGTCATGAGCCTGTCATTCACTCCTTTTGTAGGCATACCAGCTTGCTGATTAGATTAGTTTAGATTGGAGGAGGTTATCCCTAAGGAGTTCGAGGGTGCCTCCATTGTCCATCTCTATAAGGATAAAAGGAATAGATTGTCCTGCAACAATCACAGGGGATCTCTCAGTCATTGCTGGCAAAATTCTTGCTAGAGTCCTCCTTAATAGGCTGATCCTTCACCTGGAAGATAGGTATATCCCTGAGAGCCAGTGTGGCTTCAGAAAGGGCTGAGGAACACTCAATATGGTATTTGCTGCCTGACAACTCAAGGAGAAATGCCAGGAGCAGAACAGAGGTCTGTACACAAGTCTGTAGATCTGACCAAATCCTTTGACACTATTATTCATGACGGCTTATGTAAAATTATGTCAAAATTTGGTTGCCCAGAGAAGTTCATCAATATTGTATATCTATTTCATGATGGCATGTTTGCCTGTGTTCTGAATAGTGGAAAAAGGTCTCATGCCTTTCCAGTCACCAATGGAGTGAAACAGGGCTGTGTGCTTGCTCTTATGTTTTTTAGCATGATGATTTCAGCCATGTTGACAAATGCTTTCAATGAGAATGAACATGGCATCATGGTCAGCTACTGTACTGATGGTAAGTTCTTCAATTTGAAAAGGTTACAAGCCAAGACCAAAGTGGAGGGAGTGTTGGTGCATGATTTTCTGTTTGCAGATGGTTGTGCACTCAATGCAGCCTCTGAAGCTGAGATGCAACAAAGTATGGATCAATTCTCTGATGCCTGTACAAATTTTGGCCTAATAATTAACACCATAAAGACACAGGTGCTCCATCAGCCACCACCACACCATCCATATTTGGAACCATCAGTTACAACAAATGGAGAACTTTTGAAAGTTGTGGATAAGTTCACTTACCTTAGTAGTGTACTTTCCAGGGATATACACATTGACAATGAGGTTGATGCACGAATTGCCAGAGCTAGCTCAATGTTTGGGAAGCTCCAAAGACAGGTTTGGGAGAGAAGAGGTATTAGACTGACTACCAAACTGAAGATCTACAGAACCGTTGTGCAGACCTCATTGTTATATACTTGTGAAACATGAACAATCTACCAGGGCCATGCCAGGAAACTGAATTGTTTCCACTTGAATTGTCTTAGTAAGATTCTGAGGATCACCTGGCAGGATAAGGTACCAGACACTGAAGTCCTTGCTCAAGCTGAATTGCGAAGTATTCAAACTGTGCTTCAGAGAGTGCAACTCCGATGGACTGGCCACGTTCGTCGAATACAAAAATGTACGCTTGCCAGAAAGACTATTTTATGGAGAACTTGCATGGGCAGGTGATCACATGGTGGCCAGAAGAAGCAATACAAGGACACTCTCAAGGCCTCTCTCAAGAACTTTGAATTTGCCTGTGCAACATGGGAGGCACTGGCACAGGACCACTCAGCGTGGTGTGCCCACATAAGGAAAGGTGCTGTGCTCTTTGAGCAAAGCAGAACTGAGAAAGCACAAAGTAAACATGGGATGCTCACATTGGGTTATCCACCCCAAATATTCAAATGGACTGTCTGTCCCGAACGTGGGTTAGAGCATTCCAAGCTTATATTGCTTTGATCAGC
Organism: Potorous gilbertii; assembly: GCA_028658325.1. Lineage (NCBI taxonomy): Eukaryota > Metazoa > Chordata > Mammalia > Diprotodontia > Potoroidae > Potorous > Potorous gilbertii. The sequence goes on from CM053773.1 coordinate 71,123,814, forward strand.
CACAGTCAGACACGCTGAAATTTCACTTTATAATGGTGATGTCATTTTGATCCTCTTCAAAGACAAAGGACAGTAACCAACCAGATTGAAGCAATGAAATAACTCAAGCAATAAATATGGCTTATAAGCACCTCCTTGTCAATACATAGGCTTTTTTATTTTTTTAACAAATTAACTAATATATATGAATTCATTATATCAATGATTTGAGTGTTCCTGCCACTAAGGAAGCTTACCAAAAGTTGTGTGTAGTGTTTTTTATTGGCCATGATCCCCCTTCCCCCTCGCATTTAGGCACCCCAGGGAGCATTTACCCATATCACAGGAAATGTGTGGTTTCCTACTCAGGCTCATCATGGGTGTCCATTAACTTTGGGTTATATGAAATTTTCATTCCATGGTCATTGAGATATTCCCAGACAATAACCATGCAGCATCACTAGGAGAATGGTGACATTAAAAAGGCAATCACTACTATCATAAAAAAGCTTAGAAACACTGCAAAGTTCTGAATATAATCCAGTCCATATCTCTCCTCCTGCTCGGTTTGGAACCCAGCTTACTATCCATCTGTAATGCCTATTTAGATAAAATGCACTGATGGACCGATTCAGATGATTGTCCAACCAATTGCATCTGATGATCTGGACAATAGGTTCAATTTTTCACACTTTATTTTCTGTGTGGATTTTTAGGGAAATTCTTTTTAAGTAGTTATATATCTCAGTAAGAAGATCTTATAATACTCTGAAACCCATGGCGATTGAGAAATTATTATATTCAAGATGTATTACTTAAAGCATTTTGTTATCTATAAGAGAAGGTTTCCATTTGTATTCTGTACAAGAGTTAAATAAAAATAGCAAAATGTAGTTTATTGGTTTAAAAATCCACTACAGAAACAAACAAAATAAGGAAGCATGGCTATATGATGAAATCATTGTATGGGGTGGGAGGGGAAGGAATACTGGGAAATTTTTTTGGAACATAATCTTTATATGAGACAATAGTATGACATGGCAATGTGACAACCAAAAATGTTAGTGATTATCTTGTGTTATTGGAACTTTAGTGTCCAGAATTGTGTGTGTATACATACATATATGTGTGTATGCTCACACATATATGTATATATACATGCATATGTATGCACACACAAAGTATGTCAAACAAGAAAGACAAATGTTTTCATATCCTCTGGTATACAGGCTGAAATAACACAAGGATGTGATAGTCATACCATTTTGGGACTACAATTAGTTCATTTCCTTCTGGGAGTTAATTTTAAAAGTAGATTTTAAATCTGAAGCACATTCAGACATAGGAGACTAATATGTGAGGGTAGTTGAAAATAATATCATAGGGGATACATTGAAGGAGCTGGCATGAGATCCAAAGAAAGAAAGACTAGGAAGGCATGCACTAACTGACTTCAAGTATTTTGGGCCTATCCTCTGAAAGAAACACTTAGTGTATTTTGATTGTCCCCAAAAGACAAAATTAATGCCAATGGTGGAAGGTGCAGAGAGGCAATCATAAAGATATATGTAAAAACTTTCCCTACAGAAGTTCAAAACTGGAAAAGAGCTAGTAAATTCTCTATCACTGACATTATTCAGGAAGATAGTGGATATTATATGTCAAGGGTCTCATAAAATGACGTTATGGAACTCAGAGCTATAACATCCTACTTCATACTGGGCAGGGAGTGGAGGGCAGTCCAGCAAGGGCTGCACCAGTATATATGGGCAAGAGCAGGTCTCAGGACACTATCATTGGCAGCTAAGGCATTTTTCAGAATTCTCAACCCACAAATGCCAAAAAAGTCAGTGGGAAAACTCTGTGGGATGTGAGTTAAAGAGGAGCACATGCCCTCTGATAAGTCTGGCCCCAGACCCAGGGTGGTGGCAGTGGTGGTGGTATCTGCAGCAGCAGCAGCAGTGGCAAAAGCTGCTTCCTGAACTCTGGGCCCACAGGTGTTGGGGAATTGATAAGCTGATAAAAAATCCCTGAAGCTTGGGAAAACACACACACCTCATTCCTACCTCCTCTGGAAGCAGATTTATACCTTGACAAAGAGTTACAAAGTCAAATGTTTGGTTGGAAAAATGAGTAAACATCATAAAAGAACTCAGACTACAGAATCTTACTTTGGTGACAAGGAAGATCAAGGCATAAAGAGAACAGTAGAGTCAAAGTGTCTACATCAAAAGTCTCCAAGAGGAATATGAATTCATCATAGGCCATGGAAGAACTCAGAAAGGATTTTGAAAATCAAGTAAGATAAGTAAAGGAAAAATTGGGAAGAGAATGAGAATGATGCAAGAAAATCATGAAAAACAAGTCAACAACTTGCTAAAGGAGATCCAAAAATAGTGAAGAAAATAACACCTTTAAAAATAGACTGACCCAAATGGAAAAAGAAATCCAAAAGGTCAACAAGAGTAAGAATGCCTTAAAAAGCAAAATTGGCCAAATGGAAAAGATGGTCCAAAAGCTCCCTGAAGAAAATAATTCTTTCAAAATTAGAATGGAGCAAATGGAAGTTAATGATTTTATGAGAAATCAAGAAATTATAAAACTGAACCAAAAGAATGAAAAATGGAAGACAATGTGAAAGTTCTCATTGGAGAAACTTCAAAAATATATCCAGTAGAGACAGTGTAAAAACTATTGAACTACCTGAAAGCCATGATAAAAAAAAGCTCTCTAGGTGTCATTTTTCAAGCAATTACCAAGAAAAAATGTCCTGATATTCTAGAACCAGAGTGTAAAGTAGAAATTGAAAGAATCCACTGACTACCTCTGGAAAGAGATCCTAAAAAGAAATTTCCTGGGTATATTGTAGCCAAATTCTAGAGTTCCTAAGTCAAGGAGAAAATATTGCAAGCAACCAGAAAGGAACAGTTCGAGTATTGTGGAAACACAATCAGGATAACACAAAATGTAGCAGCTTCTACATTAAAGGATCAGAGGACTGGGAATATGATGCCCTTGAGGTCAGAGGAGCTAGGATTAAAACCAAGAATCACCTACCCAGCAAAACTGAATATAATTCTTAGGAGGGAAATGGGTATTCAATGAATTAGTGAACTTTCCAATATTCTTGATGTAAAGACAAGCGCTGAATACAAAATTTGACTTTCAAATACAAGAATGAAGAGAAGCATGAAAAGGTAAACTGGAAAGAGAAATCATAAGAGACTTATTAAATTTGAACTGCTTACACTTCTACATGGAAAAATGATATTTGTAACTCATGAGATCTTTCACAGTATTAAGTTGGAGGACATAGATGGATAAATGATAGACAGACAGATAGAGAGATAGATAGATGGATGGATAGATAGAAGGTACAAGGTGAGCTGAATATGAAAGGATGAAATGCAAGAAAATAAAATTAAGGGATCAGAGTGGAATGTATTCAGAAAAGGATAAAGGGAGAGATAGAATGGAATAAATTATCTCTCATAAAAGAGGCAAGGAAAAGGTTTCACAATGGAGGGTAAGGGGTGAGGGGAAGTGAAAGAGAATGAGTGAACCTTATTCTCATTGGATTTGACTTCAGGACGGAGTAACATGTACAATCAATTGCATATCTTACCCTATAGGAAAGTAAGGTGGAAAGGAATAAGCAAGTAAGGGGAGGGGATGATAAAAGGGAGGGCAGATTGGAGGAGGGAGGACTTAGAAGCAAGCACTTTATAAAAGGCACAGGATCAAAGGAAAAAATAGATAATTGGGGGACAGGATAGGATGGAAGAAAATATAGTTACTCTTTCACATCATGACTATTATGGAAGTGTTTTGCATAAGTACACACGTATAATCTATATTGAATTACTTGTCTTCTCAATGGGAGTGTGTGGGGAGGGAAGAAGGGAGAGAATTTAGAACTCAAAGTTTTAAAAACAAATGTTAAAAAATTATCTTTAAATGCAGTTGGGAAATAAGATATACAGGCAATGGAGTACAGGAATTTTTCTTGCCCTTCAAGAAAGTAAGTGGGAAGGAGATAAGGGGGGATGATAAAAGGGAGGGCAGACTGAGGGAAGAGGTAATCAGAATGCATGCCATCTCAGGGTGGGAAGAGGGAGAAAATGGGGAGAAAATTTGGAACTCAAAATCTCATAGAAATGAATGTTGAAAACTAAAAACAAATAAGTACAGCAGAACCTCAGTTTATGAGTAACCCGGATGAGGAAAATTTTTTCTCAAATTTTGTCTTGGAGGAGGAATAAAAATTCACAGTATAAGCATCATGTTTGGACTTGAACAGCTCATGAAGGGATGACACTCAACTAGGACAATGTTTTATTTCTTTTTTCAAATCATATAAGTTTGCATGCCATCTCAGAGAGAGAGGAGGGAGGGAAGAAAAGAAAACTGAAAACTTATGGAAGTGATTGCTGCAAACTGAAAAAAAAAATTAATTTTTTAAAAAGTCAAAAACAAGGATCGTTAGATAGATTCCTAGTTAGAAGTGAATGTAAAGGAAAAAAATCAGAGAGTCAAAATATGAAAGAGATTCTAAAAAACAAAAAAATTGTAAAGCCAGTAGTGTTAGTCTTACTTTTAGTGAATGTAGCATAAGAGAGATCACTCAACTTTGAAATCCCTCATGTTCTCATAGAAGGAGATTCTCCTTGTAAACAGTTGGGAAATAAGATATACAGGCAATGGAGTACAGGAATTTTTCTCGCCCTTCAAGAAAGTAAATGGGAAGGAGATAAGGGGGGATGATAAAAGGGAGGGCAGACTGAGGGAAGGGGTAATCAGAATGCATGCCATCTCAGGGTGGGAAGAGGGAGAAAATGGGGAGAAAATTTGGAACTCAAAATCTCATAGAAATGAATGTTGAAAACTAAAAACAAATAAGTACAGCAGAACCTCAGTTTATGAGTAACCTGGATGAGGAAAATTTTTTCTCAAATTTTGTCTTGGAGGAGGAATAAAAATTCACAGTATAACCATCATGTTTGGACTTGAACAGCTCATGAAGGGATGACACTCAACTAGGGCAATGTATTCTCCCAACGGAGAATACATAACTTGCTCACGTAGGGAGCAAATGCCAGAGAATTTGAACCCAGATCCTTTGACGCAACAGCCAGTGTTCTTTCCATTGTATCACACTATATACTAATAGTCTTCTATCTGACTCCTTCAGAAGAGAAGCATGGATACAATGAACACGAGAAAATAAGGGCCTGACTATACTAGAGGCAAATTAAAACATTGTTAAGTTGATATGTATTGAGCCTTTCTGTTAAGCCTTAATACAAAATGGTTGACTCCTAAATTAATTCCATTTTTCCCCACAAGCATAGGGAATTAATTCTACTAGTTTATCTTGAGTTTCACATATTCATGGCAAAGTTGGATTGAAAAAGCAAACACTGCAAGTTATGTATAAGTATTGGTTTTTTGGTTGTTGTCCTTCATTCTTGAAGAGGATCAAAACGACATCACTATGCTAGAGTTCAGTTACAGTGCATCCCACTGTTGGCTGATCAGACCAATATGAGCTTAGAACTCTACCACAGAACTCTTGACTATTGTGTCAGGCACAATAGTCTATGTGAACATTTGTGTTAGATTCTCTAAATTTGTGCATCTCATGTTTCTCTTGAACTACTTAAATTCTGCTTTGCCCATAAAGCACACCTTCTCTGATGAGGGCATACCATGCTAGATAGTTCTGTGTCAGCATTTCCTATGTCACACAATCAAGTTCAAATTCCTAGGAGAGACCTTAAGACAGTTCTTGTAATGTTTCTTCTGACCATTATGTGAATGCTTGCTCTGTTCAAAGTCTCCATAAAATAGTATTTTTGGCAAGAATACATTTGGCATTTGAACAACATGACCACCTCATCAGAATTGCATTCTCAGCAGTAGAATTTGATGCTTGGCAGTTTAGCTCAGGATAAAGGATGTCAGTGTCTGCGATCTTACCCCTGCCAAGTGATCTTCAAAATCTTTCTAACACAACTGAAATGGAAGGAATTTAGTTTCCTGGCATGGTGCTGATAGACTGCCCAGGTTTCACAGGCATAAAACACTGAAGTCAGGTGGAACACAGACCGGCACAAAGCAGGGACAGGACCTGAACAGGCTTCAGGGCACCACCAGCCACAGTTCACAGATTGCTCAACCCACAAACTCCACAGACAGCTTTAAAGGTCACTGAAAGGGCCCCTTCACCCAGAAGAGGGGAGTGTGGTCTGGACCTCCAACAGTAGGCACTGCAAAAAGCAACTGCCATTTTTGGAGCACTTTGCCAAGAGTCCTTGGGGGAATTAAGCAGCTGATCTGATTCTCAGCCCTGAGCTCTGCCCAGGGGTGAGGAGGAATGCTGGCAGTGGAGCTGGAGGCAGTTGCTGTGAGGGAATTCCAATTGCAGTTTCTGGGCAGAAAAGATTTTGGTTGCTCTCAGACCAGTGTGCAGTCCAGGAGAGGTGTAAACCCCTCTCCCTTGACTATGCCACCTTGGAGAAACTGAGAACTTGCAGGTCCCCAGAATTTAACCTCTTCTTGACAAAGGACTCAAAAGTCAAGTAACTGGCTGGGAAAATGCCCAAATAATGTAGAAAAAGAAAGAGTATAGAAGGTTACTCTCTTGGTGAACAACTATCTTCTTCCATCCTTGCTGATGAAGAAGAACAAAGCAAAACATCAGAGGAAGTCATGACTTCTGTGTCCAAAACTTTCAAAATAAATATGCAATGGTCTTAGGCCATGGAAGAGCTCAAAAAGGATCTTGAAAATCAAGTAAGGAGGTGGAGGAAAATTTAGGAAGACAAATGAGAGCAATGCAAGAAAATCATGAAAAATGAGCCAACAGCTTGCTAAAGGAGACCCAGAAAAATGTTAAAGAAAATAACACCTTTAAAAATAGACTAACTCAATTGGCAAAAGAAATCCAAAAAGCCAATGAGGAGAAGAATGCTTTAAAAAGCAGAATTAGCCAAATGGAAAAGGAGGTCCAAAAGCTCACTGAAGAAAATAATTCTTTAAAAGTAAGAATGGAGCAGATAGAAGCTAATGAGTTTATGAGAAATCAAGAAGTTACAAAACAAAATGAAAAGAATGAAAAAATAGAAGAAAATATGAAATATTTCATTGGAAAAACAGCTGACCAGGAAAATAAATCCAGGAGAGACAATTTAAAAATTATAGGACTACCTGAAAATCATCATCAAAAAAATAACCTAGACATGTTCTTTCATGAAACCATCCGGGAAACTGCCCTGATATTCTAGATAAAAAATAAATATTGAAAGAATTCACTGATTACCTCCTGAAAGAGATCCACAAAAAGAAACTTCTAGGAAGATTATAGTCAAATTCCAGAATTCTCAGGTCAAGGAGAAAATATTGCAAGCAGCTAGAAAGAAACAATTCAAGTATTTTGTAAACATAATCAGGATAACACAGAATCTGGCAGCTTCTACATTAAGGAATCAAAAGGCTTGGAATATGATATTCCAGAGTCAAAGGAACTGAGATTAAAACCCAGAATCACCTACCCAACAAAACTGAGTACAATACTTCAGGGGAAAAATGATAATTCAATGATGCAGAGAACTTTCAAGTAATCTTGATGAAAGAACAAGAGCTGAATAGAAAATTTGACTTTCAAGAACAAGAATCAAGAGAAGCATGAAAAGGTAAACAGGAAATGGAAATCATAAATGACTTTCTAAAGTTAAAAGGTTTACATTCTTACATAGAAAGATAATATTTTTAACTCTTGAGATGTTTCTCAGTATTGGGATAGTTGGAGGGATTATACACATACACACACATACATATAAACACACTTTTATGTATATATAGACAGAGAGCACAGGGTGAGTTGAATAAGAAGGGATGGTATCTAAAAAAATAAAATTGAGTAGTGAGGGAGGAATATATTGGGAGGAGAAAGGGAGAAATAGAATCACTCATAAAGGAGGCAAGGAAAAGCTTTTCAGTGGAGGGAAAAAGGGAGGAGGTGAGAGGGAGAAAGGGAAGCTTACTCTCTTTAAATCTGGCTTAAGGAGTGAATGACATGCTCACTCAGTTTGGTATGAAAGTATATCTTATGCTACAGAAGGTTAGGGAAGAAGGGCCCCAGTGGGGTGAGGGTGATGATAGAAGGGAGGGCATATGGGAGAAGGGAGTAATCAGAGGTAAACACTTTTGGGGAGGGACAAGGTCAAAAGAGAGAATAGAATAAATGGGGGAAGAATAGGATGGAGGGAAATATAGTTAGTCTTACACAACATGACTATTATGGAAGTCTTGCAAAACTACACATATACAGCCTATATTGAATTGCTTGCCTTCTCAGTGGGAATGGGTGGGGAGGAAAGAAGGGTAGGGAGGAAAGAAGGGAGAGAATTTGGAATTCAAAGTATTAGGAAAGAATGTTGAGAATATTTTTGCATACAATGGGAAATACGAAATATAGGTAACAGGGTGTAGAAATCTATCTTGCCCTACAAGAAAAGAGAGAAGAAGGGGATAAAGGAAGGGAGGAATGTGATAGAAGGGAGGATGTATTGAGGTAGGGGTAATCAGAATGCAAGGCATTATGGAGTGGAGGAAGGGAGTGATGGGGAGAAAATTTGGTACTCAAAATTTAGTGGAAATGTATGTTGAAAACTAAAAATAAATAAGTGAACAATAAGGTCAACACAACAGCTCTGTAGACCTTCAGTCTAGTAGCCAATCTTATTCTCTCCCACAATTTCCTTCAGAGCTTCCCAAGCACCAAGTCAGCTCTGGCAATGTTTGTGTATCAATGTGTATATTCCTAGAAAGTAAACTACCAAGGTAAATGAACTTACCCACAGCATTCAAAACTTCTCCATTTATTGTAACCAATGGTTCCATCGCTGGCTGATAGAGTACTGTGTTTTACTGAAAGACTGTCAGCCTTTATCTCCCAACCTTAAAATAACCTTTCTTCCTCATGTACTAACAGGGGAATTGTCTCACTATTTATTTTTTAAAAGATAAACTGCTGTAAATGTGTTGTTTTACACATTAGGCTTTCTGTACATAAACTCTGAAAATGTATAAAATGTGTAGGATGTTATGATCCTATGAGATTATAATGTAAAGATTCAACAGGATAGAGTTTGTTTAATTTTTTGTTTTACACAGCTGTTAAAAATTCAGTTTCAAACCAGTATATGAAGTCATGTACTTGAAGATAAATTAATTTGAAATGGTTAATTCCTTCCTTCTGTATCAGAGACACACAGTGCAGACCTAGAAATGTCCTAAGCCTTAACATCTTCTAAATAAAGATAATACATTACAACCTCTGCTTCTGTGGGGAAAAAAAAAGCTTAAATCTGTTGCACAACCACAAAAATAACTTTCATACATAACAAAATGTAGCTGCTCAAATTGGAGATTAGACAATACAATGGGAATAGTTCAGCACACTATAGGTTATGCAAGGGTGTGTTCAGTAAGAACTAGCACCTCTGGGGGAAAGCCCACTTCAGGGCTACTCATCCATCTTTGGTGTCTTCCTATTACCCAAATCTTACCTGTGACTCCAAGATCATGCACAGCAGTTATACCCCAATAAAAACATCTCAACTAATGGGCTAAATGAGATTGAGGGCAACCAATAATCCTCAAATCCATTAGTAAGTTAGGGGGATGTCTGCCTCAGGTATGTGAAGACTTCCCCTGTGTAGAATGGGTGGATGAGAAAAATTTGTTCAAAAAGCCATGAAAGTGACCAAAGCAGGTGCTTTGGAGTATTTAGAGAGTATCAGAGCTTTGTCAGACATGGGGCATGCCAAGGTTATCCCATCCTGGGTCTAACTAGGCATCCTGACTTTTGTCTTGAGAGAATGAGGCTGATAACCATGTGCAACTCTGCTGCCTTTAAATCCAATTCACACAGAAGTTAAGACATCACCCCATAATGACATTGTTCCTCTTCAGAAACAAAAGACCAATAACAACATCGAATACCTCAAAATGCACGTTTAAATAAAGGTGTTTCAAAAACGAAATTGCTGTATGCTGGACGTTATTACTACCTAACATTTATATAGTGCCTATTTACCAATTTTTTTCAATTATTATTTCATTTGATCATCACAATAACCCTTGGAGGTAGGTGCTATTATCCCTATTTTAGAGAAAAGGAAACTGAGGCTAACAAAGACTTAGTAACTTGTTGACCAAATGGAATTTTTTTTTAAATTAGTTAAGTGTAGTATCCATATCGTTTATTCACTCATATATTCAACAATGATTCATTATAAACCTAGTATGTGCCATGCACTGTGCTTGGCATTTTAAATTCAAAAGATGAAAGCACAATGTAGTCCCTGTCTCCGAGGAACTTACATTCACTGTAAACATAAGTCACAAAAAATATTTTATTGCCATGTTCAGGAGGTTTTATGCATGCATGCCTTGTTTTTGACTTATTCATTTATTTTTTATGAAATGGCTTCTCTGAGAATTGAGACATAATGGTAGCTTTCCAATTATTATGACTGGTTTGCTATATACAAAGCATTAATTTGATTTGAGGACAAAATGTGATGACAAATAAAAGAAATTTGACACTTTACCAAGGAATCTTAGTGCTGCTTGTGACTTGCTTTAAAATAGATCTTTTTTGAACTTCTCTCATCCTCTTTCTAATAGCTATGCACTTGAAAACAATTACAAATAAATATAGGTGTACGTGTACATGTGTATGTTATGTATGTATGCTTGTGACAACTTCCAAATGAAAATATATTTCATTCGGGAGGTACACAGGTCTTCCAAAAATGTAAAATGTAATTTAAAGATGGTATTATTAATGTTAGTTGGTATTCTTCATATGAGTGAGTGAAAATGTCAAAGTTCTACTATCTGGGTCTTTTTGAACTATGTGATAAAGTTAAACTTACCACTTCATTGTAAATCGAGGAAGGAGAACTGGATTCAAAGTAGTTTGGGACAGCACCACACAGGAATGATAAAATCAAATTATCCTGAATTGTTCCTCATGTGTACTTTAGAAATTTAGCTCATCTTTTGGATGTTCCATTTTTTCTCTCTAGTAAGGTTAAAAATATTGGTGCAAAAATAGATTTTAAAAATTAACTGTTATGTTAAAACCCCAGACAACATGAAGGGAAATTGTCAAATATTATTAAATTGCTAGCTTCTAAATCTTATGAAGCAAATGTTTGATCAAAGATGGATCTAACGGGTCAAACAGAACACATAATTTAACTTAAGGAGGGCACAAAGCCTCATTTGCACCTAAATTTCTTGATCTTTAAAATTTCCAACAAGTTAGGCAAGAAATTTTCTCTGAGTCCCCCATTAAATTGCTAAGATACCCTATGGGCAGAACACATTGACCTATTAGTATCTACTCACATTTTAAAAGGCATTCATTTCACTCAAAATCATTAATTATAAAACAAATAAAAATCAATATAACCCTGAGGTGGCAGCCCACGATCAGCAAACTGGGAAAAATGTAAAAGATGGAAAGACTACCATGATGTAAACAACAGCAAGTATGATAAATGAAGACAATCATGGAAAAAACTAACACAAACTGATGCATAAGTGAAACATTCAAGAAAATCATATATACAATGACTGTAATGTAAATGAAAAGAACAATATGAATGCTGCAAAATTACCAAGGTATCTCAAAGAACAAATGTGAGAAAACACCATCCTTGCAATTCTTTGAAGAGATGGAGAATCCATGCATATGGAACACCCTTACGTATCGTCAGATTCTTTTTTTGCTTTATTGTTTTTTGATTATTTTCTTTCTCTTCTTCCTCTTGCTCTTTTTTTAATAAAACTTTATTTTAGCTGATGACTCTATGAAAGATGAGAGAAGGAGAAATATAGAGGGAAATTTAGGTGATTAAAACATGATAAAAAATTTTAAAAGACATTTTAATTAAAATAGCATTTTATATGGCACTTTAAAGTTTACAAAGCATTTATTTTATAAGAATTCTGTCAGATAGGTAATATGAGTGTTGTTAGCCATATTAACAATGAGAAGAAATGAAAAACAAGAGATTTTATTAGTTTCCAGTCACAGAGTAAGTGACAAAGTTGGAACTCACATTAGTGTCTCTTCCATTCCTCTATTTAGTGCTAGGGCCAAAAAGCTCAGGACTGATAGATTATGATAATGGGGGAAAAATCAACAACTAAAAAAGTCACAAGTCAGTATTGCAAAATTATAAAGAACAAGCATGGTCCCAAAGAAGAGACATGAGGCAACATGCCCCATCCCATTGCTTTGTCCTCCTGGGAAGCCCATGAATGTGGCACATTTATGCATTTTCAGAGATTTTGCCATGTGTTGACTGACTTTGCTAATTGGTTTTTTTTTCTCTTCTTCCACTTTTACTTTCTTTAAAAAAATATTATTTGTCATATTGGATGACTTTCTGGGAGTAGAAGGCAGGAAATGTTGAGAGGAATTATGATGATCTAAAAAGTAGAAGCTATTAATAAAAAAAAACATTAATTTAAACATAAGAGGAGAATTTAACATAAGGTGTGAAGTGCAGGAATCTGCCAAGAGAGGAGGATCTTGACTCTTCAAAGAATAATGAGCACTATGAGAAGTGCCAGAAGACATCAGTTGGAATGTTCACAAAGATGAACACTTCTTAGTTTAAAATGTATGTTCTCTACGCACATTCTTACACATACAAATGAGATTACTTTCTTCAGACACTTAGGGAAATACAGTTCATTATCTTGTAGCCATAAAAATAATAATTGATAATAACAACTAACATTTACATAGTGCTTACTATGTGCCAGGCATGGTGCTAAGTGTATTGTGTATTGCAGTTATCATTTCATTTGATGCTCACAAAACCCCTGGGGGTGGAAAGGCAGTAGGAACTGTTATTATTTCCATTTTACAATTGAGGAAACTGAGGTAAACAGAAGTTCAGTGACTTGCCCAGGCAGGGTCACTTAGCTAGTATCTGAGGCAATTTTGAATTCAGGTCTTCCTGACTTCAAGCCTGGTGCTCTATCCATCCGAAGGATATGGGGTTATTTAGCGGAATCCCTTATTTTCATCTGCCCTCCAATGAGAAAAACAATACCTAAAAGTGAGAGGTGACCAAGGAGGAGTGTTTTGGACAGAGATGACAATAGATTCCTTGGGAAAATTGGCACATCCTTTCCAGAAGTTACTATTCTCAGAACTAAAATAAGAAAAGTAAAGGAGGACGAGATGGGGTCAGAAGTTGAAGAATTTTTTCTGTTAATTGCTTGGTCCTCCTCAGATCAGCACTGATATATAAGGACAAATTTTCTAATAAGCTGAACTGTCCAAAATAATGAAATATGTTCTTTTATGATCTAATGACTTGCCCTCCACTGACATCATTCCAACAGAGGCTAGGTGACAATTTTTCAAGGATGTTACAAAATGAATTGCTGCAATAGGTAGGAGTTTGAAGTAGATAATACAGAATCATAGAATATCCATATTAGATGGAACTTTGGAAGTCTCCTGGTCTCATCCTCTCTAAAATATTTTCTGTCTATAACTACTTGATTATTTCATGCGGAAGAGGTAGGGATGGCCTACAGGGATAGAATACACAAGATTCATCCATAAATATTAGTGATTGATGTCAATGAGTGCAGCCAAGACATAAAAGCCAGTCTGCCAATGTTGGGAGTCATCAGAATGGTTGGAAATCGGTAATTACAGAACACAGGCTGAGATGAACTTTCAGATAGTGGGAGGTGACAACATAAATAAGATAAGCAAGAGGAAGTGTTAAAAATGTCATACTGCAGAAAGAAGCAACAACTGAGTACTCTGACAAAAACAAAAAGGTAAATTGCTCCAGTAGAGTCTTTTCTGTGAGGTCTAACTATTTATAATAAAGAGCTTGGCCTCCAGATCTGTCCTGGAGTTAGCCCCCTTTTGACTGATTTTAGATGTGCTAATGTGTTCTTTATTTTCCATGACCCAAGAAGACTGTTTTGAAGTAAGTGGGTCACTGGAACAGTGGGAGGGATCTATGGCATCCAGGAGTATGTTACTTTTACCCTTGCCCTTATAGTCTTGCCTGGAAATTAGGATGCTGGAGGTCTAAGGGCAACCATTGCTGCAGAAGCCATCAATGGGGGAGATTTAATGTCAGTCTTAAGTTGGTAGTTAGTGGTTTCAGGAATTGGGCCAATAAGCCAACAATCATTGCATTCTTGGGCTATAGCAGTTGGTGAATTAGATCTGGCTTTAAGTGTATAGTGCAATTTATTGTAGATGAGCTAGTCAGTATTAAGTGAGCAATATATTATTTAGCATGAAAAGAATGTGGGAGAAAAGAAACTTGATGTAGCAGGTCAAAAAATCATCTCAGAGTCAAGAAGATCTGACTTCAGGTCTAGATACAGATACTACCTATCTGTCCCTAGGTAGATCACTTAAACTCGCAGTGCCCTCAAGCAATTGCAAGACAAAAAAGTCCTAAAGTTGGTGCCTAATTGAATTGCTAATTAATTTATAGAATAAGAGAATGAGATAACAATGGGTTCCTGTAAATCAAGTTGGGTGTAAGCTCTACCAATTCTTTGTTTACTCATCCAGAGACTACAATGACAAAAATTGGGGAGTAAAACTTCAGTAACTTTAATAAGACACAGAAAGTACAAAGTACAGAGGCAAAGAAGCAGATGCTGGCAAGAGAGTTTGAGAGGTTGTAGGGGGATGTTCAAGGGAGTGGCACAGAGTCAGACAGCATGGAGATAGTAGAGGGAGACAGGTAGTATGGGGAAAAGAATGGGGAAGGCAAGAGACACGGAGTCACTTAAAAATGGACTGAATTGGGATCACTCCCAGAGCATGAACCTTCATTAGATGTAGCCCATGGAAGAGTGGGGGGAGCCAAACAGAAGTTTGTGGTCTCATTTTTGCAGGGTGTCAGTACGAAACGGAATAACTCTTATCTGTGCCATCTTCAGTTTAATTCATTAACATGTCCCAATCATCTTAAAGTTATCAGCAACACTTAGGTTCTGCTAGTTTTATTTCAGATGTTTGGAGTTTATCTAAAGCTTGTAGACCATGAGCAGTTAATAGGACAAGAGGACTCTTACAGTAAAGGGTAGCTGGCTTCCATTGATTTGGCAAGACTTTAGTTAATTTGTGAAACAGTTTGCAAATAACCATTATGCCCCTTTGATCTATAGGATACTCTATAATTGCAATCTTACTTCATGCTATTGTTAATTCCTAGTGGTTACTTATAAACTTAACTATACTAATTAGAAAAGAGAGGATGGTGATTAGGGGGACCAGAACAAGATAAAGTTTAACATAATAATAATACATAATAATGTATGGGAGTTCCTCATTGAGAGCACTCTGCTTCCAAGAAAGTTCTCCTGTAGCGCATAAGAGATGTTTTTCAGGATTTCTATTGGCCAGTATCATTTCATCCTGAGACACACATGGAGGGATGATATATTGAAAACAGACCTGTCATGGCAACTACTTATTTGAAGTGTATCAACTGATACCTTGGTTCCTATTCCAGAAGTGTGCCCCTCATAAATTTTATCATTTTTTTTGCATAGTAATATAGTATATTCAATGGAAATTATAATCCAAATGCATACCATATTTGCTTGATGGCTACACTGTTACATTGCCAAATCTTGTTAATTGCGTGTATTCCTATGCCTGCTTGCATATATGAGGTTATAAATGTCACTATTTTTATATGGACACTAGGTAACTCCTGATTTTACCCTTACTACCCAGCTGTATTGGTAATGCTGAATCTCATGTTGTCTCTAATCCTCTTTCCCATGGCCTTGAAGTCTGATACTACTTTCATTTCACTTTCTCAGCAAGTGTGACTCAGCTTACCATTCCACCCTTCACAGAGCTATCCTTCCCTCTCTACCTATCCCCATCCCAGTATATTGACTGAGATAACCTCAAATTGATTTCACCTTTGTAATAATCTCTCGGATAGGCCCTCTTCTCTGTTCTAGCACTGCCAACACTATAATGCAGGCCCTCATCACCTACTTCCTGGATGACTTCAATAGTGTAATGGTGGGTCTGTCTGCATCAAGTCTCTCCACGCCAGTTCTCCACTCAGGCCCAACTCCTCACCCCACCAAAAAAAGATTTTTATAACAAGCAATCAAATTCCAGTGGCTTCTAAACTGCCTCCATAATTGAAATGTTTTAACTTTCAAAGATCTTCATAAACTAAATCCCTCCAACCTTTCAAGATTTTCTTAAACCTTAGTTCCCAACACATACTCTTCAGTCCACTGACACTAGCTTCTTGACTTTGCCATAAACAAACACTCCATCTCTCAGCTTCATGCATTTTTCCTGAGTATCCTCCATTCCTGGAAAGTTCTTCTTTCTTTCCTCGGACTACTGACTTCCCTGGCTTCCTTTAATTTTTTTTTAAATTTTATTTGTTTTATTCTTGACTTAAAAAATAAAGCAAGCATTTCCATAACAAACTAGAATAGAAAAAGATAATTGTACGTGAAATTGAAAATCTATTATGTACAACTTGGTATTCCTTTTAAATATATAATAGTCATCATGCAACCTTCTCTTTTTTCTTCCTTCCCCCTTCAAACTAAAATTTCATCTTCTATAGGAAACCTTCCCTAAATCCCTTAATTCCAGTGCCTTCCTTTTATTAATAATTTCCTACTTATTCTGTATGTATATATTTGCATATATTTGTTTGCATGTTGTTTTTCTTATTTGATTGTAAGCTCCTTGAAGGTAGATTTTCTTTTGCTTTGTTTTGTGTCCCCAGTACTAAGCACAGTGCCTAGCACATAGGAGGTTTTTAATAAATGTTAATTGACTGATTGATTAGAAGAAGGCTATGTTTCTTCCAGTTATATCCTGAGGCTATGACACAACTTTCAAGTACAATAAAATATACGGTCCTCCAAGCATTTTCTCACTTTTTAAAATTTATATTCTCATGCCCTAACAGTGCCAAGAACATCATAGGTTTGTTTTTTATTTATTTTTAATTTATGGAATAAGAAAAGAATTTACATAAAAGTATAATAAAAAGTATTGCACTATTGCACATGAAACTGCACATCTATTATGCAAAGCTTGCTATTCCTTCTAAATATATTAAAAGGTTAGCATGTATTTTTTTTCTATTCTCTCCCTGCCCATTCCTAGAGAGGACTGCCATTAGATGCAAGTAAATAAACAGGCACATGCACACACAAAAGCAACATATATGTATATATATATGTGTGTGTGTATATATATACACATATATGTATATGATGGATTTATGCATATGTGTGTATATGTACATGTATATGCATGTATACATACATGCATATACATATATATGTGTATAAAATTATCCTATACCTTTGTCAAGTTTTTTTTTCAGGATGCAGATAGCATTTTCCTTCATGTGTCCTTTACAGTTAATTGGATATTTATGATAGTCCAAGTGATTTGTTTTCTCACAGTCATTCTTAAAACAATGTTCCTGTTACTGTATACAGTATTCTCTTGGTTCTGCTCATTTTACTTTTCATTATTTTATGCAAGTCTTTCCATGTTTTCCTAAGATCATTGAGGTCATCATTTCTTATAGCACAGTAGTATTCCATTACAATTATATAACACAACCTGTTCAGCTGTTCCCAATTTGATGGGAATCAATTGATGAGCACAGTAGGTTTTAATATATGTCACTGATTAATTGATTGAATATGCATTTAGCTATACACAATTGTAATTTTAGATCCAGAAGGAACTTTAAAATCACATCATTTCAGTTATCTTATCCAAAAGGAAGACACTGATTACTATAGGTCCAAGACCTGTCCAAGGTCACATTTCCAGGAACTGAAAGACACAGATTTTCTTTTATTTATTTTTGCCTCTGATTCACTTTTCATACAACATTATGCCCTCTGGTTTTACATGCTGAAGTCTTATTGTATCTACTAGAGCTGTTCCCTTAGGACAAATATTGTTTTACCTATCTTTTTTTAATCTCTCTCAGTACATAGCACCACACCCTGTATAGAGAACGTGGCATCCCTACTCTACCCTCAGGGTATGAATTCCCAAAAGGAAAATAATTTTAGTGTTAGCTAAACATCATGGTAAAAGTTGTTCAATATGTCCAGGTAGTTACTGTCCACCATAAAATAGCAAAATAAGTTTAAACAAGTCTATGAAGCTTTAGGGACACTGATGAGGCTATGAGGAAGACGAGATATTGGGAAAAAGAAAACTAGGGAAGGGGGTAGATAGTGGCCTTGGCAATATGATAATTATCAAGCATAGCCTGCCCTTATGACGGCCAGATTCCTCTTCCACTTGAGCATTCAGAACAGCAGTGAGCCACCTTAAGAGGAAAGTTAAGCATTAACAAAGAAATCAATTGGCTTGTTGGATCCCTCCTCTGTTGTTCTTTCTTTTGCCATCTACTCTTCTGTACTTTCAGAAAAAGTTTTAAATCACCTTTTTTTAATGTTTCTATGGTGATCTTTTTACAGTTGCAATAACACTAATTCTGTCTCCTTTTAGATAAAGGATGGGACTGATTCCAGTTGTTCTCTCTGTATACATCTTTAATCCTTGCAGGGCATGCAGGTGTGACAGGCTCTGGGGTTTAGCTTTTCATAGGCTGAAAGTCTCACTATCTGAGTGGCTTAGATAGTACCTGGGAGTGGGTGAGAATGACTTGATCTGGATTTGATCTTTTTATTAATAATCCAATAAATCACCCAAAAAATGGGAATCCTTTAAAATGGAGTTTATTTTCCTTCATGCTTCTAGACACATGGTTATTTTAATTTCAGGTGCTTGAACCTAAGTACTGTTTTACCCAAAGAAGGAAGAGGGAAAAGTAAGAAGGGAGAGCTAGGAGAGAAAGTTATATCCCTAAAGAGATATAATGAGAAGAGACCAGCATGGTAAGAAGGGAGAGCTAGGAGAGAAAGTTATATCCCTAAAGAGATATAATGAGAAGAGACCAGCATGGTCTTAGGAGGATTCTATTTTTGCATCTTTTCTAGAAGTGTTTAAATATATGACATCATACAGGTTATATTGAAGTAGTTATGTGGTTTTCTCATTGACAGTATATTACATTCCTTGCCTATGTCTGTGTACAAGTTTGATATTGTTTTTTTTCTTTCACAGCAATTTTTGTTCTCCAAAACCTATCAAATGCTCTTATCATGGCAGCGCAGAGACTTATATAATCACTATACTATACTGACCAGACTGAGGGCTAAAGAGGTTCAAAGTAGGCAAAATTAGTGTAAATTTTAGTGAGATGAAAGGGGAGGAATCACGGAAAGAGAGACATTTCAATTCAAGTACATATAAAAGAGATTAATGGAAGATCAATGTCTGTTATAGAAACAGTCTATGCCCGCACAAGTTCTCCCCAAAGTCTTAGCATAGGATCCTGTTTTTTTTTCCTCAAACAGAAGTCAGAAGACCAGGTTCTTGCTTCCTTGAGATATCAGTAATTCCACCTTTCATGCAGGTATAGAGGTTGGAGCAATTGATCTCCACCCATGAGTGGAGCCCCATGTTATTGGGATTTGAAGTGGGAGTTATACCTATGAATTGAAGAATTTTAATTGTGTTGTCCCTAACAACCCTTCTAGCTCTAAATCTATTATCCTATGATTCCAAGATCATTTTACAAATATGGAGTTGAAAGCTGAGAAAAGTTGAATGACTTGCCCATGAATCACATAGCTAATGTCAAAAGGAAGAATTTAAACCCAGATTTTTCTACCTTCATATCTAGGAATTTACTGATTTTGAAGTGTATTACATGTAAAATTCATCAATGATTTCAAATAACTATAATTTCATCCATGTGTATATTCTTCCACATAGATAGCCTGCTGTGACCACAGAAATCCACCACCTGAGAGACCATCACTTAATAATAAGCCTCTCCCAAAATAGCTAACCTAGCCCTATAACAATAGACCTATCAGCTATATGTATTGGTATGCCTAATCTTTAAAACTTTCTTTCTTGTTAACACTCTAACTTAAGCTCCACTGACAATATCTTGAGAACCTACAATATGGCAGAGAAGGAGGACTTCAGTGGGGAAAT
This sequence comes from Potorous gilbertii, assembly GCA_028658325.1. Taxonomy (NCBI): domain Eukaryota; kingdom Metazoa; phylum Chordata; class Mammalia; order Diprotodontia; family Potoroidae; genus Potorous; species Potorous gilbertii. The sequence continues at coordinate 71,143,972 of CM053773.1, forward strand.
ATATATGACTTAGAACATTATAGCTAATTCCTTTTACGTATTATTCCAAATTCTTTTACATTCATTCATTCACTCATTGGGATTTGTCATATATACAGATCCACTGAACATCAGAACCAACAATTCCCAGATCACCATTTCCATCTCTGTCTAAACAACTGGATCACTGCCCTCAATCTTCTATTTTTGTTTGGATTTGGTTGTATATTTTGCCTCCTACTTGGCTGCTTATAATATTGAGGGCTCTACTCTATGTCAATTATATACGTCATCCATCATCCTTTTTACATTACCTAGTCAGAATATTTTCATACTCTAAATCATATCCAATAATCTGTGAACCTCTGAAAAATCAAGACTTACTTTCAATGTTACAAATGGAGGAGAGAAAAGAAGAAATCAATCTTCTTTTGAAAGAAGAAATAGAAATCACTCTATTTTAACTCTCTATATCCCCATAATCTTCTCCCAACACAAATTATTTCCCTTTAAGCCATAGCGTTTCTCTTTAAAAACTCTTTTTCTCTTAAAAATTCTTTTTAAAATAAAAAGATTAGCAAACATTTAGCAGGATATGATTGATATACACAATGTCCCTTCAGTTCTAAGACATGAGTTGCCACCTTCCCAGTGAAAGAGTTTTATACTTACATGATTTGACTGCTACTATGGAGACCTGCCTTCATCCTTTTTTTTCTTTAATCCCCATAGATAATAGGAGTTTAAAGTTTTTAGACAAATAAACAAGTTGTGAACTGAAATTCAACAAACATTTATAAAATGCCTACAGAGAGCAAGACCTTGTCTTAATTTCTGAAGATATAGAGGAAAAACTTAAAAATTCTTTGCTCTTAAAGAACCTATATCGGAATGGAGCAAAACTAACAACGGGGAAACGGGACAAAATTCATACTACAGCTGACCCTTTACAACATCATTAATATTTCTGTGGAGTTTCCATATTGTTAATTAGACAGAAATAGATGGTAGAGAAATCTTTGAATTAATGTGGACAAGGTATATTTACTTTACCAGGCACAGTAAGTATGAGGATAAGCTGGAGGTTTTTAATTGAATCAAATAATCAGAGACATGAATTAAGTAAGAATAATGCTACATTGAACCAACCAATTAAGGGCATTAGACTATACATGAAAAATCCTTGAAATCCATTCAGTGAACTAGTGTGAAACTACAGAAGACTGTATTGGATAGGCTAAAGAGATTTCATCATGTCTTATATTGTTGCTCTTTCTCTTTCATTCTTGAAGAGGACCATGACATCAGGAAAGTGATGTTATGACTCAGAAGTGAAATGGATTTAAGTTAGGGAGGAGTTTGTAAAGTCACCAGTCTATGCTGTCAGTCATTACTGAGCTAAGTGGGTCTAGTGGCAAGATATATATCAGGATGAGTAAGGGAATTATAGGAAGAAATGGACAGCAAAACTATACTAGTGGGGACCTCTGAACTTGATAAATCTAACCTCAAAATTAATGAGAAAAAAGGCAAGGAGGTGAAAAGAATTTTAGAAAAGGTAGCTATGATAGACCTCTGTAGAAAACTGAATGGAGATAGAAAGGAATATGCCTATTCCTCAGTGGTACATGACACATACATAAAAATTAGCCATGTACTAGGGTATAAAAACCTTAGAGTCCAGTGCAGAAATGCAGAACTAGTCAACACATCCTTTTCAGATAAGGATGCAATAAAATAATATGTAATAAAGGGCTATGAAAAGATCGACTAAAATTAATGGGAAACAAAATAATCTAATCCTAAAGAATGAGTAAGTCAAACAACAAATCATAGAAACAACCGATCATTCAAGGGAATGACAATAATGAGACAACACACCAAAACTTATGGGATGCAGTGAAGCTGGTTCTTAGGGGAATTTTTATATCTCTGAATGCTTGCATGAATAAAATAGAGAAAGAGAAGATAACTGAAGTGGGCATACAGTTGGAAAAACAAGAAAGGGACAAATTGAAAATCCCCAAGCAAAATACCAAATTAGAAATACTGAAAACCAAAGGAGAGCTTAATAAAATTGACATTAAGAAAACTATTGAACTAATAAATAAAACTAGAAGCTGGTTTATGGAAAAAAATAAAATTTATAAACCTTTGGTTAGTTTGATTTTAAAAAGAAGAAAACCAAATTACCAGTACCAAACATGAAAAGGGTGAACTCACCTCCGATGAAGAGGAAATTCAAACAATAATTAGGAATTATTTTTCCCAACTGTAGGCACGTAAATTTAACAATCTTAGTGAATTGGAAGAATATTTTTAAAAATGTAAATTGCACAGATTAACAGAATAGAAAGTAAAATACTTATATAACCTCATCTCAGAAAAAGAAATTGAAGAAGCCATCAGTTAACTCCCTAGGAAAAAAATCTCCAGGGACAGATGGATTTACAAGCCAATTCTGTCAATCATTTAAACAATTAATTCCAATACTCTGTAGGCTACTTGGGAAGGTTGAAGTCCTACCAAATATTTTTAGGATACAAATGTGGTTCTGGTATCTACACCGGGAAGAGACAAAAAAGACAAAGAAAATTATAGACCAATTTCACTAATGAATAAAAATTTTAAAAAATTTTAAATAAAATATTAGCAAAATGATTACAGATCAGGTGTGACCTCATTCATGAAGCTTTTCCTAATCTACTCTGCCCCCAACCCAAAACATCAACCTCAGTAGTGTTTTTGCCCTCTTCAATATTCTTAGTCTTACAACTCTATAAATGTTATAACTCCTTAGTGGCCTTCAGGGAAGAAAATTTTTCATTTGTAATTTTAGATCACTCAATACCTTTCAGAATGCTTGGCACATAAATATTTGATGTGTGATTCAAATTTAGGTAAATTATGTTCTTTATGAATGTTCTTTCCAATTGCATGGCCACATCCATGTATTCAAAGTTTTATCTTTATTTGTCAATTATCACTATTTTCACAGGCAAACCATGGGCTACATTGCCTGGAACAAACATCAGGTGTCTCCTTTAAAACAAATTATAGGATCTACTTAGAAGCCTTCCCACCACAAAAGAACTCATGACATGATGAATCTCTGTCTTATGATAGTTCAGAATAGTTGGATCTCATCCAGAAGTTCAATCCAAATCAAATTCAGAAAGGTTTTGTCTAAATATGTCATTGTAAGGTACTAAGAGATATGGGTGCTATCCAACTTCTAGGAATTTTGGTGCCAACATCATCATTCTTCTCCAACAGTGGAAACCCTCAACCATCATTATAGTAAGCCATAAATAGATACTTGCCCTGGTTCCAGTTTATGTTACCTTCCATCATGTGAAGGGTAGAAATTGAATTAGTTTTCTGATGCAACTTAAAAATTCTTTCTACTGAACAATTGGAACTGTGTATAATTTTCTCTTCACTATTATCATACTAGAGCATCAGCAAGGTTGCTAGAGTTTTAGAAGCTTGGAGTGAAATTCACTATGTCCTTAAAATAGCCTGCTACAAAAGCAGTTTTTCCACTAAAGAACTAGATAATTTTGCTTTGCTTAAACTTGTGTGTATATGTACTATTCACATACATTTGAAAGTTTAAAGTTTCAAAAAAGACTTTTGTTACAGCCTCTATCTGTGTATGGATAGATAGAAAGATGATATACAGACAGACAAATACATAGATAGATAGATATATAGATAGATAGATAGATGATAGATAGATAATAGATAGACAGTGTTTATATGTGTGCATACTGATTTCCTTTCATAGAATATAAGTTCCATGGAAGTAGGGTTTGTTTCATTCATTCGTTGTACTTATATACCTAATTCCTAGCACAGGGCCTCATTTAATAAATACTTGCAGGTCCAATCTGGTTCTTTGGGTCCCTGTTATTAGCTATCTTAGACCCATTATAGGCATCTGGTCCTTCATAACCTTTTAATCTCCAGGGTAGTATTGCTACTCCTTTCATATTCATTACTGAGGTTTAGGGTTTCAATAAAAACAACCTTTAATAAAGGATCATTGCCAGTAGCAGTGTTAGACCAAGTAGTATCACATGCTCCTACTGTCTCTGAATGAACTGGGCCAGCTCCTGGGGGACACATCCCTTCATCTCTGAATTTTTACACAGACTCCTTTACATCATGTTATCACACAGTACAATTTCAATCATCCTTCATCCCAGAATGTCCCGGATGACCACAAACCTATTTTTTCTTTCTCTATTTAACCCAGCATTCTAAAGTATAGATAACATTGGATAGTACTGTGCAGTTGATTATTTCTGCCTTTGTCCTCATGCATACCTCATCATAGAACAGCATTTTGCAAATATATCTCCCTGGTCCATTTTCCATCCATGCTGTCCTCTTGTGACTGCTGAAAAAGTTTATGAGAAAAGGGAAATATAAGCAGCAAATGATCTGAAAGGACAAATTTGAGATTGTTAAAAATTTGAATTTAGGGAAGAATGATTCATCATTTTTTCAGTAATATACAAGGTTTCTCTGATTACAAACTATTGGGTCTTTCGATAGTAATCTTTAGAGTGGAAGAAGATAATTTATCAGACTGACATAGCTTAATGAAATATTTCTTAGAATCATCAAATCTCTTGCTCTAATTTTCTGTTCGCCTATTAATGTTCTGATATTTAACTGTATTTTCCTAGGTGGCCTACCAAGCAGTGACATAAGCAAAGAGCTTTCTTCAATTTTCAGTCTAGTCATACATCCTCTTGACAGTTTTTGATGAATCATCATCTTGTTCTAGTCCGGTAAGCACATGTGTCCATATGTGTCTCTATTTTAGGACCTTCTCTCTTTTAAAGTATCTTTCATATGTTTAATTACCATGTCAATACCAATAGAACCCATCTACATATCTAGCCCTAATCTCTCTCCTTAGCAATAGTACTACGTTGCCAAGTGCCTCCTCAACATATCTATATGGAAGTCCCATATATGTCTCAAACTCAGCACGTGAAAAATAGGACTAACTCCCCTCCTCAAAAAAAAAAGTCTACCTAAAATGTATTTTGAAGGTACCACCATTCTTCCAATCACCCAAAGTTATATCTGTAATCAATTAGTTGCCAAGTCTTGTGGAGCCTGTCTTTATAATCTTTCACATTTGTCTATCCCTTCCATTCTTATGTTCTAGCCAAAATGTTGTAATTACCTTTCACTTGGTCTCCTTGTTGCCAGTTTTTCCCCTCTCTAATCTATCCTCCTCATCTCTGCCTCAGCATCCTTTCCTTCCCTCAGGGTTTACCTGAATCAGTCCATCAGTCATGATTTATTACATACCCTTCTACGTGCCAAGAACTGTGCTAAGTACTAGATGGGGATGCAAAGACAAAAATTAACGTCACTGCTCTGGAGAAGCTTGAAGTCTATCCCAGGTGGATCTCCTTGGGGATGTTACTTTTTGTATTTTGCCACATACAATGTGTTAGTTATCATTGTCTCCATCTCCCATATTATGTTTGCAATATTGACTCTAAGACAGCTGGGTGGAGTGGATAGAAAGTTGGCTTCAGAACCAGGAAGAGATGATTTCAAGTCCTTCCTTTCATGCTTCTGGTGTGATTTTGGTCAAGAATATTCAGTGACTGTCATCTGTTGGAGAAAACTGCAAATTGCTCTATTTATCCTCTGAAGATCCTGACAGTCATTCTCTAGGCTCCCTGTTCAGATATTTGATATTTCTTTGTCACCCACTCTGAATTCTAGCTGAAGTGCCCTCCTTTATGTTCTCAAATTCAGCATTTCGTCTTCTTCCACTTTACATGGGTAGACACTCTCTCCCTGCCCTGCCCATAATCCTCCTTCCACCAGGCCTAGAATGGACCTTTCTTACTTCTGTCTCAAAGACTTTACTTCCTTCAAGATTCAAGTCAGATGACAATTCCTATGTGAAACCTTTCTTAATGCCCATAGTTTTTAGTACTCTTTTCCACTTAAAATTATTTTATTTACTCATTACTTGGTAGAATACAAATTCTTTGAGGAAAGAGATTTAAAATTTTTTGCATCTTTTGTGATAAATACAGTACAAAACACACAGTGAATAACGAATGCTTGTTAGTCAGGTAACTAATATTTACTAAGTACCTACCATGTGCCACTCACTGTGTTGTGTTGGTAAAAGAAAGAAAGGCAGATAATAGTCATTGATCTCAAAGCAGTTCACAATGGCTTTGTAAGAAATGACATGAAAATAACTATGAACAAGCAAAACATATACATGACAAATTGGAGAAAATCAACAGAAGGGCAAATAGATAAAGGTGGCTAAAGAAAGGCTTCTTATAGAAGGTAGAATTTTAACTTCAGGGAGCTGGGTGGCAAAGTGGATTTAGGGATGGTCCAGAAGACCAGAGTACTAACTGAGCATCTAGCACTTAATATCTGTCACTTAACCTCTGTATGCTTTATTTTCTTCAATTTTAAGGTTTGTTGTGAGAATCAAAAATGAGAGGTCTGAAAAGGCTTAACACAGTGCCTTACACATAGTAGATATTTAATAAAATTTTCTTTCCTCCTGAGGGAAATTAGGAAGCTGAGATTGGGAGGAAGAATGTTCCAATCATGGAGGTTCTTCACAAATATTAGAGCTCTATGTAAATGTTCATCATAATTATTTTCAAAGTTCTCATAGAACTATGGAAAGAAATTGTTATTATGTTATGCTAGGGAGTATTTGTTTCTATCTGCTACGTAGCGTTTTATCATGGTTGAACATTTTAGTAAACCATGGAATATTTGAAGTTCTAAACACTCACCTTCCAACAGAAATATTTCCAGGACAATATTTAATGGCCCCATTCTTTCATTTTTCTCAGCAGGTCTTATTCTTCAAACTACAAGGGGATTTTAAAGCCAATAGTATTTCCTCAGGGATTAATTCAAACTCCAAGAAGATACAGTGTAGAATATGACTTTCTGTAGACTTGAGGCCAAATTGTTCTGAAAGTAGAAGGCGGATAGCCTTGTAGAGGCTTGACAAATATTCCAAGTTTCCTGCTGTTGTTCAAATTAATTAAAAGGAATGGCTTCTAGGAAAAAAATGTTGAAAACAACAGAACACTGATCCTTGATAGGGCTCCCTCACAGTTGCTGCTCAGGCCCTTGCCAGTACCTGAAAGACTAATAATCTTCTTCACAAGTGCATTCAAGCTCCAGTAATTTAGTAGTGCTATGCATCTGTAACTTTTAATTATCTGTTTAATCAGGCTGTGAATAAACTAAAGTAGGTTAATTTTTAAAATCCTACTTGGAGCAAACGTTTTGACTGGATTTGAAATGAAGCCAGCACCTGGTGAGATTATAGGACCGAAGTAAAACAGACGGCTTGCTGAGATTGTGTGTGACATTATTCATGTCCACCCACTACAGCGTTGTTGTGAACAAATCAACACTGCTTGCAATTAGTTTAAAATGTGGCCACCCAACCAAAGGCTGTGTTTTCAAAATGTGATAGGTTAAGAACAATAAATGTTTCTTCTAAATTTCTGATTCCAAGTACAGTCTCTCAGAATAACTGCTTTAAAAAGCAACCATGTCGCTCACTGCAAAAGGAAATGTATTTTGCCATTCAGTACTCTGGTTCACCTCATGAAGATATTTCCTATTCTTAGAATCTTTCAACCGATTGAGAGCTGGATTTGTCTATATGACTTCACAGTAAAATCATACAAGGTGTCCCTAATGTGTGTGGTTAAGCTTGATGTTCATTACCACCTGCCTCCAGGGATTACTGTTTACATTGCACAATGAATACTAATTAATTTCAATATTCAATGCTGCTGCTAGGCTTCTGTCAAAATCATTGTGCTGCATCATCTATTGTTGAAAAACAGCAAAGCAATTATTTGGAATTACAGAACTGGGAAGAGAAATTCAAGCTACAATCACACTTTTATCAACACAGGGAAGTATTTGACATTTGCTGTAGCAAAGGAGGATGCTTTTGTATGGTACTACATCGACTCCCAATTGAAGCAATAATCAGCTATTTTACCATGGGGAAGGCAGCAGTTGCCTGTGTTTTAGGACTTGTCCAACATACACAAACTTGGGAATTTTATGAACATAACTCAAGACACCACATTTTATAGCAACTGCTTCAGTTAAGTGCCAGAGGCAAGATTCTTAAGGACCTTGGTTCTCCTTGGAGTGGAGTGCTCCCATTGACTTCAAGGAGAAATGGCATATGAAGAGAAAACTGCAATCCTTACTGAGAATGAATGAAATTATATTTTGTATGATCATAATTGTTTCCCAGAACAGGAAATGTTGCTTCACATTACACCAGACTGTGACAGATTTGTTATCACTTTACTGCTGATAATATTTATAGTAGCATAAAATGACAGTATTTAATCTTTTTTTTTGTAGGTTGATTTCTACTATGGTCCTGTATATTTAAATTACTACAAAGTGTTAGCGCCTACATTATGTCAGGTAAAATTTCCATTTTAATGAATTATGAACTAACATATATTATTAGAAGCCTAGCATTCTGAATAGAGGACTGGCCACAGAGTCAGGAAAACTTGGGCTCCATGTCTGTCTAAAATCTATGAAATTTAGGATCTTGGCCATGACCATAAATTCCTAGAGTTTTTAAAGTCCCTGATGAGCTATTGATCTGAACTGAAGAAGGGAATTCTCAAACAAGGAGCTCCTCACATCAATGGATTCACTAGTCAAGATCATGATCAACAATCACCTCTCCCTCAAAAAAATATCATTATTTAATATACTCATATGTCCAATTTCCCCCCTTCAATGGAAAGTAGATCTCTCAGCCTCTGGAATGGAAGAACTTAAGACTTTATATATGTTGGTATAATGCAGGCCCATACACCCTATAGCCTAGCAAAGGATTTCAAGCAATTGGGGAAAAATGTAGATGTAAACTTCCTATATATTTTTTTTTCTGACTGCCTAAAATTCTTTGGCATACTCATGGCTCTTAAGTGACCCAGAGGCTACAGGTTGTGCAGACCTGGCATAATAGACAGAAAGTAAGCATCGGTCAGGAAAGTATAAAATCAAGGACTTCTTCTGATAAATAGTAGTTCTTTGACCCTGGACAGATTTGAATTTTCTATATAGTAGGGAATTCTTTAGGACAACCAATAACACAATAGCTGCCAATCTGCATTAGCAGAAGGAATGTCCTCATTGGATGTTCTTTATGCCAATTATATTAAATTAGCTGATAACTGAAAAATGTTTAACACAATGGCTGGCATAGTAAAATAGGTGTTTAATAAATGATTTTTCCCAAATCACTGATTAAAATATAAATCTCTCTCTTCATATATTTGTGTGTATAGATAGATATATGCATATGTGTATGTGCAAATATACTATACTGGGATACTGCTTATATAGCTAGGCAAAAATGAGTTATACAGAAGATTTCTTAGGGTTCCTCCTGATTCATTCAACAACCACATTTCTCTCAAGATCCTACTGAAAATAAAAACTAAGGAGCTGTTGCTGTGTCATCTAAGAGATTATGTCCTTCAATGAGGAGCCAGAGTACAACTCCCACTAAAACGGGCCAGAGTGCATGCAGCTCAGCTTGATGTCAACTATTCTGGTTTAGGACATTAGAGGATTGCCTTGAACACCCTTACTACATGCATGTATATCCACTGGAATGAACTGACTATGAATCCTAATCTCAGGAATGTTTCACATGCCTCACAAATATTTAAAATGTTATACATACACAGACATGAATACATATGTATGCACTTGTATTGGTAATGTATCGTTAATGGAATGGGAAGATCTTTCTCATCCATTAATAGGCCATAACCTGCTCACATGGAAGACTAAGTCACATGAGTTTGAATCACATGAAACCTGTTGTGGGAGGTGCTTGCTGAACAAGCAGAGAAAGAAGGGGTGGATCAGGAAGGGTGGAGAAGAGCTAAGAAGAAGTAAAACAGACCAGGTAAAGCTGGGAAAGAGAGAGAAAGTAAGCAGCTGACAATAAGTGAGAGAGGAAGTGATTATGCTTAAAGGAGTTGGTTTGTGGGAAGACATGATAATGTGTATAGACTTTTTGGTTACTATGACAGTTTTCTTTTTTATTGTGATGGATTTGGTTTTGGTGTTTCAATAAATGTCTTGGTTCTGTCTTCAATGAAGAGAGTCTGTTATATCTTGCAATTCAAACCTGGAAATATGCCAGCATATTAATAGCTGCTGCTGTGGGTATCACCTTGGCAATATAACACTACTTATATGACTGTAGGAATTACTCCATTCATATTCCCATGATGGCTATCTATCCCCTTTCTTGATTGAAGCATACTGAACCCTGCTTTTCAGGAGTAAAAGATAGAGTTGACACAACAATCTAAATTAACTATGAGGAGAAATAGAACATTGATTTGAAGGCCAGCTGTTTCAACAATATTGATAGTGAATATTTTACACAGGCTTTGAGGTTTCCAAAGTAAGTTAATGGCAGCTAGGTAGCACAGTAGACAGAGAGGTGGACATGGAGTCAGGAAGATATGAGTTCTAAAACTTATTAATTTTTCAACCATGGAAAGTCATTTATCTTCTATCCTTCTCAGTTTCTTCATGTGAAAAAGTATTGAGGGGAGGGGAACAGAGCCAAGATGGCAGAATAAAAGTAGGAATTTGCAGAAGCTCTCACTCAAACACCTCCAAATACCAGTAAAAATTATCGTATACAAGTTCTAGAGCTACAGAACTCAAAAATGACAGAATGAAAGAAATCTCCAGTCCAAGACAACCTACAAAGTTGGCAGTAAGGGTATATTGCACAGGGGTAGGAGTGGAGCACAGTCCAAACTGGGCCATGCCAACACAGACAGGACCAGAGAAAGCCTCAAGGAACTGAGTCATTGGCAGATGTGGCAGTTTCCAGACCTCTCAACTCATAAGTAAAGGCAGTAGGAAAACCCTTTGAGACCTAGGTGAAGGAGGAACTCAGTCAAGCCCTGGTCCAGCCTCAGCACTGGGGAGGGGAAGGGGGAGGCGGCAGCATTGATGGCAGCAACAGCAAAAGTAGTGGCTTCTTCCAGAGCTCTGGGTCCATAGAAAGTGGAGGATTGAGCAGCTGATACAAAACCCCTGAAACCTGGGAAGTACACCCACCCCTACACCCACAGAGCCCTACCTTGACAAAGAGTTAAAAAGTCAAATATTTGACTTTTGGATGGGAAGAAGAGCAGAGAGCATAAATACTCAGCCTATAGAATCTTACTTTGGTGACAAAGAAGATCAAAACATACACAGCCAGAAGAAGACAACAAAGTCAAAGCTCCTACATCAAAAGCTTCCAAGAAAAATATGAACTGATCTCAGGTCATGGAAGAGTTTCAAAAAAGATTTTAAAAATCAAATAAGAAAAATAGAGGAAAAAATGGGAAGAGAAATAAGAGTCATGCAAGAAAATCATGAAAAACACATCAGTAGCTTGCTAAAGGAGACCTGCTCACACACAAAAATGCTGACAAAAATGTCACCTTAAAATACAAATGGAAAAACATGTTCAGAAAGCCACTGAGGAGAAATATGCCTTAAAAAAACAGAATTGGCCTAATGGAAAAGGAGATCCAAAAACTCACTAAAGAAAATATTTCCTTAAAATGAGAATGGAGGAAATGGAAGCTACTGACTATGAGAAATCAAAAAAACATGAAATAAAACCAAGAGATTGAAAAAAGTGGAAGACCACATGAAATATCACATTGGAAAAACAAGTGACCAGGTAAAGAGATTCAGGAAGAACAATTTAAAATTTACTGGACAACAGAAAGGCAGACAGTCAACGCATCCTTTTCAGATCATAATGCAACAAAAATTATAGGTAATAAAAGAATAAAGAAAGATAGATCAAAGATTAAATGGAAACTAAATAATCTAATCCTAAAGAATGAATAGGTTAAACAATAAATCAAAGAAACAATAGCTTCATTCAAAAGAATGACAATAATGAGCCAACCTACTAAAACTTATGGGATGCAGTGAAAGAAGTTCTTAGGGGAAAGTTTATCCTTGAATGCCTACATGAATAAAATAGAGAAAGAGGAGATCACTGAATTGGACATGCCACTGGAAAAGCTAGAAAAGAAATAAATTAAATAACCCCAAGTAAATACTAAAATAGAAATACTGAAAATCAAAGGAGAAAGGAATAAAATTGAAATTAAGAAAACTATTGAACTAATAAATAAAACTGAGTTAGTTTTAAGAAAAAAAAGCAATAAAATTGACTAACTTTTGCCCAATTTGATTTTTTTTAAAAAAGAAGAAAACCAAATTACCAATATCCAAAATGAAAAATGTCCAATGAGGAGAAATTAAAACAATAATTAGAATTTGCTTTGCCCAATTGTATGCCCACAACTTTGACAATCTAAGGTGAAATGGATGTATATTTTAAAAATATATAAATTGGCCAGATTAAGAGATCCTAAATATACTTAAATATCCATGTTTCAGAAAAAGAAATTGAAAAAAACAAATCTCCAGGATCAGATGGATTACAAGTGAAATCTATCAACATCTGAAGAATAATTAATTCCAATATTATGTGGACTATTTGGGAAAATTGGTGAAGAAGTCCTACCAAATCCTTTGTCTGATACAAATATGGTTCTGATACCTAAACCGAGAAGAGCCAAAATATAGAAAGAAATTATAGACCAATTTCCCTAATGAATATAGATGCAAAAGTTTTCAATAAAATGTAAGCAAAAAAATAACCACAACTATGGGAAAACTACATTATGATCAAGTAGGATTTATCCCCAGGAATGAAGGGCTGGTTCAATATTAGGAAAACTATCAGCATTATTGATAATATCAACAACAAAATTAACAGAAATCATATGATTACCTCAATTTCAGAAAAAATCTTTTGACAAAATACAGTACCTATTCCCATTGAAAATATTGGAAAACATAGGAATAAGTGGAGTACTCCTTAAAATAGTAAGTAGTATCTACCAAAAACCATTATCAAGCATAATATGTAAAGGGGACAAACTAGATGCATTTCCAATAATAACAGGAGTGAAACAAAGATGTGCATTATCACCACTGTTATTCCATATGGTTCTAGAAATGTTAGCTTTAGCAATAAGAGAACAAAAAGAAATTGAAGGAATTAGAATAAGCAAAGAAGAAGCTAAGATATCAATCTTTGCAAACAATATGATGATATACTTAGAGAATCTTAGGGAATCAAGTGAAATACTACTTGAAATAATGAACAACTTTGGCAAAGTTGCAGGTTATGAAATAAGCCCACATAAATCATCTGCATTTCTGTATATTACTAATAAAGTCCAACAGTGACAAAAGAGATAATTTAAAGTTACAGTAGACATTATAAAATATTTGGGAGTCTACCTACCAAAACAACCCAGGAACTATGTGAACACAATTACAAAACACTTTTTGCACAAATAAAGTCAGATCTAAGTAACTGAAAAAATACCACTTGCTCAAGGCAAGTCAAGCAGACATAATAAAAATTATGATTATACCTAAACTTATTTACTTTCTCAATGCTATACTAATCAAATTACTGGAATATTACTTTCTAGAGCTAGAAAAAATAGTATCAAAACTGGTCTGGAAGAAGAAAAAGTCCAGAATATTAATTGAATTAATGAAAGGAAATGTTAAGGAAGGTGGCCTAGTCATAGCAGATTTCTAATTGTATTATAAAGCAGCAATCATCAAAACCACTTGGTGCTGGCTAAGAAATAGAGGAGTAGATCAGTGGAATATATAAGGTACCCAAGACACAATAGTCAATGAAAATAAAAGTTTGATAAGCTCAAAGACCCTAACTTCTGGGAAAAGTACTCACTATTTGACAACATTGGTGGGAAAAGTGAATAATAATGTGGCAGACACTGGGAATAGACCAATGCTTGACACTGTATAACAGAATAAAGTCCAAATGGGCACACAATCTCCGTATAAAGACTGATATTATGAACAAATTAGGGGAGGAAAAAATGATGTATTTGTCAAATTTATGGAGAATGGAGAAATTTATTTCCAAACAAGAGATAGAGAACACTATGAGGTACAAAATTAATAACTTCAATTACATTAAATTTAAAAGATTCTGCACAAACTAACCCAATGCAACCAAGACTATGAGGAAAGCAGAAAACTGGGAAAGAACTTTTAAAACTAGTATCTGTGATAAAGGTCTCACTTCTAAAATATATAAAGAAATGAGTCAAATTTACAAGAATATCAGTCATTCCCTAGTTGATAAATGTTCAAAGGATATGAACCAGCACTTTTCAGAGGAAGAAATTAAAGCTATCCACAGTCATATGAAAAAATATTTCTAAATCACTACTGATTAGAGAAGTGAGAGTCAAAACAATTCTAAGGTACCATATCACACCTATCAGACAGGCTAACACGACAAAACAGGAAGATGATAAATGTTGGAGAAGATGTGGGAGAGTTGGAACACTAATTCATTGTTGGTGGAGCTGTAAGCTGATTCAGCCATTCTGGAAAGCAGTTTGGAACTGTGCTCAAAGGGCTACAAAAACTTGCATACCCTTTTAACCCAGCAATATTGGTTCTAGGAATGTATCCCAAAGAGATCATAAAAATGGGAAAAGGTTTCACATGTAGAAAAATATTTATAGCAGCTCTTTTAGTGGTGGCCAAGAACTGGAAATTTATGGTATGCTGATCAATTGGGGAAAGACTGAACAAGTTGTGGTATAGGAATGTAATAATGTAATACTATTGTTCTATGAGAAATAATGAACAGTCATATTTCAGAAAAACCTGGAAAGACTTATATGAACTGATGCTGAGTGATATGAACAGAACCAGGAGAATATTGTACACAGTAACAGCCACAGTGTGCAAGGACTGTTTCTGACACTTATCTCTTCACAGAAATGCAAGAACCTAGAACATTCTCAAAGGACTTTTGAAGCATAATTCCATCCCTGTCCAGAGAATGAACTATGGAATCACAATGGGGAGTGAAGCAAACTCTTTTCTCTTGTGTTATGCTTTGGTTTGGTTTGGTTGTTCTTATGGTTTCTCCCATTCACTTTAATTCGTCTGCACAATATGACTAATATGAAAGGAAGTAAGTGTAGAACCCATATAAGAATACATGCTATCTCAGGGAGGGAGGGGGGGAAAATTTTAAATTTATGAAAGTGATTGTTGAAAATTAAAATAAAATTTAATTTAAAAAATATTTGGACTACCAGAAAGTCTTGATCAAAAGAAGAGCTTAGATGTCATCTTTCAAGAAATTATCAAGGAAAGCTGACCTGAAATTCTAGAACCAGAGGGTAAAATAGAAATTGAAAGAACCCACTGATCACCTCTGGACAGAGATCCCAATAGGAAAACTCCTAGGAATATCTTAGCCAAATTCCAGAGTTCCCATGTCAAGGAGAAAATATTGCAAGCATCTAGAAAGAAACAATGTGAGTATTGTGGAAATACAATCAGGATAACACAAGATCTAGTAGCTTTTACATTAAGAAATCAAAGGGCTTGGAATATGATATTCTGGAGGTCAGAGGAGCTAGGATTAAAACCAAGAATCCCCTCCCCAGTAAAACTGAGTATAATCCTTCAGGGGGAAAAGTATTTATTCAATGAAATAGAGGACTTTCAAGCATTCTTGATAAAAAGACCAGAGCTGAACAGAAAATTTTACTTTCAAATACAAGACTCAAGAGAAGAATGAAAAGGAAAACAGGAAAGAGAAATTGTAAGGAACTTTTTAAAACTGAACTGTTTACATTACTACATGGAAAGATGATATTTGCAATTCATGAGACCTTTCTCAGTATTAAGGTAGTTGGAGGAAAGATAGATAGATAGAGAGAGATAGATAGGTAGGTAGATAGATAGATAGATAGATAGAGGGCACAGGGTGAGTTGAATATGAAAGAATGATTTCTAAAAAAATAAAATTGAGGAGTGAAAGAGGAATATATTGGGAGAAGGAGAAAGGAAGAGACAGAGAGATAGAATGGAGTAAATTACCTCACACAAAAGAGTCAATTAGTAGTTTTCACAGTGGAGGCTGTCAGGGAAGTGAAAGGAAATGACTGAACCTTATTCTCACTGGATTTGACTTAAGTGGGGAATAACATATACACTCAAACGGGTGGTATCTTACTATACAGGAAAGTAAAGGGAAGGGGATTGGGGCGGGGGGTGGGGTGGGATGATAGAAGGGAGGGCAGACTGAGGGAAGTGTATATTGATGATGCATGTTTTGCTTTAGTATAATCAAGTGCTTCTGATTGAACAATGTGATTAAAGATCTTAGTGTCTGGGAAGATTGGTGGTAAGGTCCACACTTTTTTGTTAAAGAGGCACTGATTCTCAAGGTTTGTGATGCTCTCTGACTCTAAAAAGTGTATAAAAACCCTGAAGTTAGTTTTTACTTTGGGGCTTAGTTTTTGGAAGAAGCTTTGTGTACCAGATGAGACTCTGGGAAGCTGCTAAGGAACCCCCCAACTTTGAAAACCAAATGTTGGGGTTTCCCTTTCTTGTAACTAGGTATGTATGATCAGATAGTTACATCTATCTATTGAATTGTGATGTATGTATTGCTTACGGTCAGACAGTTTGAAAGTGCTATCTGTTGATTTAGATTTCTCTGCATTTCCTCTGAAGTTCATTGTTCTGACTCTTTTCTGCAGGAAAAAATTGAATGACTCATGTGATTGAAGTGATTTTTGACTCCTCAAAAGTTGCCTTTGCTTTTAGAAAAGCAGATCAAAGAACCTGTGATAGCAACCCCCTTGTATATATTGGGTTGCCTACTGTTACAAATGGTATTCAGAAGCAAACACTTTTGAAATGGGACAGGGTCAAAGGAGAAAACAGAATAATTGGGGGTGGGATAGGATGGAGGGAATTACAGTTAGTCTTTCACAACATAACTATTATGAAAGTGTTTTCCATAACTGCATATATATAACCTATGTTGAATTGCTTGCCTTTTCAATGGAGGTGGATGAGGAGAAAAGAAAGGAGAGACTTTGGATCTCAGAGTTTTAAAAACAAATGTTAAAAATTGCTTTTATAAGCAACAAGGAAATAAGATATACAAGGAATGAGATTTAGAAATCTGCTTTGCCCAATAAGAAAGTAAGGGGGAAAGGTGTAAGGGGAGGTGATAGAAGAGAGGGCAGAGTGGGGGAAGGGGTAATCAGAATGCATGACATCTTGGGGTGGGCAAGAGAAGAGATGGAGAGAAAATTTGGAACTCAAAATCTTATGTCAATGAATGCTGAAAACTAAAAATTAATTAATTAAAAAGAAAAAAATGATAATACCTACCTCCAAGGATTGTTGTGAGTACCATGAGTTCATATTTATAAAATGCTTTGCAAACCTTAAATGCTATATAAATTTTGACTATTACTGGCATCATAAATATTAACTTACTTGAAGCTATCAGCTACTTTGTAAAGTAGATACTTTTCAATTCAATCCAATAAAGTTTTATTAATCATGTACTATATATCAGACATTGTGTTAAGTGCTGGGGATACAAAAGGAGTCAAAAGACAGTCTTTGCCCTCAAAGAGCTTACAATATAATGGGTAGACAACATAAACAACAAACACGTTTAGGGCAAAGCAGAATAAAAAGGAAATAATGAAAAGTGGTAAGGCACTAAATTAAGAGAGGTTAGGGAAGGCTTCCTGCAGAAAGTGGGATTTTAATTGGAATTTGAAAGAATTTAGAAATGTCAGTAGCCATAGTAGAGGAAGGAAAGTGTTACAGGCATAGGAGAATCAGAGAAAATGCCCAGAGCTCATTAATTTCTATTCTCATTTTGCCAATAAAACTACTGAGACTTAGGATACCTAAATAGAGTGCAGTGGATAGAATTGAGTAATGGCCCTGGAGTCAGGAAGGCTCATCTTCCTGATTTCAAATCTAGCTTCAGATGTTTACTAGCTGCTTCACCTTGGCAAATGACTTAACCTTGTTTGCCTCAGTTCTTCCTCTTTAAAATAAGCTGGAGGGGGAGGAGCCAAGATGGTGAAGTAGAAAGATTCACATACACTAGCTCTAAACCCACAGCCCATGGATTTCCTGTAAGAAGAACTCCCAACAAATACGGGAGCAGTGGGAAGCCACGCAGCAACGGAGTGAAGATTTCCGTTCAAGAGAGCCCTGAAAAACTGATCCCAAAGGTCCATCAAGCACTGGACAGGAGCAAAGCACAGCCCTGCTCTGGCCACACCACACCAAGAAGAGCAGATCTGAGCAGGCTTCAGGGACAGAATCTCTGGTGCCCGTGAAGGTTCTTCCACCCACAGGCACTACAGGTCAGTGAGTGAGACTTCCAGACTGACTGAGAGGGGAGAGAGTGTCTCCATAACTCAGGCCCCCTTGGGAGGAAGCAGCAGAGGCGGCGGGCAGCCACAGGCTCCTGGAGCAGGCAGGAGCTGGGCTCTATTACGGAAAATCTCTGCATAAAACTCCTGAGGGAACTGAGCCTGGGAGGTGACCCTGCCCCCACCTGAGCACCAGAAGTTAAGCTCCTACTGAAAGCCCTGAGGCTGGGGAGCAGCATTTGAATCTCAGACCCCAAGCACTAGCTGGGCAGATCTAGGCGGGGGTGGAGAGGTATCTCAGAAGTCAACTAACTGGCTGGGAAAATGCCCAGAAAAGGGGGGAAAAAAAATAAGACCATAGAAGGTTACTTTCTTGGGGACAAGATGTTTCCACCCTTCCATTCTGATGAGGAAGAACAATGCTTACCATCAGGTAAAGACATAGGAGTGAAGGCCTCTGTATCCCAAACATCTGAAGTAAATATCCAATGGGCTCAGGCCATGGAAGGGCTCAAAAAGGATTTTGAAAATCAAGTTAGACAGGT